>CAMZMU010000039.1:1911981-2312718 GCA_947311845.1 Poa pratensis | reverse complement strand
CCTATGCATTCATGGACGCGGTGGTGCGTAGTAATATCCGTATCCGCCTGTGCCCGTATGCTCTGTGGAATTTTTTGCCCTTGATGAAAACCTTGCCGATCTTACGGCCTCCTTTCAGCACTCGCGGCCGCCGAGTAAAGGCCTGGTCCCATGGCTATGGTAAGCACTGAGCAGGAATTGCGCCAGGATGAGCATCTACAGACGTACAGTCCAGCATGGTTCTACAGGTCAACTTGCGCACATGCGAGATTATTCCGACAAAAAACTCCTAAATTTCTTTACAACCTGTGAGATCGTTCATTGGAAAAAGATGGAGAAGGGCAAGCTGAATTCAGACCAAGAGTAAAGATCAGGGAAAACAATTACACGGTTTATTTAAACTCCATACTACTCTTATTAGTGCTTGCCGCTCAGTTCAAGAATTAGATAACCGTGAAAGATATGGTACTGTTAGCTTCCTCTTTTGACCAACCTGCAATTCATATACTCCCGTGTCAATGTTTAGCAGTAGACCTACTATCTCAAATATGCTCAAACATATCTTCTTCTCTCTCTTTTTATTGAAAAAAATCATCTTCTCTTGATCCGGAACAGCTTCAATCAAGAAAAAAGGAAAAACATGAAGTCACGTAATTATTTCAATTTTCAAAGGTTTTGTCCGGTATTAATATGTTAGTGCATAAATCTTTGGACTTCAGAACAAGAGAGACATATAATTTTTCAATTTTTTTAGCCACAATCCCTCAATGTTTTCTCTTTGCTTTGAAGCGTGTTAATCACTTGGATAAAATGTTATAGATTTTTATCTCCCGTTACAACGCAGGGGCATGTTTCCTAGCACTAGTAGGAAAAGGCTTATAGCCACCAGCATACCGCTGGCGGACGCCGTTTCCGTCCGCCAGCGCTTCGACCGCTGGCGGGCGGTTTTTCGAGTCCGCCACTGGTTCTGGACGTACCGCTGGCGGACGCCCACTCTGCCCGCCAGCGGTAGGAGCAGAAATTTGGGAGGGAGCGGGGCAAACTACCGCTGGCGTGCAGAATACGTGCCCGCCAGAGGTACCAAATATACCGCTAGCGGACGCTCTATGGTGCCCGCCAGGGGTAGTTGTGTCGGCTGAACTGCGGGGAAAAAAAAAGGGGCCAGTACCGCTGGCAGGCGGACTAAATCGTCCGCCAGCGGTCAGTTGCGTACCGCTGCGGGCACACTAAATCGTCCGCCAACGCTAACTTGGACTGTAATCCAAACAAATACAAAAATGCTATTTATGAAAATAATTTGTAAATTCCCTTCGGAACCATTGCTTCCTATATCAAGACACACATGTGTGTCGAATATGAGCACTTTATCACAAACTATGCGTTGAGACTTGACATAACTGGTTGATTCGAATTGAAACCATTTGTAGTTGTTTCTATACATGATAGTGCTTTTGTCGAAAACCTGTGAAACTTTTGTCGAAAAGCAAGTTTATCATTTCACATAGCAACTAGTACACTGACAATGGTTTCACGGCTTCACGGTTAATTCCCAGTTTCGCGGCTTCGTTCACGGTTTCCCGCGCTTCCCGGCTTCCCGACGATTTCACGTTTCCCCGGCTTCCGGTTTCACGTTTTCCCGGCCGGTTTCCGGCCGGTATCCATATCTTTATACCGGTAAATCGAAATTAAAATTCAAGTAATTAATATTTATGATGAATTTGATCGATCGGAAAAATGAATGATAGGAAATCCAAATATTTCGATCCTTAATATTTAGGTAACCAAATACATATGAGAGAAGACACAACGCGGCACACACACATCGATCTCGCTATATAGACTACTCATCAACGACATTAAGACGGTCGCCATTGGTATTATAGCCAAGTAGACTATCCCACTTCCGCGCAATCTCGAAGCCGAGGCGAGCGTCAAGAGCGGCGTACTCGACTTGCTCGTAGCTCAATGGCACGTTGCCCATCCGCGAATCAGGAGGTCTTCTTCGTCGTCATCGTTCTTGTCCTTCTTCTTCTTGTTGTTTTCTTCTCCAGTTTTGTCCCAATGATAGCATTGGAGAGATCAACAAGACTCGGAGTAGGATTCCCGGTTGGGTTCCGCCTATCCCTCTAGAGGTCGACCGCGGACGGAATTTCAATTCCGTAGCAGTGCAGCATCCGCAAGTCATTGTGAATAGCCACGCCGTAAAACTTGATGGTCTTGTCAGCTAAGAAATCCACGAGGAGCTGCGGCTTCCGATCAGCCAGCAGATCTGGAAGACAAGTGTCTCGGTCGCCACCGAGAGTTGAAGGACGGCGGCGCGCTGCTGTTTCTCGGGTGGAAGATTGTTTTGCGGACCCGGGAGAGCGTCGGTGAACTCGCAGTCGAGTCCAACACACTTGATCGGTGCGGCGTCGAGATAGAACTCCTTCACGTCGTGGATCCACCTCTCCACGCGTGATGCACGGAGGGTGACCCATACCTTGAAGCGCATACCCTCCTTGACGAAGTAGTACAGCCGAGACCGAGGCCGAGTCCATGGAACGCGCGTGAGTGGCTGATCCATTGGAAATAGCTAGTAGAGAGGATTAGAGAGAGATCGAGAGAGATTTGTGTGTGCTTTAGGCCATGGATTAGTGGCCTTTTATATAGGGCGGAGAGGGAGGCCGGTGGGCAGAGAGGGAGGCCAGTGGCCGGGCAGCAATCAAAACGGCGGCGGCTGATCATCTTCCAATGCACCATTAAAACTGCGGCGACCGATCATCTTCCAATGCACACAATTAAAACGGCGGCCGGCGACCGATCATCTTCCAAATTAAAGTGCGCAACGGCGCAGGAGACGAAAGGTGTGAAAGCGCACGAAAGCGCGGGAGACAAAAAGTTTTTGAATAATAAACGAAAAATAGAAAAACAGAAAATAAAAATAACAGACCTTACCGCTGGCAGCGGTATGTTTGGCCACTTAATTGTGGCCCCCACCCACGCCCTCCCTCTCCCAACTTCCCCTTTCTCTCTCTCGCGTGCGGCCCCCAAATTTTCCCCTTTCTCTCTTCTCCTGCGCCGCCCCAATCTCTCTCCCAACTCCGCGCCGCCGTCGCCACCATCGCCAGTGACTCCTACCGCGCCGCCCCCGAGCGCCGCCGCATACTCCTTCGCGCTCTCCCGGGTCGCCCCACCCCGCATCTCCTTCTCTCCCCGCGCCGCCCTTGGCCCATCTCCTACCTCGCCCCGACCTCGCCCCGACCGCGCCCCGACCGCGCCACCGTCGACGGCCCCGAGCGCCCCGCGCACTGATGACCCACAAGTATAGGGGATCGCAACAGACTTCGAGGAAGTAAAACCCAAATTTATTGATTCGACACAAGGGGAGCCAAAGAATATTTATAAGCCTTGACAGCGGAGTTGTCAATTCAGCTGCACCTGGAAATAGACATGCTCGACACAGATTATCAGTAGCAACAGTTTTATAGCAGAAGCAGTAGTGAAATAACAGCAGCAGTAAAGTAAAAACAGAAGTGACGATTATAGTAGACAGCAGGATTAAAATACTGTAGGTATAGGGATGGATGAACGGGCGCTGCATGGATAAGATGATTCATGTAATAATCAAGACAAGGCATTTGCAGATAAATAATAAAACAGTATCCAAGTACTAAGTAACAATAGGCTTGTGTTCCGTATATAGTCGTACGTGCTCGCAATGAGAAACTTGCACAACATCTTTTGTCCTACCAGCCCGTTGCAGCGGGGCCTCTAGGGAAACTACTGGTAATTAAGGTACTCCTTTTAATAGAGTACCGGAGCAAAGCATTAACACTCCGTGAACACATGTAATCCTCTCACATCATAGCCATCCCCTCCGGTTGTCCCAATTTCTGTCACTTTGGGGCCTCGGGTTCCGACAACAATATGTGTAAACAACTTGCAGGTAAGATCTTAAAACAATGAATATCATCATGAATCAATAACATGTTCAGATCTGAAATCATGGCACTCGGGCCCTAGTGACAAGCATTAAGCATAACAAGTTGCAACAATGTCAATAAAGTACTAACAACGGACTAGGCACCATGCCCTAACAATCTTATAGCTATTACATGAATGATCTCATCCAATCCCTTCCATCCCCTTCAGCCTACAGCGGGAATTACTCACACATGGATGGGGGAATCATGGATGGTTGATGGAGAGGCGTCGGTGATGATGATGGCGATGATCTCCTCCAATTCCCCGTCCCGGCGAAGTGCCAGAACGGAGTTTCTGGTCCCGAAATAGGGTTTTCGATGGCGGCGGCGCTCTGGAGGCTTTCTGGAATGTGGACGAACTCCTGGCGTTTTTAGGTCGAAGGGATTATGTACTCCAGAGGGGGACTCGGGGACGTGGCCGAGTCGGCCTCCCCATAGGGTGGCGCGGCCCAGGGCCCACCGCGCCGCCCTATGGGGAGGGCGGCTCGCTGCCCCCCTCCGTCTCCTCTTCTGGCTCCGTGGGTTTCTTCGTAAAATAGGGGCTTTGCAATTATTTCCACGGATTTTCTCGAAAGTTGACTTTTCTGCACAAAAACAAGACACCAGGGCAATTCTGCTGAAAAGCGTTAGTCCGCGTTAGTTGTATTCAAAACACACAAATTAGAGGCAAAACAACAGCAAAAGTGTTCGGGAAAGTAGATACGTTTTGGACGTATCAACTCCCCCCAAGCTTAGCTTATTGCTTGTCCTCAAGCAATTCAGTTAACAACTGAGTGCGATAAAAGAACTTTCACGAACACATTTGCTTCATGTGATGTAAATATTCTCATTATATGGACAAGTGCTTAGACAATTCATAATAAGATACATGCAAATAATGCCACCTAATAGTTATGTCAATCATGAAAAGATACCAACACACTAATAATAAGCAACATGAAACATATCTATTAGCAGGATTGCAATGCTCATAAAAAGATATGATAAGGTGGTATCTCGCTTGCCCGTATTTGTACAGCAAAACATAAATGCCCAGGCACCTCTGAAGTTCAGGGAAGACTAGAAGTAAAGATTATCAAAGATAAAAGCATCAAAGTTATACCACAGTTAACCGTATTCTGGGACAAGCATTACACTAAGAATGACAGTTATGCTCTCGAGAAGATGCTTAAAGAAAGGATGGTGACTCAACATAAAAGTAAAAGATTGGCCCTTCGCAGAGGGAAGCAGGGATTATCATGTGCTAGAGTTTTTCATTTTTTAAACAGAAGTAAAATTGCTTTGGGAGGTGGTTGTTCCTGTCAACGAATGGCAATAGAGTTCTTGTTATCTTCCATACTAAACAAGTTGAGAGCGGTTCCGAAATGTTGATATTAAGCATTTATAGCATGCACTTTATATATTGTTTGACACTCCTCCCAACCTTTGCTTACACAAACCATGGCTAACCGAATCCTCGGGTGCCTGCCAACAATCACATACCATGGAGGAGTGTCTATTTTATTGTTTTAGCTTTTTGATGTTATAATGGTCTAACCAGCTCTTTGCAAAATTAGTGACAAGCAGATGAAGCATGAAGTCGGGGTACTTAATTTAGTATGGAAGATAACAAACCCAACTACTACGTCCTCATGAGCTAAAAACAGTGTCACAAAATGAGAAGTAATTTTGAAGGTTTTAAAGGTAGCACATGAAAATTTACTTGAATGGTTTGAAATGCCATGCATAGGTATTTATGGTGGACACTTTGGAATAACTTGGTTTTAGGGATTTGGAAGCACGAGCAGCATTCCGCTCAGTACAAGTGGAGCTAGCAATAGACTGGGAAGCGACAATCAAGAGAGCAATAACCGTCATAATCATGCTTGCGACAAAACAAAATTAATAGGGGCATAAAAGTGATACAAGTACTCTGAGGCAAAGTAAATCATCAAGGCTTAATTGACTTTTTGTTTTTCAGTCATATGCATGCGTGAGCATGTGCCAAGTCAATTCAAATGAATTATTCAGAGGAGGATACCACAATGTCATACCTATTTATGAATAGAACAATACAAGCAAATATTTATGACATGCTACTCACCATTAATGAATTGGAACTAATCATAAGAGAACATGAACTACTAAGCATCCATTAAATGACATATACCTCCCATGAACCAACTAACATGCTCACATGGATGAGTATATGTACAAAAATGAAAACAAATAGAGTTCATACCAGCCTCTCACCCAACTCGAATTGTCGTAGATCGTCATTATTGCTTTTCACTTGTGTGGCTCGAATAATATGAAATGAAAACCAAGCTCCAACCACCGGAGACCGCTGAACTCTACAGCAAACTTTACAAAACCAAAGAAGAACGACAAATATTTTTGGTGTTTTCGAAATTAAAACAAGAACAAAAGGAAACAAGCAAACAAGGCAAAATATTTTTGGATTTTTGAATAGCAAACCGAAATTAAATAAGTAAGCAAACTAATATTAGATACTAAAGAAATAAGTAAAGAGAAACAACAGAATATTTTTGGTCTTTTTTGTGTTTTGGAAAGCAAATCAAAAGAAGAAACAACAAAAAGAAAGAAAGAAAATCGAAACATGGATATACAAAGTACCGACATGATATGATATGTAATGAGTGTGATGTCAGTATACCTCCCCCAAGCTTAGGCTTTCGGCCTAAGTGGAGATCAACCCCAGCTAGGGTAAGGGTTCCATGCCGGTGGATCATACATAGCGTGATCGTAATCAGGCCCCTGTGCAGAAGAAGAAGCTGAAGGCTCCGCATACCCAGAGTACTGATGTGAAGAGCCTGCTGCGTCATCTTCTGTGACCGACCAACTCACCCTGGAATCAAGGTTAAACAAAACAGGTGCAGGCAATCCAACTATCCTCTCAGACTTAATCACTCTCCACTTTTTCTTGAAAAAGGTTATCTCATAGGATAGGCTATTCAAGTCAGACCAATTAGAAACAAAATCGTGTTTAATCATGGAAGCGATATCAAGTTTCTCTATAGGGAGTTCAACATCAAGAAGGTGAGGTACTACACCATGCATGGCTAGCAAACGAGAGGCAATGAGACCCCCACAAATCCCACCTTTATCGCGGTTAGTAGCAAGTCTAAAAGCTATCGAAGCACCCAGATTATAGGTTCTATCATGTTGCAATGCAGCAGCTAAGAAGACCAAGTCATGGATAGATAACTTATTTGCATGCTTCCTAGCAAGAACGCACTTGGTGATAAAGTAAGCAAAAATATCGAATTGATGGGAGTTGAATACTTCGAATTTTACCACTCTCATCTGAGAAACTTCTCCCTTGACAGATCTTGTATAGGTCCAAGAGTGGCTGTGGCAGCCCCCTTATCTTCCCTGGTGATCCCATTGTGGCACCTTAATGGCTGTACAAAAGTCATCAAAGGGCAAGTTGACAGTTTTATTGTAAATTTTATATCGAACCATGGGGTTAGGTAGGGACCAATTGAACTCAAAATCCTGCACCACTGACATGGTTAGTTTTGCATATTGGTAAGGTTCACCAACAACAAAATCTCCTAGCGCTGCATTAGAGATTAGAGTTTGAACATCCTGCAGAATTCCTGCACTTTTCATGAATTCGGTGCATGGGTAGTAGGAGGGGAATACACCCTCTTCACGGTGGACTCTCATTACTTCATGCACCTCCAATTCCTGTTGGTTGAGTTGGTGTTCATTCACCTCCATTCTCTGAAATTTTTAACAAACGTCATAAAAGTTGATTTTGAGACAATATAAATGAGGGGGACTACTATAGGAACTTGCTAGAGTACTAAACATGCATCAAAACTAGTTTTTACACCTTAGAACAAGCATGCAAACTCACTTAACATGTCACCTACAGTAGCAAAATACTCAAGATATACTCAACTAAATAAAATTCTACTTGGATAAACGGAGGAGTCACATACCCAAGAACAAAGCCCCAAATCTGAGCAGCAAAGATGGGCTGAGCAAAGAGATCGAAATTCGGAAGCAAGAACAGCAAGAACTCGGGTATGAACAATGGTGGAGTGTTTTTTCGTGAGAGTGAGTGAGGTGGTAGGTGGATGAGTGAGTGGAGCGCCAGGTGGGGCCCTCCCCATACAGTGGCGCGCCCACCTGCTTGGCCGCGCACCAGGTGGGGAGCTGGCATGGTGGGCCCCACTGGTCAGCTCCAAGCACTCCCAGGTTGCATTTTGAAAAATAGGACCAGTGGTATAATTTTTATAATTTACTATATAATACGAGTAACGGTGTCCGGTATGTCGGGCATTTTTATATTTAAGTCCCTCAAAAAGTTACACCTCAAGCCGCAATCCTTCTTATCGCTCCAACATACCGGTTCAATTATTTTTCTTCCCCGAACGAAGAAACAGAGGTCAGCTGCGCCGGCTTTGTCCCCCGACCATCTCCCTCTGCTCCCTTCTCCGGCCTCCCTCTCGCCTTCACCGGCGATGATGGGCAAGACGAGAGCCCATAGGCCATAGCCCATGCTCTCCACGACCACACGATTCTTTTCATTCATAATAATAATGTATCTCGAACACCTCGTCCACCAGCTGGTCTGCTCCCCATCGATCCAAATCGCGTCGTCCTTGCCCTTCCCCATCCGCCGGCAACGGTGGCCGCGGGGGCCGCATACGCGGCCTTGGGCTCTATGCTGGCCGCCGCGGGAGCTCGGATTCCCAGCGCAGATACCAGCTCCAAGATGCAGAGGCGGGCGCGAGCTGCGCGGGGGCGCTGGCGCGAGCGGTGGGAAGGGGCGGTGGTCGGATTGGAGAGGGAGGAGTGCTGCTGGTCGGTATGGGTGTCGGTCACAGAGCACCTGGCGCAAGCGTCTTGCGTTGAAGAGGAAGGACGCTACCATTCCGCTTCTTTCTTTCTTTTTGGTCCCTGAAGCGACCGAATTAGAGCGCTGCGTTGCACGCTGGGCGCTTACCTATTAATCCGACTTTTTGCTATTTATTTTTATTCGCATAAGCGCCCGACTAAGCGTCTTGCAGTGTACTTCCCTAAAGAACGAGGGCGAGTTCATGGCGGCCGGCCTCGCGTCTGACCGGCCGGGCGACGCCGAAATCGGCGGCGAGCGGATGCCGGGAGCGTAGGACCGTCGACGGCGCGGGCCATACTCTCTAGGGCGTGTAGAGCGAGCTGGGTGCGTTCTAGGCCAATCGGCTGGAGCACGATCTTTGCCATTGTCGGAGAAGTTCATGCGTGGGGAGATAATGGAAAACGAGCCAACTGAGGGTACGGTTACAAGAGTCGATAGAATTTGAAAAATAGTCGCGTAACGCCCATGTTTTTAATTGAAAACTTATTTTGTTTTTTCTCGCCGTTGCAACGCACGGGTATGTTTGCTATTTTTATAAATTTTTGAAAACTTTTAAAACGCACATTTTCTGGGTGTTAAAGTAATAGTTTCAGGGCAGAAAAAGGTTTTCAAAGATTTAAACACAACTAAACCTCTTCCAAAACAAGTTATACTACAGAAGGTAAAACAAAGGTGGAGAAAGAAATGTGTTTAGTTCCTTCATGCATTTAAAATGTATTTGTTAACAAGGTTGATCAAGTCTTGCCACCAAATAAATTTTATATGACATAAGAAGAATTAAACCTCATAAAACAATCATGTTACCTTGAATTGTATTGATATTGATCCAATCATAATATTTTGATATCCCTCTTGATGATCATATATAGGACAATCAATACTTCCCACTTTGATAGCTCTCAAATTAGAAATTGTATTAACTCCAAACACTTTATCTATCTTCTTGGGGAAATAAACAGTATGCTCTTTGTCATTCACATTAAAAATGACTTTTCCTTTGTTGCAATCAATAACAGCACCTGCAGTATTAAGAAAAGGTATCCCAAGAATAATAGACATGTTATCATCTTCAGGCATTTCAAGAACAACAAATCAGTCAAGATTAAGCAGTTATTAGCAACTTGAACAGGAACATCCTCACAAATGCCAACAGGAACAACAGTAGATTTATCAGCCATTTGCAAGGATATATCAGTTGGTATCAATTTATCCAAATAAAGTCTTTAAAGATAAAGAGAGAAAGGCATAACACTAACTCTGCTCCCAAGTCACATAGAGCAGTTCTAACATAATTATTCTTGATGGAACAAGGAATAGTTGGTATACCTGGATCTCCCAGCTTCTTTGGAACCTTGCCATTGAAAGAGTAATTAGCAAGCATAGTGGAAATCTCCTCATTGGGAATTTTCCTTTTGTTAGAAACAATATCTTTCATATACTTTGAATAAGGAGGCAATTTAATAGCATCAGTCAAAGGGATTTGCAAGAACAAAGGTTTCATCCAATCACAAAATTTATTATAGTGTTCTTCTTCCTTTGATTTGAGCTTCTTAACAGGAAAAGGCATTTGCTTTTGAACCCAAGGTTCTCTTTCATTACCATGTTTCTTAGCAATGAAATCTTCTTTAGTGTACTTTTTATTTTTAGCATGCTTTTCAGGTTCCTTTTCAACCTCTTCTTTATCAGAAGCATCATTCTTATCACTATCATTGTCATGTTCATTACCACTTTCAGTTTCAGCATCAGAAATAGATTACTATTAGGATCATTAGCAGGTTCAGGAGATTCTACAACAGTTTTTATGTTTCTTCTTCTTTTTCTTAGAAGGAGCACTAGTTTCTTTAGTTCGTGTGAGAATCTTGTTCAACTCTTTTGGGATGCCCCTCAGGATATAAAGGATCCTGAGTAGAAACACCACCTCTAGTTGTTACTTCATAAGCATGTTTTCTTTTTCTTTAGAAGTATTAACTAACATGTCATTTTGCACTTTAGTGAGTTGATCAATTTGAGTTTGAACCATATGAAAATGTTTAACAAGCATCTTAACATCATTGGAGGTTCTCTCCACAATATCATGCAATTTACTAATAGCTTGAGAATTTTCCATTAAATGATTCTCCACTCTCATATTAAAGTTATCTTGCTTAACAACATAATTATCAAATTCATCTAAGCATTGATCAGGAGGTTTTGAGTAAGGAATATCTCTCATTAAAGCGTTGAGAGAGTGTACCTCAATTGTAGATGAATGGGGAATTGGCTTACATAAATCTTCTATGGGTGGTAGATTCTTCACATCTTCAGATTTAATACCCTTCTCTTTAAGAGATTTCTTGGCTTCCCTCATCTCTTCATCATTTAATTCAATCATACCCCTCTTCTTCAATATTGGGTTGGAGTCGGTTCAGGTGTAGTCCAATCATCATGATTTTGGCTTATTCTAGCCATTAATTCTTCAGCTTCGTCCGGAGTTCTTTTCCTGAAAACACAACCAGCACAACTATCCAGGTATGCCCTAGATTCAATGGTTAGTCCACTATAAAATATATCAAGAAGGTCATGCTTTTCCAAATCATGTCCAGGCCGAGCCCTAATAAGAGAGCAAAACCTTGCCCAAGCTTCAGGCAATTTCTCTCCATCTTCCTGATCAAAATTATAGATTTTCTGCAAAGCAATATGTTGAGCACTAGCAGGAAAATATTTCTGAAAGAAAACATTAAGCAAACCAGTTGGACTATCAATAGAATCAGGAGGCAAATTATTATACCAAGTTTTAGCATCATCCTTTAATGAGAAAGGAAAATTTTAGCAACAAGTAACTACGCTTCTTGATATCATCAGAAAACAAGCTACTCAAAGTAGAGAGCTCATTCTGTGCTCTACAGCACTTTCTTTTTCAGTACCTCGAAAAGGTGTTTTCTCAACAATAGATATATGAGATAAATCAAGAGAGAAATCATAATCCTTATCCTTAATGTTTATGGGAGATGTGGAAATTTAGGATCAGGAGACAGTTTATATCTAACAGCATGTTGTGCAAGAAGGCTCTTCATACCGCTTGCACTAGTAGTAGCATGACATTTATCAATAAAGTCATCATCAAGTTCCACATAAGTATCATCAAGATCATCACTAGAGTGTTCTACAGACTCAGGTGAACCAGTAGGTGTAAAAAGATTTTCATTAGGTGTTTCATCATTTTCAAGTTGTTTAGATTTAGCAATAGCAGCATCTAAAAGAGGACCTAATGGAATACTCTCATCAAGCACAGTTGAAGCATCATCAAAATTTTCAGAAGTAATTTCAGATTCAGCAGAAGTACCAACACGTGAAGCTTGTGGTGGTGTAACAAGTTGACTCATCAAGAGCAGCGGCGGTACTAAGAGTCGTACCTTTCCTTGTAGTGGATGGCAATACACGGACTCTCTCAACAGGAGCCTTGCCCATGATGGAGTAGTTGCAGCGAACAATATCAATATCAGGTGAGCTTATAAATAAAGCTATGCTCCGGCAACGGCGCCAGAAAATAGTCTTGATGACCCACAAGTATAGGGGATCGCAACAGTCTTCGAGGGAAGTAAAACCCAAATTTATTGATTCGACACAAGGGGAGCCAAAGAATATTTATAAGCCTTGACAGCGGAGTTGTCAATTCAGCTGCACCTAGAAATAGACTTGCTCGACACAGATTATCAGTAGCAACAGTTTTATAGCAGAAGCAGTAGTGAAATAACAGCAGCAGTAAAGTAAAAACAGCAGTGACGATTATAGTAGACAGCAGGATTAAAATACTGTAAGCATAGGGATGGATGAACGGGCACTGCATGGATAAGATGATTCATGTAATAATCAAGACAAGGCATTTGCAGATAAATAATAAACAGTATCCAAAGTACTAAGTAACCATAGGCATGTGTTCCGTATAATCGTACGTGCTCGCAATGAGAAACTTGCATACAACATCTTTTGTCCTTACCAGCCCGTTGCAGCGGGGCCTCTAGGGAAACTACTGGTAATAAAGGTACTCCTTTTAATAGAGTAACGGAGCAAAGCATTAACACTCCGTGAACACATGTAATCCTCACACAGCCATCCCCTCCGGTTGTCCCAATTTTGTCACTTTGGGGCCTCGGGTCCGGACAACAATATGTGTAAACAACTTGCAGGTAAGATCTTAAAACAATGAATATCATCATGAATCAATAACATGTTCAGATCTGAAATCATGGCACTCGTGCCCTAGTGACAAGCATTAAGCATAACAAGTTGCAACAATGTCAATAAAGTACTAACAACGGATACTAGGCACCATGCCCTAACAATCTTTTAGCTATTACATGAATGATCTCATCCAATCCTTCCATCCCCTTCAGACTACAGCGGGAATTACTCACACATGGATGGGGGAATCATGGATTGTTGATGGAGAGCGTCGGTGATGATGATGGCGATGATCCCTCCAATTCCCCGTCCCGGCGAAGTGCCAGAACGGAGTTTCTGGTCCTGAAATAGGGTTTTCGATGGCGGCGGCGCTCTGGAGGCTTTCTGGAATTGTAGACCAACCTCCTGGCGTTTTAGGTCGAAGGGATTATGTACTCCAGAGGGGGACTCGGGGACGTGGCCGAGTCGGCCTCCCCATAGGGTGGCGCGGTGGGCGGCCCAGGGCCCACCGCGCCGCCCTATGGGAGGGCGGCTCGCTGCCCCCTCCGTCTCCTCTTCTGGCGCGTGGGTTTCTTCGTAAAATAGGGGCTTTGCAATTATTTCCACGGATTTTCTCGAAAGTTGACTTTTCTGCACAAAAACAAGACACCAGGGCAATTCTGCTGAAAACAGCGTTAGTCGCGTTAGTTGTATTCGAAACACACAAATTAGAGGCAAACAACAGCAAAAGTGTTCGGGAAAGTAAATTGTTTTGGACGTATCACGCACCTCAGCCCGCCTCCCGGCCAAGGTAAGCTTGCCGCACACCTCCTCTCCTCCTAGCTAGCACCCACACCCACAAGGTGTTTGTGGGTTTGCCCAACCCATTTTTTTTTAGAAATTAGGGTTTCAAATTTAAGAATGTGTGCGGCCGGCATTGTGGCTGTTTGTGGCATGTGTGTGTGGCATTGTGGCATTTCGAATATGTTGGCCTTTTTGTGGAGATGATATATATGTGTGCGACATTGTGGAGATGATATATATGTGTGCGGCATTGTGGAGATGATTATATGTTTGCAGGTACCCTAGAGACCCTTGAGATTGCCGGAATGTTGATTAATTTCCATTCCGGCAAATTTGGGTACTCCATATTCCATAATTTTAGCAAAGGTCATGCCGAATTTTTTCGTGAAATTTGGCATGACTTGCAAAATTATGACATATGGAGTACCAGAATTTTTCATCACCATCCAAGTGAATTTTTCCTTATAGTGTTGTTTTACTAACTACGATTTTTTGTGTGTTGCGCGCAGATGGCAAACAATATGGAGGTCGGGACTTCTCGAGGTGGAGTCAATGAGGAGCTGGTTGATAGTTATTTGGAGATGGTTCGGAAGTCAATCGCCGCCGAGATGGATGTCAAGGATGATAGGGTGGTGGAGAAACAATTCCGATGCCGAGACCACATCTCGTGATGGCGGCGAAGGTGGCCACGAGACCACATCTGGTGACGGCGGAGGGTGGCGACGAGACCACTTCTGCTGGCGGCGGAGGTGGCCACGAGACCACTGCTGCTGGCGGCGAAGGTGGCCACGAGACACTTCTGCTGGCGGTGGAGGTGGCCCCGAGACCACATCTGCTGTCGAAGAAAGTGGTAACGAGACCACATCTGCTAGCGGAACAACGCGTCAACGTAAGCCAAGGCGCCGAAACAATCTCCCTAGCGGTCGACTGACATTTACTGCGGTGAACCCAGATGGGATTCCTACGAAGCCAGACAAATATGCAAAAGGGTACGGCTTAGCCTTGGGATGCATTGTGCGGGACTTCGGCAACATCAACCAGGAGAACATAAGGGATATAAAGAGAACTTACATGTGGCCACACACCTTCTTTCCAAGTTGCACGCATCGCACCAGTTCCCGAAAGACTAGACAACGTTGATATCAAGGGAAATATCATAAACACATTCGCTCTCGGCAAGTTCAGCAAAGCCTTTTCAACTTGGAAATCAGAAGTGAGAAAGGCCATTCTTGCTGGTGATGATTACGGAAAGATCCACGCGAACTGGCCCCCCATTTCTGAAGAAGACTACAACATTTTCAAGGACAAACAAGGCCTAGCTTCAACAAAGGCGCTATCCCGGTGGGGGAAAGATATGCATCGGAAGAATTTAGGTCCCCACAATCTCGGAAGTCGTGGATACGACGGGGCTAGCCCTGTTTGGGGATAAGCATGACAGAGTAAGGACAGGGCCAGACCCCTATGCCAAGATCAAAGACCCGATGGCGAGACGATTATATCAGATCCCATTACAAGGTTGACCCCAAGAATCCAGGGCACCTTGCCTTGAACGCGACAGTCAAGGAATTGAGGGGATATTATGATTAGAAGAAAAACTTCTCTAAAGCGACTCATCGTCTGTGACGACGGCCGTGGGACACCTCTTTCCGCAGGCGCTAACAAGAGGCACTTCCGCCGCATCGTGGCCGGGTGATCGGGGCCAGAGTCGGTCGCAAACGGTCGAATAATTACACCCGGAGTCCAAGGAGGAGCGAGTGATAGGAGAGGGCTAGTTCCATGCAGGCCAACATCGACAGCGCAGTGACAAAGGCCGTGGCTGCCATCCTTCCGACCATATATGAGTCATTTGGGAGTTGGATTGAGGGGGGGCAAAAAGGACCTAGGCCCGTTCCCAGCTTACCACACAGCATAATAGCTAGCAACAACTCCAACAATGTTCCACTTCCCAACCCTAATCCTGACAGAGACGAACAAACGCACCCGCCAACCCTAATCTCGACAGATACGTACATGGCTCCGCGGAGCGTAGCAGCCCTTCCATCTCTTGCACGCCGGGGGCCGTCCCCGGTCTGTCGCCATTAGACGAGCTCAACGCCCTCACGGTAATTTTATTAACCATGTTATATATTACTTCATTCTTGCATGACACCATATCTAATGCCTTACTTGTGAACGGTGAACAGGCCGACCATACAAGATGCACTTTGCTCCTATTTGTGGACGGTGAGCTGAAGGAAGTGGCCAAAGCAAGCGTCGAGACACCACGTATCCGCACCCATCTCAAGCGGCCTATTCCTGATGATTGTTATAAGGTTTCATTGGCTCGGGTGTTCCAGGGTTGTGGTTTTTTGGATCCTCCAACTCAACCCCTCGAAGCCGAAAGTGAGTTAAGCCTAGAGCAATGTTTGATTTTTTCCCTGCTATGGCCAAAAGCGCTAATTCGTTTGGACCCTCCCGGGTCGACGCCGCCTGGCCAAGGAAAGGCCACTCCACCAGCTGATCCCGCGATAGAGGAGATGAACGCTAATGATGAAGACCCCCAATGGCTACATGGCGTATTTGGACGATGTTAGTCCTCTTGATCAACCTGACCGTCATGAATAGTCCTGTGGCGCCTACTCTCCCTGAGAAACATAATATCACAAAGTGTCTATTCTGTTCTCAACCATTGCCTGAAGCTCATCATCAGCAGTCTGACGGTCTCAGCCACGACACACTCAATGATGTGTTCCAAGAGACGATAGCTAAGCACCCTAAGAAGATGGCGTCGAAAAAAAGGAAGAAACATGGCGTTGAAGAGTCCATGAGCCAGCCAGTGGAGGGATCTAAGTTGAAGTTGCGCCGAGTTCAGGACAGGATAACAATCCCCGATTGGCATACTACTCATGTGATGGCTAAACCGATCCTGCCGCCGAAGTGGTCCTGTTGCTTGTCTGGGAGATGAAGGCGCTACATGAACAGGTTTTCTATTGTGAGAGCAAAGTTCTCAGGGAAGCACGTCACGTATACCTGGTTTTCATAGCAAAGGTACCAAGGCTTCCCGGCTTTCTCCATGAAAACCCCGGAGACACGCTCTTTGTCAGATTTGATGACATATTTGACATGTACCACATGAAAGCACTCCACCGATCCATGGTCCGCCTGTTTGTGCTAAGTATGGCGCACCAGCTCCTTAATGATAAGTCGGCCGGAGACATCATGATAATCGACCCCTACTACATGTCTGACTGCTCTGTGAACACCACGGTGGGTAGGACACGCGTGAAAAAGTTCATCGAAGATTTCTTCATTGCAAATACTACCAAGAACATCTTTCTCATGCCTTACTTTCCAAGTAAGTCATTACCTAGCCGCCATAGATAACATATTTTCGTACGTTTTATCGTTAATTTTGCATACGTGAGAATGATGGTCTCTTTTCATTGTTTTGTGCAGGAACCAAGACGGCACCCTCATCATTCTGTACCCTAAAGAGTCGAAGGCCTTCTATCTCGATGCGGGTAGTGAAGAGAAGAAAGACTACAAGCACATCAGTTGTCTTCTCATGATGCTCTCAACGGTTACTGCTATCAAAATGAAGGCATCATAAGAAGATTAAACATTAAGCGAGGCAAGATGTCATTCATCCACAAAGTGGATCTACCCTGCATCAAAAAGGCGCATGGCAGTCCGATGGAGGCCTGGTATGTCATCTATCTGATGGAGCAGTTCATACGGAATCACCGAAAACTAGAATTTCCAGTTGCTATGGATAAATGGTGCAAAGACATGGCGAAATCCACTGATGTTGATATCATGGAAAAGTTTGCTCTAATCCAGAAGAGGTTTGCTTCAATAATCTTCACGGATGTTTGTCGTGCAACGCCACCCGGGTTGTTCTACTACCAAGGTGCATGCCCATCTAATGTCGATTTACAAAATCGCATAGCACAACAGTGTGACGACAGGCCATTCAACTCTTTGAATGGTTCTGAACCATTCCCGCCTAAGCCAATGTCAAGGCCGACCACGATGAGCCAGAAGTGAAAGGTGTGTTGTCGATTTAGTACTCTCGTTAAATTAAATTGCCTAGCTCTAGTTTACACCATCTCTCTTAAATTGCCTAGCTATAGTCTTCCAATAATACTTCATTCCTTTACAATGTCGATGATTAAAATGATGTGGCGCACTACATGAATTCTGATAGTTTGTTGAACCTTGTATCATGCACACATACAAGTTATGTGCCTCCTACTTGGTTCAACAAGGTTATCAGAATTCCTTGTGTGCTTCCAATAATATTCGAAGTATGAGGCATAATATTTTTTTGAATCTTGTTTTGTCTAAGTCTTCCAATAATACTTCATTCCTTTACAATGCCGATGATTGAAATGATGTGGCGCACTACATGAATTATGATAGTTTGTTGAACCTTGTATCATGCACACATACAAGTTTTGTGCCTCCTACTTGGTTCAACAAGGTTATCAGAATTCCTTGTGTGTTTCCAATAATATTCGAAGTATGAGGCATAATATTTTTTTGAATCTTGTTTTGTCTAAGTCTTACAATGCCGATGATTGAAATGAGGTAACACTATGTTATTCAGGGGTGTTGTGAGTGAGCCCTATAATGCAAGAAAACATATCTTCTGCATCATACTGGCTCGCTCACACCATCCCTGAATTTGTGTGTCCAATCTATTATATGAGGCATTCTTCCTAGTTGGCTTAGTTTATTTTGTGTATACTTTGTTTATTTCTACACGACATGTGAACACAATTTAGTTGCCTAGCTAACATTTTTATTTGCCTTTTATGCATACTTACAAATGAAGAAGTGGGGAAGTTGTCAACGCCAAGAGGACTTGAAGCCACTGAAAGAGAGCAACAACAATCGGATGACCGAAACGCCAAGTTCTTCGATCGCGCCCTCTCTTAAACATTGTGGTTCTCTATCATTTATGTGATGCATTTGTGTATGACAACTTATGTATTTGTGTATCACATTGTGGTTCTTATTTTGGTACTATACTATGGTTTGTAATGCATGTGATAATGAACTTATGTATTTGTGTATCACAATTTGGTCATCTATATGTGGTATTATTGTCATTTTTGTCGGTTGTACCTGAATATACTGTATTTATATTGATATACTGCTGGAATACATATTAAAAAAACAAAAATACCAAAAAATATACCGCTGGCGGACACAGAGGGGTACCGCTGGCGGACAGCGTTCCCAGAACTCCAACCAGCCAGAAGTACCGCTGGCGGCCGAGGTAGCTTAGCGCTGGCGGCCGCGGCTGCACGCCAGCGCTGTATAATCTAACGCTGGCGGGCCGCAGTTGTGCCCGCCAGCGGTAACGAGACTTACCGCTGGCGGACGGCCACCCGCGAGCGGTATAAATTTACCACTGGCGTAATGATCGCTGGCGGGCGGGCGTGCCCGCCAGCGGTAACGAGACTTACCGCTGGCGGACCCGTCCGCGGTATAAATTTACCACTAGCGTAATGATCGCTGGCGTGCGCCCGCCCGCCAGCGGTAGGCTTTTCCCTACTAGTGTAGTATATATAAAGCTTTCTTTTCTTCCTCTACCATTTTCTATGATACTTGCTCTAGCTTCCCAAAAGTACTTGTTGTAGACATCAAGCTTCGAAGCAAAGTGAAATCCAACAAAACAATGTATGTTTTAAGTAATGTCAAGTACTTCCTTGTTCTTTCTGATTTTCTCACATTAAATTTTTCTGACAAGTGTATCCCTCCTCACCTCCTATTTTAAGAGGGTGGTCCAGCCATGACTTGTCGGAACCAGTTTATCTACAATGTGTCTCTCATGTCACCTTTCGCCTACCAACAATGTGGCTGGCTTGTCCTTCTCAACTCCTGCTCCAGCATCGACATAGTATATTGTTGGAGCCAAATAAGATATATAATACTCCCTCCAATTCACAAAAAGTGTCGCAAGTATAGTTATCGATTCGTACTAGCTAGGCAAGTTCATTTTCCACAACATTTTTTATGGATAGGAGGAGTACTAAAATTTAAATGGGAATGTTGTGCTTTTCTGAAATTGAAGACAACCAAATCAATTTTCAACCACGTGCACATAACTTTCAACCAAATCAACTTTCACCTCCCAGTGGAACAAGCTTTATACCGTTTTATTATATTCTTCTTACAACCAAATTATGCACAAGTTTTCTATCCAAAAGCAACTCGACATTATGATAATGAATTCGTGTTCAATATTACTCCAAGGACACAAGTAAACCAATTTACCAAATTTAGGGCTTCTACTCGAAAATATTTATGGTGTAAATAACAAACTTGGAACTTAACATTTTCTTATGGCGGTGGACAATGGCGTTACTATAAGGATTAATCCATCATGGTTACTTGAGTAAGCCGCGAGTACTGCGACTAGAGGCACCTGAGTGGTGAAGGCAGATGCACTTAGTCAGTATTTGAGTAGAAGAAATTGAATCTAAATCTAAGAAAAAAGAGAAAAGGTTTTGAGGTGCATAAATCAAAATAGAAAATATCGTTGTTCTGCACAACGCCATTCCGTGGGTCATCGATTTGAGGTTTTGGTAGGGGAGAGGGCAAGTTGAGATTATATTTTTGGCCACCAGTTAGGGAGTATCGTTACAAAATCACCCCACGTGTCTACCATATGTGGTTGCAATGCGACATATTGCCCTCGTGATGGTTATTTACTCGACATATGATCAATACTTAGCATAGGACTATGGGACTATGTTTTTTGTGTTTTTCTATTTTTGCGGGCCAACTTGTTCCATGTGAAGCAGTTTCCCCCAGGAGGGGGTAGTTGGCCTTTGCGTAAAAGGGGGGGGGGGGGGGGGGGGTACTTAGCCGACATTTTGTTTTAAAGGAGAAAAAAAAATAATATAAATAAGAACCAAGCATCTAAACTATGAAACGTCTTTTAACTTTGAATTCAAACTAAATCACATGTTTATGTTTTGGAAATTTTTACATTAATATTTTAGTCGATCTGCACTCTTTGCAAAGTACGTCATTACTCGGCATAACTACTAGCAAGCGCTACGCAAATTTTTTCCTTCAATAAATGATCACAATTCCCCCATTTCTTTGTTCATATGAAAATAAAAGCATTGAATGGAAAGGAGCCATGATTGTAGCACACAGATACAACATAAGCAACCCCACAAAACCTAAATCGAAAGGTAGGGCACCACACTACCATCCTTTGAGGGTGCCCTTCTTTGTTTTTTATTTTTTTATCTCTTATTCCTTAATGTCTTTTTGCCTGTATAAAAGTAAGGTACACGTACTCTCGAAAAAATAGTGTTCTCTTGCACATTGTTTGACTCTCCAACACCAACAAAAGCAAGGCCAAAGTCAACGGAGCAGACAAAACTTGTGCTAGACCAGCACTCCGCTCTTTTTACAAACTGCAACACGTCCTGGGTCACACATATCTAGCTTCTCCAGTTTATACAGTTCGTTCATTAAACGGCTGATCCCTGGGGCCCACTGCCTCCGCAGTTTACACAAAAAAAAGGCCAGAAATTAAATTATCTCAAAGAGCATGCTTGCACTGAACTCCTGTGATATGGCAGTAATTACAGAATTGAATTTCCAAGGCAAACCAGTCAATTCCATTCAAGAGGGCACCATCTTCAACTCTCTCTACAAGCATAACGAGGAACTGCGATGAGTGTGGCAACATCGCTTGGGTTTAAACAGGATCCCATATGATTTTCATAATGATATAACACACGAGTAGTCCACTGTGCCTGGTGTTCTTTCATGACGTTGGCATCCGCCGCACTACCAAATCATCAGCTGAGTAGTACTCAGAAATAAGCCGGTAAATATATGATGGACTATGTCCGCCGCTGTTATGTAAAGATTGGTAAGTATGTTAGGAAATAGATTACCAAAAACAAAAGAAAAATGGATGACATACGTATATATCAGTACAAGATTAAATTTCCTTTCAGAACACTAAACAATATATCTTTTCTTTAAATAGGACATAGGCACCCTAGTTCGAAGCGAAGAGGAGTTAGAATGCAGGTGAACTGGGGTTCCACACTACCTACAACTTAGACAGGGTCCATTGACTCCATTCCTAAATAGCTAATTAGCAATTATAATCATAGTTCTTAGGCTTCAAATATAAAGATCACGTGAGAAATCAGAAAACAAAATGTCATGACTAAACTCTGTACTAAAGGATATCACAAAATAAGTATGATTCAAACTCAACACACTAGAACTACATGGAACTACAACTCAAGGCACAAAATATTCAATGTGTATTGTTCCATGCTCAACTCCCAGAGCAAGCAGCCACAAACATAATTTCTTTGTTTACATGATCCCAGATATAGGTGCATAAAGAACTTTTTTGCATTGTCCCAAATATGTGCAAAAAGAACTTACGTATCGGTGACAAAAAGGCTGACAAGCTTCGGTGGCACGTAGTCGAATGTTGGATTGACAACATTTAGAAGAGGAGTACCATCCTGAGTACTGAAGTTCATGCAATTCGAGAACTCACCAAAGTCGAGCAAATCAGATGGTGATTTAAGTTCATTGAGTAAAACCTCCGGGTTGTGTGGATATAAAGGACACAACTGCAAATTAGAGAAATATTAAGTTCCTACTATGAGACATAAAATTTCAAAAAAAAAACTATGAGACATACAAGTTGGCAAAACATAAAAGGAGAGACAGAGGTTACAACAGCAAACAACTCTTGCACTTTAACAGCACTATAACCAACGGGAATAATCATACCTTTTAAGGCATAAAGCATTCTATAGATGATATAAGTGGGAAAGCTCAGCAGTCAAATACTGGTTGGTGTGGTCATCGGTCAGAGGCCACACCGTGTATTGCTCAACAGCGTAAGATTTAGTTGACAACTGGAGAAAACGAAATCTAGTGGTCTAATTGATATTCTAAAAATAAAATCATTCTCCTTAAAAGCTAAGAAGAGCAAGGATGATGAATGTACCAAACATTTTGAGACCTAAGCGCAATGCGGATTATAGAATCTACAATACAAGTATCAAAGTGACGTCCTGACAGCTGAGATTGTCAGAACATTTGTGGAGAGTAAATGACAAGTTGACAATACATTTATGTGTTAGAATTTGATGCAGTAATAATACTCTCACAATTATAATGTATTTTATTGACATAGCACACCTGGTGTCACACCGTGACTAACAAACTTTCGTCCTTCATTTTACTACAGATATTGGAACAAATAGGTTAACAGCAGTAGGACAGTCGATTTGATCAGAATCTGAAGAAACCACATGTCTATATTGACCAAACACTATGCCTTCTGAATAACAGAAAAGCATATCATGATTCTTTAGCTGCTTAAGATAAAAACATTGCAATCGACATGCAAATTCATTTCATAAAACATAGAAACAAACCTTATGGCTCCCAGCAACGACGACAAAGGGCACAGCATGCCTTTGAGCAGCAAGAGCAACCATATTCATCCCTATTGGTGCAATAACTCCACCATTTGCCATTATTGCATGAGCTCCAACGATAACCTATAAGATGAATCAAGAGTTAAAGTCGTAACAGAAACAAAGATGTCAATAGAATAATATAACCCAACATACATACCATGTTAACTCGGGAGATCATAGCAAAAACAGCCGAATCAGTAATTACAGTAGTCTGTACCCCTTTCTCAACCAGCTCTTTCGCAAGAACATGTCCCTGGTATCTAATTAAAGCATTGAAACAACAAAGTGAATCACTCAAGAAGATTTGAAGAGAAATTGGTCAATGAGATGGCAAGGTGCACAAACCTTGGAGCACCTTCGGCAACAAATACACGAAAAGATCGTTTCTTCTCTTTTGCAGCATACAGGAACTCTTTCACGGTTTTCGAACGACCTAGAGTTAGGATGACCTCACTGGAGAAAACAAAACATTAATTAGGCCCGGTTGGTATGTGAAACACAAAAAGGGAAGATGTTTAAGATGGTCTTAAATGTTACAAGATGTAATTGTATCTATTATTATATTCATAGTGGGGCGAATTATGAGCTTAGTTGACACCTACAAAGTATTTAAGTCCATGCAAACTTTACTAGATTAAATTTATCTGTCGAGATAGAGTAGTACGGATAACAAGTAAAATAGACAATTTTTTTGCTTCTTTAGATAGATTTTTGTAAGAGAAGTAGTGTAATCACCGGAAATAGTAGCCATTTAGCATTGGGCACATGTTCTTCAATGATACAGATGTCTACGATATCCACAATCCCAATTGTATGCAAAACTTCAAAAATGTTTTCCATCGAATAGTTATTTCAGTTGAAGAGATAGATGTGATTACTCAATAGTCAATAGTTGATGTTAAAGTAGTATTCATGTATGTTGCAAAAAGGATGATCGTACTTTTGGTGAATAAGTTCAACCGCTTGCTCAGAAATCTGGTCATAACATGTATCTATCTCCTCAATAAGGTCACCAATGGCAGCAATAACATCATGCTTTAGTTTCCGAGTTTTTAAGCTCTTATCTCCAGCTGCTTACATGGAAGAAGGAGAAGTTCAGTGTCAACAGTAACACAAATATTGAAATGAATAGGCAATGAAAGGGTGTCATAAACTTGAGAAAATATCAATAATTTAATGATTTCTTAAACACAAGACGATTCCAAAATAAATCAATATAAAAAGGAATGCCTGTTCGGGTAGCATATATAAGTAGATGATTCAAATATAAAAGAATAATAACTCTAAATGCCTGTTCAGATGTACTAGAAGAGAACAAAAAGGAAATCTTGAGATCGTATATTTACTTTTACCGTCTGAATCCCCAGCTGATGATGCAGAATGTGAAAGTGCAGTGCTCACAGGAATATCATCCAGGAGAGTCTGCAATGAAGGTGCCCGAAGAAGGTTTCTAGCATGGGAAGCGAGAACAGCAGCGGATAAGGTAGGACGGTCATCATTTCCGCTGTCATATTCATCATCACTGACAGCAGTTACAGAAAGACCTTCAATACCAACTGCTGTAGAAGATATGTCTTCCTCTTTTATTATATGCAACACACGTCTCACAATGTTTCCAACAGCAAGCTCTGCAAACAGAGAAGAGAAAGATTTCAGAAATATTGAAGCTAATTTTAGCTACACAACATATTATTCACAATACATGAAGTTGAAGCTGAATAATAAGTGCCCGTGTGCCACCCTCTAGTAAGGGTGCAATTTGCTATGATGAAATCATCCTTATTTCTGACACCTTTGGCTGATTCAGCAATTGAAATATTCATGGGACTGGCTGATTGATATCTAGCTACAGATCAAATATTAACTGAATATACTAAATTATGTAAGGTCTAATGGTGCTAGTGCCAACAAATAAAAATGCTGCATATATTCACCGAGAGAAATAGAGGGGATAATGCATTAACATGCCTTATTTCTATTTCCTCAAAATGAGTCAGGGACATTAAACTCACATGTCAAAATTATTATCTCTTCCAACCTAAACCTGGAGGAAGCGGATAGCCAGATCAAATTCTTCAGCTGTAATAAGCCATAAGAACAAACTAGTGGTCTTTCGCTGGAATGCTACATTTACAATCTCACTATTCTAACTTGTATCTCTCATGTTCATATGAGTTGTCTCTTGTTTTAGCAGGACACTATCTGCAAATAATTAGTTTTGAAATACAGGGGTTATATGTCTAGGTAAACAAAGTATGCAAGTGCCTTACTAGGTTTCAGCAAGTGGCACAGAGATTTACGCTAATTGATTTTGAACAAAAAGCTATATTACAATTCAGAACTTAAATTTCTGTGAAACAAGTTCAATGATGTCAACTCACGTCTAGCTATTATGGTCACACAACTGACAATATGCTGGACCAAATTGGAAAACTAGATTTGACAACACAAAAAAAGCAATGTACAAACTACAGAAATTTAGGTGCATTTGTTGGAAGATAATGTTCCTATCATTCCACCAGCTGGTACACATCATTTGAAATAGGAAATAGATTGAAAATTTGGACACAATAAGTGTAGGCTTTATAAAAAGAATTTTCAATTTGCGCCGACCTATATTACCTAGAAGCTCAGCTGTTCCGCAAGGTATGTGCTTTCCATAGCCACGACCCAAATGATTCTATCGGCCGATCGAATCAAAGGCAAACATAGGAGAATCTAAGCTTGAGAACAAAGATGTAAAAAATGCAAACATTATCTACATGAACATGACACACACTAAGCACATAAAAAAGAGCATCATAATCGAAAATATTGAACTATTGCCACAGATAAATCAATGGAGTTTGCACTTATCAAAGCAAAAAAAAAATCACTAGCACAGCAATACATTGCACCGAACCGAGTCAAGCACCAGCAAGTAAACTATGCACAGAGGGAAATAAGAAATCCGAGTTTAACAGCAACGTTATGGGGTCACAGTTTGAAAGAAAAAAAAGATTTTGGGCGCACCGATGGGATTGGCTGCTATGAGATGCTCCCCGACGGCTCGGATGGCGTCAGCGAGAGCCGCCGCTTGGTTAGTGCTGCCCATCCGGTGCTGCGACACCACTGACCTCAGCAACTCCGCCGTCTGCCGCGCCACGGCATGCGACCCCTCCACCTTTCTGCCCACACACAAAACACAGAAGCATGACGCATGAGCACACCAGAGGGACGCCGGTTCGTCACGGAATCGGACGGGGATGGGACTTGCTTACCGGCGCTTGAGCTTGAGGACGAAGTCGCTGACGAGCGGCTGCACGTCCGGCATGGTGGCGCGCGGCTGGCGCCGGGAACAGAGGGATTCGGATTTGGGGTCCGATCGGCGGCGAGAGGGAGGAGGTGAGGGGGGTTAGGGTTTCAGAGACGAGGAGAAATTAACACCAACGAGGCACTGCACGTTTACAAAATTCACAGTTCTGCCCTTTGCCAGAAAACATGCTGTTTTTTGGTGTGTTTTTTTTTGAATTTTTCCATATATATTAAACCAACAAAGAGTATACGATTACATCGATTACAAAGACAATACTAAAAAAGACGAGCAAATCTAATAGATCTTCAAGCCTTTTCTTCTTCCATGATACAATCTTCTACGTTTCTGAACGTAGTTGTAGAACAACGCCGAAAACACCAAACCACAAACCTGTGAATACCAATGAAGATTCTCCCTTTTAATTTTGAGCCGCAATGCCAAGACTTTGTGCACGCACGCAGCCATTAAATTAATCAAGCAACATCGGCAAGAGCACCACCACTGATATTCCAGGGACAAATAACCGAGCCACTTTGTCGACGTCGTTGGGAACGAGAGAACGAATCACCATTGCCGAATACGTATTAGCCGGGATAGATAACGCGAGGACAAACCTCCTCGCGGCAACCATGAGAAACAATCCAAGATTGATCTGGCGAAGCAAGATCTGATGAACCATACATAGACAAACTTAATCCTCCAAAGCCACCATTAACGTCGGGAAGGAGATCTCGCCAACGAACGAAGCACGGAAGATCACTTATTACAGACGATGCCATCTCCATTGACGAAGAAGACAACAACCAAAACAAAGCTCTAACATTAAGGACCTTCGTATAGCGCCATGCGCAGGTCCGAGGTCCCCACCCCTCCTAGTGCCAGGCGGCACCTAGAGGAGGTGAGGACCCGTCAAATCTTAGACGAATGCGACGATGAAGATGTAGATGGCTCCGGCGGCGACGGCTAGGGTTGATACCCTAGGCCGCCGCCTCTCTCTTTCTTTTCTCTTCTCACGATACAAGCCAGGTAAGTCGATTGGATTTTTTTTGGTGTGTTTTTTTAACTCAGTTTCGAACTTTCGATGGAAACATAAAAGGAAAACGCTTGGGATCATCCGGGGGATCGCACGCGATGCGTCCCCCGGGTCGCGCGAGCGACTCGTGTCCAGCATGGGCCCACGCACTACAGGCTTATCTCTTTCTCAGAATCCCAGCACACGTTATCCTGTCTCGTGCTTTTCCCCACCACGGCCCGGCCACCGTCGCGTGCCTCGCCGGTGAGGTCGTCGTCCCCGCACGCCTCCACGGCAGGGACGCCTACCCGCGCGCCTCTCCTACCCCTCCACCGCTACGCGCATCCTCGTCGAGGTCGCCGCCCCCACGCACGCCTTCTTCTCGGCCAACGGCGCCGCTCTCCCTAAGCACACCTCCGTCACCGGTCAACGGAGGCGCTCTCCCTCCATCGCCTCCGTCCCTAGGCCCGAGAGGTGCCCATGCCCATCGCGGAGGCGCTGCTGCCGTCGTGGCGTAGCATGGACGGGAGATGCTGGCCCTGCGAGCCATGGTCGAGGCTAGCGAGATCGAGCTCGAAGAGGCAGCGATGCTCCCGTAGGTCTGCGGCGGTGCTCCCGTGGGCCGACGGCGGTGCTGCGGGAGCAAAAATAATCCATGTTTTGTGTTCTTCTTGCGGTGCAAAGTTCTCGAAGCTTTGAAGCAACATTCTTCATCTTTTTATGCAAATTCACGGAACAATTGCAGCAAGTTCTTTTTTGATATATTTTTCTTCATGTGGTGCAAATGTTTTGAAGTTTTGTAGCAAATATTTTTTCGTTTTGTTGCAAATCCGCAGATCTGTTGTAGCATTATAAGATGCAATTTATGTATGAAGAGGTGCAAATCCTCAGATTTTTTTAGCAAATTTCTTTTAATTTTGATGCAAATCCACATCAGAGTTGTAGCAAAATATTCAATTGTGTTTCAAGTTGTCCATGGCGGCGACGGCGGCCGATGCCGGCGATGGCCGGAGTTGGGCGTGGAGGCATATTGCTCCCAGGGCTCAACCGTGTTGCTGCCAAGGTGGATGTGTGCACGGTGCTGCAAGCCGGCAGTCTGGCGGAGCGTACCGGCCGGCTGCCGGAGATGGGGATGGGACGGAGCTCGTCGGCTTCTGCCGGGAAGGGGCCGGAGATGGAAGGGCGGAGGGCGTCGGCTGCTTCCGGAGACGAGGGCAGGGCGGAGCTCGCCGGCTTCCGGAGATGTGGGCGGGGCGGAGGCACCGAGCGCGTCGGCAGCCAGAGACAGAGGGTGGGGTAGCGTGCTGGGTGAGTACGGTTAGGAAGGACGAGTTGCTTTGGGAGCTGGATCAGACGGTCCTCTGTCGCCCATCGGACGGTTCACGACCCGGGGATCGGACGGAAAGATCCCGGGGCACGCCTAGTTCTGCCCAACATAAAACCCATGTCAAATCGATCGGGCGGCCAAGATCAGTCGGGTTTGTAAAAGTACCTCACCTTTCTTTATCGGGTTTTTCTCATTCTAGCCACTATGACCGACTCTATACTTAAAATTGTCATTTGGGCGACCGACATTTCCAAAAATGTTACTATTACTACTTCGTTAGTCCGACAATCAATTTACCATTCGTTATCTCCACCCTTAGAATGTCATCAAATTTGCTATTTGAGAGAGCCAAGTGTTGTCAGACCATGCATCCAAGTGACGAAAATAAATCCTAACCCGTGCTAGTATTCTGTATTGAAAATAATAAAAGATTTAGGATGGAACTCACATTGGATTGCTTTAGCAAGCATGCTAGAAATGACTTCGTTGGACAGATCTACTGTAGAAAGAAGAGGCGAACAGCTGAACCGATGTACTCCCTCCGATCCATATTAATGGTCTCAATATTGTCTACATACGGATGCATCTAGTCTAAACACTTAACTAGATACATCCGTATCTAGATAAAGTTGAGTCCATTAATATGGATCGGAGGTTGTACTGTGTTTGTCTAGATTTAAAAAATATCGATAGTTCTCTAAAATATCAATTTTGGTACAACATGGTAAGAGATGTCGAGTGATTGCTGAAACTTTGGGTCGTTCCTTACTCTACAGTGTACTCACTCCGCTCAGATTTAATCTACATTCTATCCCCAAAATTTGTTCAGAATTAGTCTACATTCTAGGTGGGTCCCACCTAAAAAAAATCTATTTCTACATCCAAAATCTGTAGCTACATCGAACCAAAATTTAGCCCCTACAACACTCACCTAACTCATATGGCAAAACTAGTTACATACTAACCGTGAAGATAACGGCATGGCAATATTGATTGTCAAACTAACGAGTATTGAAGATTATGAGGATTCGATTGCTTAACTGGAAATTCCAAATATATGGTCGGTCATAGTGGTAATTAAGAATGATAAAAACCCTTCTTTATCCGAGTGTGCTACCTTGCGGAGCATGGGAGTCTCTCGGTATGTTTCCACAACTTTTTTTATTAACTAATTGTGAGGTTGTTGTAACATACGTTTTTAAACTAAGGCGTAAAATTTCTTCAGTCAAACAACGTAACGTTCGACCAAAACTTTAGCCAAAATAAATATTGTTAAATACATCGTGAAGTATATTTCATATGATGTACGCATACTCCTAAATGATTAGGAGCGGTACACGTGGATCTGGATGGGTAGGAGTGGCGTATCAGGAAAGTATGACCTAAAAGTATTAAAAATACTCTAAATGGCTGGAAGTGGTACACCTAGATCTAGACGACATACTGTACAGGAAATTCCTCATAACTCCTCGGTAAGGATTTGGTCTTGAGACTCGTATGGTACCTAGAGTTGGTTGATCATCCATCCAACACTCTTTCTCCATGTCATATATATGTCTGTTTCGTAAAAGTTTCATCAAATATGTGTGAAAGTCGAACATATGACTTGTAGTTTTATAGAAAAAGAACAAAAAATGGTATTTAAAAGTCGATTAATCTAGTTAGGAGACGTGCCCTACTAGCAACATCAGTCCGGCGCGTGAGATTCAAGAATGTCTCTTTTAAACGGGACCAACTCATGCATGCATGCAGAGAATCTTTTCATAGCCAAAAATTTAAAATAAATTATCTCTCAAACCAGTACTCCAATTGATGATGTGTTTTCACCGTTAGCTTCGTCTCGGCGTATACTTCAAAACAGGATCTCATCTTAATATGTTTTGACAAAACTTTTTTTTTCGTCGTCAGTTGCCAGGTTATAATACTATGATTACCATATTAGTAGTTAACAATTTCCAACAAAATAATACATAGTTACCACGTAACTTTTACATGTTTTCTGACATGATCATGATCTATACGTCCAAAGAGTGAGGATTTGGTCACTCTAAGCACCTAAAATTAAGAATTAACGTCACCAAAGGGTTACATTGGTGAGTAGACAAGTCCAAACAACCTGGCAACCATTTGATTTTAACCTGGTAACCAACTTCTCAAAATCTGGTGACTAAGTGAGTATAATCTGATAACTAGGGTCAGAAAAAAAGTTGACAAAACATATCAAGATGGGATCTAATTTCGAAGATCTCGTCGAAACAAAGCCAACTATGAAAACAGATCTGAATTTTGATTTACTGTTTAAGAGACAAAGTACTTTAAAGTTTAAAAACCAAAAAGAATCTATGTGTCTGCATGCATGCATGGTTTACTTCCCCTAATCTCTTCGTGCCCACGGAAAACGAATATGGGAATATGGGGCACGTGCGTGCCCTACATAGCACGGTCCTTAAAAGTTTTCAGAAAATCTGTTTTTTGGAGTGGTACATGGAAATGATATATAGGAACATGCAAAAAATCGTTGGAAAACATGTTACAGTTGGCTACATGAAAGTGCCTCCAAGTAGCAATTTAAATTCATTTCTAGACTTCGTTTTTTTTTTGTGTAGGGCGCATGTTGAATACATAACTCAGCAAAACTTTATGTATACACTAGGAAACATGCACGTGCGTTGCGACGGGAGAGAAAAATCTACACCATGAAGTGCGAGGTGAGCTCTCATTGATACAGCCGCAACTTGCACATAAACCGAGAGTTATAGTTCTTCCACAACACACTGTGTGTTGGCCAGTAAAGACATATGTTGACATCCCTACCTCACCACAGTTCAATTCAACCTACCTTGATGGTGGGGTAGTAGATAAAGCAGAGGCTTGAATAAGGTGATACATGTCTCAACTTTATGCGGCTTTTGAGTTGTAATAAGGTGATACTTGAATAATTTCAATAAATGGTTGTGTGCATCACTCGATGCAGAGGCCGGGACATTCCCATTTCTAAAAAAAAAGATAAAGCAGAGGAACATAATTAAATTAAATTGTTGGAAAAGTATTCAAGATGTAGATGTTCATCTCGCCCGTTCCAGCATCCTCTACAAGACTACAACACCGATGCAACTCCCAAAAGGTTAAATACATTCCATGCAGATCCCAATAAGTAGGCCATGCAGCAAGATACACAAAGCTAGATACTATCAATAAAATTGTTATTGAGGTGAGCTGAACTCGAGATGGTGCCAAAAACAAGTATTTCAAATATAAGAGTACATCTTTCGGAGACAAAGATTTGGCATGTTCATCTTTTGAACAGAACATTTAACCTTGACTGAGCAAAACAAAACATTTATTCCTAATCGCAAGTGTTACAAAAACATTAATTGCATGCCAGCGAGAATATCGTATAAGCATGTAGTTCAATCTACATGTTTCTTTGAGCATACACAGCTCAAAGAAATGCACAAATCTTTACACGTGACTACTTCTCCCCTTGATGATTGAAAGCTCTTCGGGCCGGTCCGTAATCCTAGTGCGTAGTGCGAAAGACATTCCAAGCTCTCTTCACGCCTTCATCCCTCCTGCTCTTCCTTGTTGCCTCCAGCATGCTGGCGGGCTCGACGGTGATGTCACCAGAGCACTTGCATCCTGAACGATCACTGAATCTAAAAAAATATGACAGCATTAAAGATCCGTACCAAATAGCATGGAATATTATCTAGCCTCACAAATCAATCCCAACTAAACTTAACCTTAATTCTTTTACCCCACCAAAACTGAACTAAAATAGTGAGAGGGTTCTCTAATGAAACTATTGATCAGTTACCCTTCAAACTAAGTCACAGTACCAGCGGCATCTAGGTGGCAATGCTTAACTTTCTGAAGAATAATATGGTTAAGTAATTGAACTGTTACCTTAGAAATTTATTGATTGCTAGTTGCTACTACACATAGCTGAATTTAAATTTGAATGCGATTGAGCTGGTGAAATACCCAAGTAAATGCAGCCTCGCTGATGCCTTCTTGGATGCCTGGATGGTTAAATTTGCGTGTGCCCAATGTGGCTGGGAATTCAAACACTGCAATATAATTGGTAAATCGGGTTAGCACCTATGGGCAGCTGAATCCGGTGGCATGTTGCTGTCAGTAAATGCCCAATGTGGCTGGGAATTCAAACACTGCAATATAATTGGTATATCGGGTTAGCACCTATGGGCAGCTGAATCCGGTGGCATGTTGCTGTCAGTAAATTCAGAGATGCATCAATACATGACAAATACAGATTTCTGATGATGAGAACTGCGCGTGGCGCAGTGGTAAGGGATGCTAGTGAGCTCCCTGCCGACCCAGGTTCGATCCCCGGATCGAATTTATGGGTATCTCACCCGGGGGCACTGTTCATTTAAACAGTGCGGAGCGGTACTGTTCTCGGTGAACAGTATTTCGCCAATAAAGTGCCTCCCGTTCGCCTGTACACCACATGAGGGAAAAAATCATATACCAGGCTTACTTGATATAGGTTGTAGATCGTGATTAGGCTCATAGCTAGTGTGTGTGTGTGTGTGAGTGTGGTGTGTGTAGTTGTGGGTTTAATCAGATACTACAACTTGTATCCTTAAGGAGGTGCAAAAAAATAAATACAGATTTGTGATGCGCACATGTAGTTGTGAGGTGGTGGCATTTGAAGGCAGCCCTTGAAGGTTCATTGTCCAGCGCGGGAGAGTGAGGGAAATATCTGGACGGCTCAAGGAGAGATTACATCCTACATAGATCATAAGATTTTGTAGTCCCATCGCATAACTGTACATAGCATACGGAACAATTATTCATCAAATGAGAGTAATCTAAAAAATAAAAAGAAGTAGGACATAATATGCAGATGTTTAAGCAACTACCACCTGCAAATATCATGCTTGAAAGGTTTGTATAAGTCATCCCGCAGGATCCCAAGAACGGGGAACCAGTCTGCAGCATCACCAATCATTTCAGCAATATATATCCATTTAGTCTTACATGCCCAGGATAGCTTTCCATCCTTCTGACATCGGACTGAACCCACATCTGTGATCAATTCCCGAATGTAAAGAGCAATTCATCTAAAGGTAACCATTTGAAAAGACTAAGAGGAAGGAATATAAAGTGAATTTAAGTAAGTCACATATGCTACAATAAGAACGTAAACACTTAACTGAAAGCTGTTCCTGATTTTCAGGCAAAACATTCAGTCAGTAGATATGTTAGTGGCTATCGGCCTATCGGGACGCCAGTGAAAGGGTAGTACTAAGGCGAATTTGAACATAAGAGCCCAAGATTGGAATAAAACTTACGTAATATCAGCCATGTGTCACTGGCCTCAACTTAATGCCAGGTGGTGTTGTCGGTAGCCTCGCCACATATCCCGGCCACTCCCGGCCACTCTAGATATGGTCTGTAGGCCGTTCAATAAGAAAAATAATACGAATTAATTAGTCTGGTGTTACGTGCTCTGCACCCCTGTATTCTTTCATCCTCTTCAAGAAGCTCTTCCTACTTAAAATTGTCCCGTCTAAAATGGTGTATCCACCTGAAAGAATTAGCAAGACACCATTAATTAAATCAAGATCCCAAATTGTTCCCTACACAAAACCACAACCACTCAAAAGTATAGATATGTGCCAAAAACTGAGAAAAAAGTATGTGTGGTTCATCGATCAACACCGGACCACTTATCTCAACATAAGGGAAGATTTTCTGAGGACTATATGGAAAAAACCCATGTGTACATGTTTTTTAGATAAAGGGCTTTATTACTCAAAGTTTAAGTATTACACCCGGCATCTACATAACAAATGCACACAGCCGCAATCCGAACGGAGAAAGTAAAAAGTGCATAAATAAACGAATTACAACCATCATGGTAATGTAAGACGCCTATGACATAGCGAGCTCAGCAGCCTATGGAGATCCAATCCGACGATCAAGCGGCCACCCATGTTGTGACAAAATGTCCCTTGCCACTTCCTCCAGCCGTGCACATGCCTCCGTTAAAGCGGTCTCGATGTCCCGCGCATTGTAAGGTGGACCACGTACGGAGAGTATTTGTGCACCGGTAAAGTACCCTAATAATTGTATTTAATAAATCAATATACTATATCGAGCTTTTCTACCTTCCAAAACACAGATGCCAAACCATCAAACAAATAACCATTGATTACATATATTATATCAGGATCTAAAGGAAAAGCAAGCTCCTCGTGCAGCAATCGATGTACGCCGGGCTAGCTCTTGAACCCTGCCGTGTCCCCTGACTTCTAGCACACCTGCAGGATGCAGCAAGACACCAGAGACCAAATATCGGAAGCTGCGGTACAACAACAGTCGATGCAAATGCTCTGGCAGCAGAGGTAAGCCTGAAAATCTCGGAAATAAACACCATTTATTCATGGACGCAATCGGCAGGCACGGCAGCGGAGTAGCAAAATCCATAGACAGAAAACCCCGAAGAAAAATCACGTGAAGCCCCCAGGCGTCGGTCGGCGGGCAGTAACTTCACGCCTTTTTGAGGCTGATGGAAATTGCGTCCTCCCGGCTCCCGCCCCTTCGAGCGGCCGCCGGTCGCCGGAGCCGGGGACGCCCTAGGAGCTGGAGCTTCGGCGACCGCCTCCTCATCGGAACCCTCGATCTCCAGCTGCTCCTTCTCTTCGGCGGTGGTCAGCGGCGGACCCAGAGAGAAATGTGAGAGGGGGCAAACCAATTGACTGGGGACATTCCGTGTATAAATTAGCACAGTTTGAATTTTTTCCTTTGAAATATGAATAAATACTAGGGGAATTCGTATTGTTGAGCGGGGGCCTAGGCCCCCATTCCCATGCACTTGGGTCCCCGGTGGTTGTGGGAAAAGGGGGACGCGGGCTGTTTGATTAGGTCCACCTCAAGCCTTCTCTCCTCTTCCTGCAGCAGCGCCTCGTACGCGTTATGGGTTTCCCCGAGCAGAACTCCTCTCGGCGATCCGAGGAGCACCGCCAGCCTCGACGACTGCTGCGATGAGGGCCGAGCACCCGAGCGGTGAGTAGGCGGGGGAGATGTCAGCCATGGCGTCTGAGCGATGGTCTGGGATTGTGAGAACTGCAGCGCCCGATCCTTAGCTGGAGCGATTAATCGGGCGAGGATTTGGAGAGAGGTGCGTTATTGCCGCTAAATATGGAGAAGGTGCGACGATGGACCAAACGAAAAGCTGCGCGAGAGGCGCGGGATGGATGACGGACGACAATCTTGACGTATGAGAGGAACCAAACTTTTCTTTTAGATAGGAGAGATTATATAGCGAGTGTATAATGGCTGTGCGATTTCGCGGCCTGAGAGGCGCCCGCGTCACTGTAGCTTAGCTACAGTCGCTACTGTGGATTTCTACAGTAGCGACAGTGCACGGTGGGGCCCAGGAGTCAGCGGCCCAGCGCGCCCGGCCTTTTTGCAGAAAAGCACGCGGGCGGCCGGAAATACAATGCTCTTCTCAGAAAATTCGGCGAGAGGGACCTTTCTGCGATTTCGCGAAACCCCGGGTTGTTTTTCGTAAAAAACGCCACCGACCGCCCTCTCCCCTCTCTCTCTCCTCCCGTGCGGCCGAGGTCGCCGGCGGCTCCGCCGCGCTCCGCCGCTGCTCCGGCCCCTCCCCGACAGATCCGCCGGCGCAGGAGCCTTCGCCGTCGCCCCCTCTTCGTCGTCGCCGACGGACGCGTGCCGGGGCGCCGCACAGACAGCGGAATCGCCGCCGCCGTCGATTTCGTCCGCCGCCCCATTTCGGCGTCGCCGGCGACGATTCCGGCCACCAGGCGCGCCCGCGCCGCCACTCGTGGGTTCCCGCGTCGAGCCGCGGCCGACGCGTCCGCTCTCGCTTCCCAGCTTGCTGGGACGCGGCGGCGCCGTCGCTGTCGCCGCCGGCGCGATAGTGGCCAGCCCTAGCCACTGCTGACGTCAGCGTGACGTCAGCGGAGGCCAGGCTGCTTTTTTTTTTTTTTTTGGACAGTAATCCAGGGAATTAAAAGAAAAAAAAAAACAGAACGGCGGGCCCCACTCCTCCATACGAAATTTAGCAAATGAAAAAATGTTGCAAATAAAAAAAAACTCGCAAATACCCATTAACAAAATATATCAAAATGTTGTGGAAAAAAATGTTACCTACTATTTGGAAAAAAAAAGGATTGCCTAATTCAAATTAGCACATATTTGAATATTGTTATTGCAAAAAAACATATTGGAACATTCCAACTAAAATTACAAATTTAAATATCTCAAACTTTTATACAACTTCGCAACCTAAACATTTGGTAAACAGTAAAAAAAAACAAAATTCGACAAATTCGAAATCGCACGATTTTTAGATTCTATTCAACCATTTGAAGTCTCATTTGACGTCTGCATACCAAATTTGATCATTTTGTTACCATTTGAGCCAATTTTATCCCTAAAAAAAAAGTAAATATAAAACAGTAGAAAAATCCTACAAATACCCGTTTACAAAATATTAAAAAAATATATCACTGTGCTATAGAAAGGAAGTGTTAACTGTTTTCGGAAAATACCAAATATGTTCGACAAATTCGAATAGAGGAAGATTAGGATAATTTCATGAATAAATACCCATACTTGCGCATTCCAACTAAAATTACAAATTTGAATATGCCAGAATTGCATATGAGTTAGACCTAATCGGTCGGTACACACTAAAATATTTTTCAACATTTCAACATACCAACCATTTCGACAAAACCTAAATGCATTCCTTCTAAATAGATATATTCGAATTTACAAAATACTTATATACTGTATTTCTCCTAATTAAGTGGATTAATTAAATATCTATGTCAAACTACAACACACACTTGAACATTTAAATTTGCTAGAAAAAATTGGAGTTACTCCGGACAACAAATTACGAAGAATTTTAACATTTCACGTCACAACTTTCCGGATGGGGTCTACTTAATGATGGAATATAAAATCTGTTTATATTTCATTTGAACAAATCTTTTCTTATGGTCTACAAAAAAATAAAAGAAATATGAAATATTCGAAGTTTTGTTTAAACAAAAGAAATAGATTAAAAAAGAAAGGACTTTTTATGCAATGTTCCAAATTATTAAACAAATGATAATGGAATCATTTTTTACAACACTCCAAGTGCTTCATGTCTCACTTAATAATGGCGTCATTTATCTAAGAACTACATGTATTGTTCAACTTTACAATCACAAAATAGAAAACATGCTCTCAAGTTGCAATTTGTCCAACATTTGAGCGAATATTCCGATATTCCATAAAATAAAAAAACAAAATGCTCACCAAAAATAACCGAAGTGCACTCAAAACAAATACCAAATTTGTTTCAACATTTCAATTTGGCTAGCAGTTCAACTCAACACAAGCAAACTTTCCCCAAAGATGGAATCAAATTCAAATGGATTGTTCTGATTTCAATTAAATATTAACGTCCAGAGAAAACGTGTTTGAGCATTTCAAGCCTTCAACTATTTGAATATTGTACAAAACATATCACAATTGCATGCAAAAAATGCTACTTATTCATAACAAAACAAACAAATGTTCAAACATACCAATTTAGCCAACATTTTGGTTAACAAAAAAAAAACATATCACAAAAAAATACCAAGGGCGTGGCATGACGCCACGCTAAAATTCAACTAGATTTTGTGATTTCTTTCACAAGTACTTCCTTTTTATACTTCCTTTGAATATATGATGTTAAATGAGAAAATTATCGCAAAATTAAACCAGATTTTATGATTTCTGCGTTGTTGCATAAGCAAGCTTGGTATGCAAAATGAAGAATGCTCTCAAACAAATGAATAAACGTTCAGCCTAATTCGCATAAACTTGAACTCACACTTTTTTCTATCAAAACAAGAATGTGATCCGTGAAATGAAATATCAGATGTGAAAAGCCCACAAATACAACATAAACAAAATATTAGCATACGTGATTTAAATATTAGCCCGTGCAGGACGTCAGCGGTGGATCCGGCCTGCCTGTTCTTCCCCCTTCTGAGAATCATTTCCAGTATCAAGAAATCCCTAACAGGTGGGCTCACTGCATGTAAAAAAATTCCAAAAAAGGAAAGCATCGGGAAAAAAAACTCCTAACATATCCATCTGAAAAATAGAAGTAATATATCAAAGCAATCGGAAATATACGTACAAACTAATTATGCAAAAAAGATTGAATAATCAAATTTTGTCAATTTTTGCAGATGATTCACAAGTGCTTTCTCAAAAAGAAAAAGTGAAAATACAAATTCAGTCAACATTTAGAGATAATCCACATGCCTTTTTCCTGATTCCAATTAAAAAAAATTGCCAGCATTTGGAGATAGTTCATGTGCACTTCTCCTAATCTCGATTAAATGTTCACATCGAAATACAAACATGTTTGGACTTTTCAAACTACTAAACATTTGAATATTGTATAAAACATATAAAAAAATGATCGTCAAAATTGCTACATACTCACACAAGAGTAAAAACATGTTTGAATATTCAAATTTGACCAACATTTACGCAAAAATTACGATATTCCATAAAATATAAAAAAAAATGCCTTTTTCCTGATTCCAATTAAAAAAAATTGCCAGCATTTGGAGATAGTTCATGTGCACTTCTCCCAATCTCGATTAAATGTTCACATCGAAATACAAACATGTTTGGACTTTTCAAACTAATAAACATTTGAATATTGTATAAAACATATAAAAAAATGATTGTCAAAATTGCTACATACTCACACAAGAGTAAAAACATGTTTGAATATTCAAATTTGACCAACATTTACGCAAATATTACGATATTCCATAAAATATAAAAAAATGCTATAGAAAACCCGTTATCTACGTATATCAAAAATGTAAACATATTAATTCATCAAGAATTTTCTATTCAAACATACTCATCGAAAAAAAAAATGAAGACATACCAACATAACAACACACAATAAATGCTAACATTACGTCCCACATTACCGAAAATCAAATTCGAAAATTCAAAAAAAAAATGCCTTAGACAAGACTCACACATTTTGTCTTCGTTTCAACCAATTTAAATCTAAACATTCCTCTTTTTTTTAAAAAATCCAAACCGTCATCAAATTTTTGACATCAAGGGCGCGGCGTGCGCCGCGCCAAATACCACCAGTACATCTACATGTACATACTTGTTTCCTGAAAATTTCTAGTGATAATAAGAGACTTCTGAAAAAACTTAAAGGCAGGCTCCATGAAGTGCGGGAGCTAATGATGGCGGGTAAACACTAGTGTGTGGGTGCAAATCCACACGAAGGCCTCAAGAAGTCCATGGAAGATTAATGATAAAGCCGAGCAAGCCAATAGGGAGGCCGATACCAGAAGTTGGATGCTGCATGCTGCGGTGAACTCCTCGAAGCGAAACTTGGAAGGCCGGTGCATTAGCCGGGTGCCGACTCCTCCAAACATCAAGACTAACATGACCGAGCATTTAAAGCACATGTTATTATTCACAAAATAAATTAACCTTATAAATGTCCAACAAAAGCAAGGTATGTCCACAGCCCAAACCTTTCATCCAAGGCACACTATCCTGACCGTTCGTTTTCACCGTCCATTTCACCTTGGCCGTTGGATGGTGAATTTTTTCGTTTTTTACTAACTCCCAGGCACGGAAGGTCGATGACATGTGGGGTTTGCACCGGGGCGGGTCCACCTGCAGCATGTCGCCCGCTCTTTCCTGAGATTTACTGTTGATACGTCTCCAACGTATCTATAATTTCTTCTGTTCCATTCTAGTTTTATACCAATAGCTACATGTTTTATTCACACTTCATAGCATTTTTATGCATTTTCTGGAAATAACCTATTAACAAGATAACACAGTGCCAGTTCCTGTTTTCTGCTGTTTTTGGTTTCAGAAAAACTGTTCTGGAAATATTCTCGGAATCGGACGAAACAAAATCCCAGATGCCTATTTTTCCCGACACGTTCCAGAAGTCCGAAGAGGAGACGAAGGGGGGCAGCAGGGCGCCCTCACCCTATGGCGACGCGGGTGGGCCCCCTGCCGCGCCACCCTATGGGGAGCGGGCCCCGCGCCTCCACCGACGTCGCCCCTTCGCATATTTATTCCTCCAGACGCGAAAACCCTAAAGCACCGAGCCATATTTCCAGAAAACATCCGCCGCCGCCGCCGTCAACCCTAACTCGGGGGGTTCAGAAGTTCTCCTCCGGCACCCTGCCGGAGAGGGGAATCATCACCGGAGGGCTCTACATCGCCATGCCTGCCTCCGGAGTGATGCGTGAGTAGTTCATCCTTGGACTACGGGTCCATACAGTAGCTAGATGGTTGTCTTCTCCTTTTGTGCCATCATGTTTAGATCTTGTGAGCTGCCTATCATGATCAAGATCATCTTATTGTAATGCTACATGTTGTGTTTGTTGGGATCCGATGGATATTGAATACTATGTCAAGTTGATTATTGATCTATCATATATGTGTTGTTTATGATCTTGCATGCTCTCCGTTATTAGTGTAGGCTTTGGCCAAGTTTATGCTTGTAACTCCAAGAGGGAGTATTTATGCTAGATAGTAGGTTCATGCCTCCATTTAATCTGGGACAGTGACAGAAAGTTCTAAGGTTGTGGATGTGCTGTTGCTACTAGGGGTAAAACAGCAATGCTTTGTCTAAGGATATTAGTGTTGTTTACATTATGCACCATACTTAATGCAATTGTCTGTTGCTTGCAACTTAATACTGGAAGGGGTGCGGATGCTAACCTGAAGGTGGACTATTTAGACACAGATGCATGCTGGATGGCGGTCTGTGTACTTTGTCGTAATGCCCAAATAAATCTCATAGTGATCATCATGATATGTATGTGCATTGTTATGCCCTCTCTATTTGTCAATTGCCCAACTGTAATTTGTTCACCCAACATGTTTAGTATTTTATTATGGAGAGACACCACTAGTGAACTGTGGACCCCGGTCCATTCTTTTACATCTGAAATACAACCTACTGCAATCATTGTTCTTTTACATTCTCTGCAAACAAACATCATTTTCCACACTATACGCCTAATCCTTTGTTTTCAGCAAGCCGGTGAGATTGACAACCTCACTGTTTCGTTGGGACAAAGTAGTTTGATTGTGTTGTGCAGGTTCCACGTTGGCACCGGAATCTCTGGTGTTGCGCCGCACTACATTCCTCCACCAACACCTTCGGAGCAACGTTGACTTCCTACTGGATTGATAACCTTGGTTTCATACTGAGGGAAAACTTGCTGCTGCACTCATCATACCTTCCTCTTGGGGTTTCCAACGGACGTGTGACTTTACACGCATCAAGCATATTTTCTGGCGCCGTTGCCGGGGAAGTCGAGTTGCTTTGGATTCAGAAGATTTTGCCTCCACTAGGCACAGTATTTTCTGGCGTTCTTGCAAGGGGAGTCTCTCACACCCAATCTCTTTACTTTGTTTTTTGTCTTGCTTTATTTTTATATTGTTTGCTTTCTTTATATCAAAAACACAAAAAAATTAGTTACTTGTTTTTATCTTGTTATTTCGGTTTTGTTTTTATTTTTGCTATAATGAGTACTCCTGAGAACACCAAGTTGTGTGACTTCACTAGCACAAATAATAATGACTTCATATGCACTCCTATTGCTCCACCTGCTTCTAAAGCAGACTTTTATGAAATTAAACCTGCTCTATTAAATCTTGTTATGAAAGAGCAATTTTCTGGTGTTAGTACTGATGATGCTGCTGCCCATCTTAATAATTTTGTTGAACTTTGTGAGATGCAAAAGTATAAGGATATAGATGGGGATATTGTAAAACTGAAACTATTTCCTTTCTCCTTAAGAGGAAGAGCTAAAGAATGGTTGCTATCTTTGCCTAGAAATAGTATTGATTCATGGACAAAATGCAAAGATGCTTTCATTGGAAAATATTATCCTCCTGCTAAAATTATATCTTTGAGAAGTAGCATTATGAATTTCAAGCAATTTGATAATGAACATGTTGCTCAAGCATGGGAGAGAATGAAATCTATGATAAAGAATTGCCCTACCCATGGACTGACTGCTTGGATGATCATCCAAACCTTTTATGCAGGATTAAATTTTTCCTCAAGGAACCTGCTGGATTCAGCTGCTGGAGGAACCTTTATGTCCATCACTTTAGGTGCAGCAACAAAACTTCTTGATGATATGATGATCAACTACTCCGAATGGCACGCTGAAAGGACTCCTCAAGGTAAGAAGGTAAATTCTGTTGAAGAAACCTCTTCCTTGAATGAAAAGATTGATATCATTATGTCTATGCTTGTGAGTGGTAAATCTCATATTGATCCTAATAATGTTCCTTTAGCTTCATTGGTTGCTCAAGAAGAGCATGTTGATGTGAACTTCATTAAAAATAATAATTTCAACAACAATGCCTATAGGAATAATTTTGGTAATAACAACTATAAGCCATATCCTTCTAATAATGGTAGTGGTTATGGTAATTTTTATGGTAATTCTTACAACAATAGTAGGAGTGTACCCTCTGATCTTGAAGTCATGCTTAAAGAATTTATTAATACACAAACCGCTTTTAACAAATCTGTTGAGGAAAAGTTTGGTAAAATTGATGTTCTTGCTTCTAAGGTTGATAGTCTTGCTCTAGATGTTGATCTTTTGAAACTGAAAGTTATGCCTAATGAGGTTAAAGATACTAAGTCTTTTGCTACAGCAAATGCCATCCAAGTTAAAATTGACAACAATATTAGGATGTTAGCTGAGTTGCATGCTAGGTGGGAAAGAGAAGCTGAAATTGATAGAAAGAATAGTATAGCTCGAGTTTGTACTATTACCACCACTAGTAATGCTGAAGCTTCACATGTTGATAAACCTCCTATTATCAATGGTAATGTTATTGATGTTGGCAATGTTTCTACTTCTACTATAAAGCATGCAAAATTGCCTAAAACTGCTGAAACTGTTTCTGATAAAGGTGCTGAAATTTTTCGAAGTATTGGAGGCAATGGTCCCATTACTTTTGATCATAATGATTTTGACTTTGATAGTTGTAACATCTCTGAAGTTATTAAGTTCTTGCAAAAGCTAGCTAGAAGTCCTAATGCTAGTGCTATGAACATGGCTTTTACAAAACATATTACAAATGCCCTCATAAAAGCTAGGGAAGAGAAATTAAAACTTGAAGCTTCTATCCCTAGGAAGTTGGAAGATGGTTGGGAACCCATCATTAAAATGAAGGTGAATGATTTTGATTGTAATGCTTTATGTGACCTTGGTGCAAGTATTTCTGTTATGCCTAAGAAACTTTATGATATGCTTGACTTGCCACCTTTGGAATGCTGTTATTTGGATGTTCATCTTGCTGATAACTCTATGAAGAAACCTTTGGGGAGAATTGATAATGTTCATATTACGGTTAACAATAACCTTGTCCCCGTTGACTTTGTTGTTTTGGATATTGAATGCAATGCATCTTGTCCTATTGTTTTGGGAAGACCCTTTCTTCGAACTGTTGGTGCTGTTATTGATATGAAAGAGGGGAATATTAAGTATCAATTTCCTCTTAAGAAAGGTATGGAACACTTCCTAGAAAGAGAATGAAGATGCCTTTTGATTCTATTATTATAACAAATTATGATGTTGATGCATTTTCTCTTGATAACACTTGATTTTCACTTTCTGCGCCTAGCTGAAAGGCGTTAAAGAAAAGCGCTTGTGGGAGACAACCCATCTTTTTATTTTCTGTCATTTTTTTATTTTGAGTCAAAGTGCTGTTTACTTCTGTAGCAACTCCTTTGTATCTTTATTTTATTGCATTGTTGTGCCAAGTAAAGTCTCTAGTTGAAAGTTGTTGCTAAAATTGGATTTCTGCGCAGTGACAGATTTTTGCTGTCCACCATTTTGAGCTGTATGCGCTACAGAAAATTCTAAAAATTCTGAAAACAATCACGCATGATCCTTATATATGTACGCAACTTTCATTAGTTTGGGATTCTTCCATCTGAGCAAGTTAAGTGCCTCGAAAAAATTCGTCTTTCCAGACTGTTCTGTTTTTGACAGATTCTGCCTTTCGTTTTGCATTGCCTCTTTTACTATGTTTGATTGGATTTCTTTGCTCCATTAAACATCAGTGGCTCTAAGTAATGTCCAGAAGCTTTGGTAATGATTGTGTCACAGTAGAATATGAGAATTTTTGATTATGCACTAACCCTCTAATGAGTTACCTGAGTTTGTTGTGGCGGAAGTTTTCAAGGAGCAAGAGAGAATGATGATATGATGTGATCAAGAAGAGTGAAAAGCCTAAGCTTGGGGATTCAAGGAGCAAGAGAGAATGATGATATGATGTGATCAAGAAGAGTGAAAAGCCTAAGCTTGGGGATGCCCCCGTGGGTCATCCCTGAAATATTCAAGAAGACTCAAGCGTCTAAGCTTGGGGATGCCCAAGGCATCCCCTTCTTCATCAACAATTTTATCAGGTCATCTCTAGTGAAACTATATTTTAATTCTTCCACATTTTATGTATTTTACTTGGAGCGTCTGTTTGCTTTTATTTTTGTTTGTTGTTTTTATTTTTCTGAATAAAGTCGGATCCTAGCATTCTTGTGTGGGAGAGAGACACGCTCCGTTTTTTCATGTGAATACTCATATTCTTCACTTATATCTTTTGAGTATTCTTATCTAGCTACTGCTATGATTTTAGCTCCTGTTTTTCATGCATCTCTTTTAGAGCTGTTAATTCTTGTGGAAAGTACTCTCTTGTTTCTTTTGTAAATTACTTGGAGAGTTGCTTGGTTGATGTATTGGTTCAGAAAATGCTGCATGTGGTAGATGGTATATCGAAAAGACACTCATATAGATCATTGTCTTGTTTTATTTGACACTTGGCAATTGTTTTGAGCTCTCAAGTATTTCATGTTTAAGCTCTTGCATCATGTAGTTAAAAGTCTATTAGTAAAGAACTACCGTAGAGCTTGTTGAAATTTGGTTTGCATGATTGGTATCTCTAAGGTCTAGATATTTTCTGGTAAAAGTGTTTGAGCAACAAGGAAAGACAGTGTAGAGTCTTATAATGCTTGCAATATGTTTTCATGTGAGTCTTGCTGTACCGGTTTATACTTGTGTTTGCTTCAAACAACCTTGCTAGCCTAAACTCTGTACTGAGAGGGAATGCTTCTCGTGCATCCAAAACCTTGAGCCAAACCCATGCCAATTGTGTCCACCATATCTACCTATTATGTGGTATTTCCTGCCATTCCAAGTAAATACTTCATGTGCTACCTTTAAATTATTCAAAACTTTATTACTCCTTATTTGTGTCAATGTTTTATATCTCATGAGGAAGTATGTGGCATTTACTCTATCACCTTGTCATTTATTCATGACAGACTTTCACCAATGGACTAGTGGCATATACATCCGCTTATCCAATAACTTGCAAAAAGAGCTGGCAAATGGGGTGCCCAGTCCCAATTAATTATAACTTTAACCATTTGATTCTCTTCACATGTTTGCCAATGATTTATCAAAAGCAAATTCCAAAATGTTAAACTTTATCAAATAGGCACTCCTCCATGGTATGTGATTGTTGGAAGGCACCCGAGGATTCGGTTAGCCATGGCTTGTGTAAGCAAGGGTTGGGAGGAGTGTCATACCAATTTATAAATATGCATGTGTAAACAAAAGAGAAGAGGGATGATCTATCCTTGGGTAGAAATAACGTCCTTCATGGGAGCCGCTCTTGAAAGTTTGGGTGACAAGGGGGATAGAGTGCCCACTGCCATTCGTTGACAACAACAAACACCTCTCAAACACTTACTTTATGCTCTCTATATGTTTTCAAAACTTAAAAAGCTCTAGCACATGATTTAATCCCTGCTTCCCTCTGCGAAGGGCCTATCTTTTACTTTATTGTTGAGTCAGTTTACCTACTCCTTTCTATCCCTGAAGCAAACACTTGTGTCAACTTTGTGTGCAACAATTCTTATATGTTTACTTATTCCACTTATTATATTGCTTTGTGTTGACAATTATACATGAGATATATAAGTTATAAGTTGAAAGCAATTGCTGAAACTTAATCTTCCTTTGTGTTGCTTCAATGCCTTTTACTTAGAATCTATTGCTTTATGAGTTAGCTCTTATGCAAAACTTTTTGATGCTTGTCTTGAAAGTACTATTTATGAAAAGCTTTTGCTTATATGATTCAGTGTTTACTCATTATCTATTTGTTAGCAAACTATAGACCATTGCCTTGAGTCACTTCATTCATGACATATGCTTTACAATATTATTTGATCAAGATTATGTTAGTAGCATGTCACTTCAGAAATTATTGTTGTTATCGTTTACCTACTCGAGGACGAGTAGAACTAAGCTTGGGGATGCTTGATACGTCTCCAACGTATCTATAATTTCTTATGTTCCATGCTAGTTTTATACCAATAGCTACATGTTTTATTCACACTTCATAGCATTTTTATGCATTTTCTGGAACTAACCTATTAACAAGATGCCACAGTGCCAGTTCCTGTTTTCTGCTGTTTTTGGTTTCAGAAAAGCTATTCTGGAAATATTCTCGGAATCGGACGAAACAAAATCTCAGATGCCTATTTTTCCCGGCACGTTCCAGAAGTCCGAAGAGGAGACGAAGGGGGGCAGCAGGGCGCCCTCACCCTATGGCGGCGCGGGTGGGCCCCCTGCCGCGCCACCCTATGGGGAGTGGGCCCCGCGCCTCCACCAACGTCGCCCCTTCGCCTATTTATTCCTCCAGACGCGAAAACCCTAAAGCACCGAGCCATATTTCCAGAAAACATCCGCTGCCGCCGCCGTCAACCCTAACTTGGGGGGTTCAGAAGTTCTCCTCCGGCACCCTGCCGGAGAGGGGAATCATCGCCGGAGGGCTCTACATCGCCATGCCTGCCTCCGGAGTGATGCGTGAGTAGTTCATCCTAGGACTACGGGTCCATACAGTAGCTAGATGGTTGTCTTCTCCTTTTGTGCCATCATGTTTAGATCTTGTGAGCTGCCTATCATGATCAAGATCATCTTATTGTAATGCTACATGTTGTGTTTGTTGGGATCCGATGGATATTGAATACTATGTCAAGTTGATTATTGATCTATCATATATGTGTTGTTTATGATCTTGCATGCTCTCCGTTATTAGTGTAGGCTTTGGCCAAGTTTATGCTTGTAACTCCAAGAGGGAGTATTTATGCTAGATAGTAGGTTCATGCCTCCATTTAATCTGGGACAGTGACAGAAAGTTCTAAGGTTGTGGATGTGCTGTTGCTACTAGGGGTAAAACAACAATGCTTTGTCTAAGGATATTAGTGTTGTTTACATTATGCACCATACTTAATGCAATTGTCTGTTGCTTGCAACTTAATATTGGAAGGGGTGCGGATGCTAACCTGAAGGTGGACTATTTAGACACAGATGCATGCTAGATGGCGGTCTGTGTACTTTGTCGTAATGGCCAAATAAATCTCATAGTGATCATCATGATATGTATGTGCATTGTTATGCCCTCTCTATTTGTCAATTGCCCAACTGTAATTTGTTCACCCAACATGTTTAGTATTTTATTATGGAGAGACACCACTAGTGAACTGTGGACCCCGGTCCATTCTTTTACATCTGAAATACAACCTACTGCAATCATTGTTCTTTTACATTCTCTGCAAACAAACATCCTTTTCCACACTATACGCCTAATCCTTTGTTTTCAGCAAGCCGGTGAGATTGACAACCTCACTGTTTCGTTGGGACAAAGTAGTTTGATTGTGTTGTGCAGGTTCCACGTTGGCACCGGAATCTCTGGTGTTGCGCCGCACTACATTCCTCCACCAACACCTTCGGAGCAACGTTGACTTCCTACTGGATTGATAACCTTGGTTTCATACTGAGGGAAAACTTGCTGCTGCACTCATCATACCTTCCTCTTGGGGTTTCCAACGGACGTGTGACTTTACACGCATCAACTGTCGTGGTAGAGGACGCTCCCGTGCCTGGTCGATGAGGGCAAACCCTAGCCGCCAACCCGCGTTCGCGACCCCGTGCCCAATCCCCCCTCTCCTCCCGTGCCCTCCCTCTTCTGCTCCTCCACCTCTCACCTTGCCGCCTGCCGCCGCGCGCCGTGCTCTTGGAGGCGGTTGGTTGGACGCGCCCTCTCCTCGCCGCGTCGCTCTTCCTCCTTCTATCCTCTCTCCTCTCAGAGCTCGCCGCCGGGGCATCGAAGGTGGGGCCGCGGGAAGGCACGACCGGATCCATGCGCCGGAGCAGGGAAGGGCGGCGCCGATTGGCGCTGGAGCTCTACCGGCGGTCAGACTGGAATGGGCGGCGGCTCGCTGGAACCTTCATCTCCTCTCCACATTCGTCTCTCTCATCCCATTCTTTCTTCTTCCATTACGCCTCCAGATTCGTCCGTTCTTGATTTGATTTTGTCTAACCATTTCACCTCTGTTGCAGATCCCACTGGGTAAGAACTCGCACGAGTGTTTGTATTCCAGCGGTCCCGAGTGAACCTACCTGGAGGAAGGATCTGATGTGGGTGATTTTCCTCTTGGTAGCAGAGATTGGAAGGGAGTATGCGAAACTGAAGCATCCAGTCTACTCTCCTGCTAACAGATACCAATTTGGGAAATGGTAGTGATGACCCACAAGTATAGGGGGTGTATCGTAGGACTTTCGATAAATAAGAGTGTCGAACCCAGCGAGGAGCAGAAGGTGTTGACAAGAAATTTTGATTAGGAATTCACTGTAAATACTAGCAGATAAGTTTTTAGGGATTTTTGATATAACAAATAAATAAAGTACAAGTAAATAAAAGACAGTAATAATAATTGCAGCAAGTGGCCCAATCCTTTCTAGAGCAAAGGACAAGCCGGTAGGTTTACTTATGATGACCAAACGTTCTTGAGGACACACGGGAATTTCGTCAAGTGCTTTCGCTTCATATAGCTGATTAATCTTTATTGTTTTGATATGTGTTGTGTGGGTGAACCTATGCTAATGCACCGCCCTTCCTATGACTAATACATACTTGTGATTATACCCCTTGCAAGCATCCGCAAATACAGGAAAGTAATTAAGATAAATCTAACCACAGCCTTAAACTCTGAGATCCTGCTATCCCTCATGCATCGATATACCAACGGGGGTTTAGGTTTCTGTCACTCCGGCAACCCCACAATTAATATTCGAATACATAATGCATTCCCCTAGGCCCATAAAGGTGAAGTATCATGCATTCGACGTTCACATGACACCATTAGGAGAATAGCACCACAACTTAAATATCAAACCATTAAATATTACTCAACATAATTCACTACTAACATCAAGACTTCTCCCATGTCCTCAAGAACTAAACGAACTACTCACAAGACATCATATGGATCATGATCAGAGGTGATGTAATGATGAATAACAATCTGGACATAAACCTTAATTCAACGGTTTCACTCAATAGCATCAACCACGAGGAGTAATTAACACCGGGAAAGTTTCCCCTATGAACTAGACAAGATTCAACCCTAGATGTTATAGCGGAACGGAGTGGAGCGGTGGAGACGATGGTGTCGGCGGTGGAGATGATGATGATGATCCCAATGAAGTTCAGCTCGATGACGGTGACGATGGCGATGATTTCCCCCCTCCGGGAAGGAATTTCCCCGGCAGATTTCTCCCTGCCGGAGAGCCTTTCTCTCTCTGGTGTTTTCCGCCTCGTGGAGGCGGCGGAATATTTCCTCGATGACTGACTCCCCGAGTGTTAGGGTTTCTTGGGGATGAAGTACGCGAAGGGGCACCGGCAGAGGTGGGCCTGGCCCACCTCACCACGTGGCGGCGCGGCAGCAAGGGGGGCCACGCCACGGCATGGTGATGGCCCATGGTGGCCCACCCGTGCCTCCCCTTTTGGCTGCCTCCGGCATCTGACAAAATAGGGACTTCTGGATATTTTATGTTAATTGTTGATCTTCCGAAATATGGCGTCTTGGCGGTCCTTTTTCCAACAGAATCCTGACTCCGGTGGTTAATTCTCCAATAATCATCAAACATGCAAAATAGGTAAAATAACATTAGTATCATCCCTAAATATGAAATATATCAATGAATAACAGTAAATTATGATATAAAATAGTGATGCAAAATGGACGTATCAACTCCTCCCAAGCTTAGACCTCGCTTGTCCCCAAGCGAAAGCTGAACTCAGTAAACAAGACCACAGGTTATGGAGTGAAGTGTCGATAAACAAAATACGGACAAGAAGCATCACATCTATTAATACACATGTCATTTTAGACAGCAACTTCCCTTCATATAACTTAACTTGAAATGAGTAAAGGGAGTCACAATAAGGTGCATAGAGAAAATCATAATTGGTGATGGCAAACTTTTGTTCTTGGTCAGAGAACAATTAACAGATTGTACTTATCTTTCGAGCAGAGTCTTTATATTAGAGCTTATATTGCAGAACTTACATGCTCAATCATAACAGTCTCCTTACAGTCATTGATAACTTTCAAAGTTATATTCATTCAGATAAAAGCTTTGTGCTAAACAAGGAAACATAAAAGACATGATTGCAAATATCAACATATAGATGGTTGAATCACAACAATTCAAATGCTTGCTTGGGATAGATGGGAATAGGTTTACTGACTCAACATAAAAGTAAAAGATAGGCCCTTCGCAGAGGGAAGCAGGGATTAAATCATGTGCTAGAGCTTTTAAGTTTTGAAATCATATAGAGAACATAAAAAAAGGTTTTTAGCTATGTATGTCGTTGTCAACGAATGATAGTGGGTGAAAACAATATTTCCCATGTCATCCAGACTTTCAAGAGCGGCTCCCATAAAAGATAGGGCAGATCATCCCTCTTCTCTTTTGTTTACACATGCACATTTATATATTGGTATGACACTCCTCCCAACCTTTGCTTACACAAGTCATGGCTAACCGAACCCTCGGGTGCCTTCCAACAATCACATACCATGGAGGACTGCCTATTTAAATTGTTTAACACTTTGAAAATTGCCTCCGATAAATCATGGCAAAACATGTGAAGAGAATTAAACAGTTATAGTTGTAATTAATTGGGACTGGGCACCCCATTTGCCAGCTCTTTTTGCAAAGTTATTGGATAAGCGGATGTATATGCCACTAGTCCATTGGTGAAAGTCTGTTTGACAAGTTAACTAGAGAATAACCCACATACTTCCTCATGAGCTAATAAACAGTGACACAAATGAGAGATAATAGTTTTTGAATAGTTAAAGGTAGCACATGAAGTATTTACTTGGAGTGGCAGGAAATACCACATAATAGGTAGTTATGGTGGACACAAATGGCAATGGTTTTGGCTCAAGGTTTGGATGCACGAGAAGCATTCCCTCTCAGTACAGGTTTTTGGCTAGCAAGGTTGTGTAGCAAGCATAAGAGTTGAAGGATACAAACAAATATACATGTAGTAAAAACAATCATGTAATCTTCCATGGAAGCACAAATAATTTAACTTGAGAATACTAAGCTTATGAGCCAACAAGAGAGAAAGATCATGGAATAATATATCTACATGCACTTCCCTCTCTCTACTTAAGCCTCAAAGTATTGTTGCTACTGACCAATGCTCAGTTTGCCAAAACCAAAAGATTTACTTGATGCTCCCAAAGTGATACCAATACTAATAACAAGATCATTCATATGACAGAATTTGCAAACTAAAATAAAGTATGCAGAAAGTAAATGATAAAACTTCTCACTAATATTCCATAACGGCAACTCACACCAAGGGATACATAGATAACCAACTAAAAGAGAGATACTTCCACACTGCAAACCATCTTATAAGATAACTTCCCTACTCATGATATGACTCTATTGAAAGGTAAAAGGTAAAAGATAATGGTGTGATACCGTGGCACTCCCCCAAGCTTGGAACAAGCCAAGGGGATGCCAATACCAATGATGAATTACTCCTTCAGCGGTGGTGGCGAATCCTTAATAAACTTATCAACCAGCTCCTTCAGTTCATCAATCTTGTGGGTGAGAATACGAACCAACTCTTTGTTGTGCTCAATACGGTTCATGAATTTGTCAGACTATGAATCCCAGCTCTTGGAGTTGTTTCCCCACCCTTCTTTAAATTGAGAGTTCTCTTTTCCTCCATTGTTAGAGCGATCTATATTCCAACCAAAGGGTAACTCTGCCTCAGGCACCCTTTGAAATTGATGTTTATGGATTAGAGTGTGGAAGGGGTGATCGTTGCCTTAAGAAGGTGTCCTTGGAGCTAAGAAACATCGTGGAACCTTCCCTCCAGTGCTCATCCGCGCGCCTCTCTTGAGGTTGAAGGGGTTCGCTACCACCCCAATGCTCGCAATGGTGGCGCGAGGGTATGAACGCGGATCTTCTTCTACATCTTCTTCATCTTCACTCTTGACCTCCTCCTCCAGCTTAGGATCTTGGGGATCATCTACCAAAGGCTCCTTGCCCTTGTTGTTGTTGGTGGAGACCATGGTGCTTCTAAAACTGAGGATGAAATCTGGCAGAAACAGATCGAAATGAAAACACGACGAGAAGACGATATACGAACCTCGGGGGATCCGGGGGATTATATAGCAAAAAGTTTCGCAACAAAAGGAAGGCACAGGAAAAAACCTGGTCGGAGACGGGCTACGAGGCGCCCTCACCATGTGGCGGCGCGGCCAGGGGTGGGCCCATGCCACGGCGTGGTGAGGTGCCCTCGGGCACCGTTTCCTACCCGTTTTCGTCTCGTAATTTTCCATATTTAGTAAAAATGACAAAAATAACTCTTGGAAAGTTGAACGCGAACTTTTTCTCACCGAAACTGTTACCTATTTGAAAACAGACTCTGCAGTTTCCTGAATTTGCTTCTCAATAAAAACTTCTGGAGTCACCACTTGAATAATATCAACATCTTCATTATAAGAATCTCCAGAAATATAATGTTTGAGTCTTTGCCCATTCACCACTTGTGTAGAGTTATCTTTGAGTGAAGCAATCTTTATGGCACCAGAACGGTACACCTCTATAATAACAAAAGGTCCTTCCCATTTTGAGAGTAATTTTTCTCAAAAAATCTGAGACGAGACCTATACAATAGAACTTTCTCACCAACATTGAACTCTCTCTTAAGAATTCTCCTATCATGCCATTTCTTAACTTTCTCTTTAAAAAGTCTAGCATTTTCATAAGCCTCACTTCTCCATTCATCTAAAGAACTCAAGTCAAGTAATCTTTTTTTACCAGCAAGTTTAAAGTCTCTATTAAGTTCTCTCACTGCCCAATAAGCTTTATGTTCTAATTCTAAGGGCAAGGACAAGCTTTTCCATAAACCATTTTGTAAGGAGACATACCCATTGGGTTTTTATAAGAAGTTTTATAAAGCCCATAAAGCATCATTTAACTTACTAGGCCAATTTTTTCTAGATTTATTAACAGTCTTTTGCAAGATAGATTTAATCTCTCTATTTGACAATTCTACTTGCCCACTTGTTTGGAGATGATAAGCTAAAGCAATTCTATGATTAAGACCATATTTAGCAAGGGTCTTTCTAAAACCACCATGAATAAAATGAGAACCTCCATCAGTCATAAGATATCTAGGCACACCAAACCTAGGAAAAATAACATCCTGAAGCATCTTTAATGAGGTCTCACCATCAGCACTTTTTTGTAGGTATAGCTTATACCCATTTAGTAACATAATCAACAGCAACAAGTATATGAGTATTACCTTCTGAAGGAGGAAAAAGACCCATAAAGTCGAATCCCCAATAGTCAAATGGTTCAATAACAAGAGAATAATTCATAGGAATTTCATTACGTCTAGGGATATTGCCAACTCTTTGACATTCATCACAAAATAACTAAATTTTCTTGCATCTTTAAAGAGAGTTGATGTCTACCCACGCTTCTATTCTTGTAGACAGTGTTGGGCCTCCAAGAGCAGAGATTTGTAGAACAACAGCAAGTTTCCCTTAAGTGAATCACCCAAGGTTTATCGAACTCAGGGAGGTAGAGGTCAAAGATATCCCTCTCAAGCAACCCTAAAATTAAGATACAAGAAGTCTCTTGTGTCCCCAACACACCTAATACACTTTTCAGATGTATAGGTGCACTAGTTCGGCGAAGAGATAGTGAAATACAAGTAATATGGATGATTATAAGTAGTAATTGCAATCTGAAATAAAAATGGCAGCAAGCAAACATGTAGCAGAACTTGTTGTAAACGGTGTTTCAATGCTTAGAAACAAGGCATAGGGATCATACTTTCACTAGTGGACACTCTCAATAATGACAACATAATTGAATAAATAAATGCTACTCTCAAACACTCTCTTGTTGGATTAACAAACACCATTCATTGCGTAGGGCTGCAAAAGCGCACCTCAAAGTCTTAGTAAACAAACACCGACAACGTCATAAAGGAATCACACACGATGCGCACACTGTCACCTTCACACCGTGGAGAGTGAATCCGGAGTTCATATTAAAGTAACCTCTAGAGTGGCATAATAGATAAAGAGTAACATCTACTTATTCAACTAGATTACAAAGCTCATGATCACATAAAGATCACACCATGTGAGAGAGAGATAAACCACATAGCTACCGGTAGAGCCCTCAGCCTCGGGGGAGAACTACTCCCTCCTCATCATGGGAGACAGCAACGGCGATGAAGATGGCGGTGGAGTCGATGGAGATGGCTCCGGGGGCACTTCTCCGTCCTGGCAGGGTACCGGAACAGAGACTTCTGTCCCTCGAAACTTGTCGTCGATGGCGGCGGCGCTGCGGAACCCTTTCTGGAATATGACTGATTATTTTAGGGTTTTCGCGTCTGGGGGAATTTATAGGCGAAAGGGCGATGTCGGTGGAGGCGCGGGGCCCGCTCCCCATAGGGTGGCGCGGCAGGGGCCCCACCCGCGCCGCCATGTGGGGAGGGCGCCCTGCTGCCCCTCTTCGTCTCTCCTTCGGACTTCTGGAACGTGTCGGGAAAAATAGGCATCTGGGATTTTGTTTCGTCCGATTCCGAGAATATTTCCAGAACAGCTTTTCTGAAACCAAAAACAGCAGAAAACAGGAACTGGCACTGTGGCATCTTGTTAATAGGTTAGTCCCAGAAAATGCATAAAAATGCTATGAAGTGTGAATAAAACATGTAGTTATAGGTATAAAACTAGCATGGACCATAAGAAATTATAGATACGTTGGAGACGTGTGGGGACCCCGGACTAGCTGTCCGAAATACCCGATTATGCTTAACACAACGATCCCGTGATCAGTCTGGTGTTGCACATAATCCGAATTGGATACCAAAGTTTACATCCATTACAATACCGAATAAAAAGTCTTACATAAATGGTCATTTAGACCAAGTCTTACATAGGTGCCTTCATGGGCCAAAGCAAAATATCAGCGGAAGCTACGGCGTAGTAGATATCATATTCTAACGATGATGACCCGACAGGCAGCTGACTTGTGGAGATCCTTAGTTTGCGTAGAAGTCGCCATATTCCAGCTCGGCATAGTGCTCCTCCTCGTAGTCTGGCTAGGACAATAGCCAGGGACGAAACCAATATGAGTACATTTGAATGTACTCGCAAACTACCCCAACATGAGTATGCACTAGTTTTATTTTAACTTACAACTTTTATTTATTTAAAACATCTCTATATCTTTATTGAAAAAGGTAAGAAGAGTTTTATAACTATTTTTCAAAGAAGTCACCATCTCATTTGTTTCTCCAAAAACCCCTCCTTTTCCTGACCATGGCTCACCATGGTCCATTTATTTCAACAACTCATACCACTCCATTTGGTATAGTTGTGTAACACCATCTCCATTTCAGTTTCTTTTAAACTTAAAAGCTTTTCCAAAAACTTGCACATGATCTTAGGACAGCCTCCCAATTGTCCATATCCGAGGACTCAGCTATTCGAATAGTTTTGACCCTCTGCAGAGGTAGCACGCCTTTAACCCACATCCATCCGGTAACTCATCGTGTCAGCCACGTCCCGCCATACAAGGTGTATGCGAAGTTGAGCCACCGACCCTAGCCTCTCCTTTGCTCATGCTAGTATAGGACCCTACCCATATGATAATTCCCATCGACACTCAGTCCGGTCCCCGTCGGCAACCCTAAGTGTGAGGCCTCATATGTTTTTCCCGGCGACCACATTGATGAAGTCTTCAATCCTCCTCCTTATCTTTCCATAGAGTTTGAGCGAGGACCCAGGTCAGGGGAGTTCTCCAAACCATCCCCTCATGCATAACGGACTCATCTCCGTCGATGAGGTATCCCATACTAATAAGAGCAAATTATATGACTAAGCCCCGTTCCCATATGGGGTAAATGTGGTCGCACAGATTAAGATTGGTTGTCATAGTACTAGGACACTGTGCATTTTTCATAAACATCCCCATTTTCCATTTCTCCACTTCAACACCGACATCTCGGCATTCCATAACCACACACGTAATTTCAAAGGAGTTTTGAATAAACAACATTGTTTCCCATCCTATAGTTTTATATAAACTACCTTATATTTCTACATAGGGTGGCAAAATAATATCCATATACTTTTTGAAAAGGTTTTGTAAACCAATGCCTTAAGAGTAAATCATTTGATCAAAGTAGATGCATATGTATTTAGGTGCAAGCTCGGGGAGTAGCTTGCCTTGCTCGGCAAAGTGGACTTGGTCTTGATCTTCAGATTCAACAAACTCTCCTTCCTCGATAAATCCAACAGCGTTCTCGTCTAATTAATAAACAAAAAAATACAAACAATCACTAAACTACTCAAGCCATCATCTCAACATAACAACCATAAACATCACAAATAGCTACTGCACACATCAAACAATACAATTTGGTTTCAAATTAATTGAACTAAACAATATTTATTTATGTCCAAAATTATGGCAGAAACTTGTGGAACATGTTTAATTGCACAACTTGAGTTCTGTTGGTCACAAAAATACAAACTAAATTTCTATAGAAAGCTACTGATGTGTAGAAGACAACACAATTTGATTTGGACTAATTTGAGTTACCAAACTCCCTACACAATTGTTTTAATCCAGTGAGTGATTAATCAAGTTTTGGCTACCAAATAAGTTCTGTTGATCCTAAATTAAATCCTTTTAGGGGTGACTAAACACGGCTAAATAAGATCTAACAAAATTGGTCCTAATTCATTTGGGTTAACCATTAAACATATTTAAATGTTTGAGTGCAGAAGGGTGTTTAAACTTCAACTTAATACTAAACAAATACTACTGCACAAATAATTCTACCAAAATTAGGTAAGCTAATACGTGGCAGTACTAAGCTACCAAAATTGGTTTGGAATTATTTAGACTAACAGAGTATCAGAAACAAACAAGTTTAGAATTTGAACCTTCTGTAGTATTTTTAATAATACTTTTTAATTATTTATTTAAATGACATGAGACCACTTGGGTTGGTTAAACAATTTCATAAGCTTTCCAGAACAATTGAGTTTGATTTATTTGGATTCCTAAATCTTGAGATATTTAATTTTGAAGTTGGATACAGTACTGTTTTCATTTTTCAATTTAAACAGAGAAAACCTAGTTATGGATAATGTTTAAATTTCTGACGAGTGGGGCCTACATGGCAGCGGCACAGCGCGCGCGGTGAAAAGAATAAAACCCTGACGTGTGGGGAGCACACGTCAGCCTCTCTCTACTAAACGAAACGGTATGGCACCGTTGGATCAAGATCCAACGGCCCACGATCAAAGGCAACGGCGGCGACCTAATTTCGGCGGCGCTGCCGCGCCGGCGACGGCGAGGTGGATGGATCTCTCACCTAGGGGGCTCGGAAGTCGCGGAGATGATGCAGATCGACGGCGGCGGCGTGGGGGAAGCTCCTGGCTGAGTTGCACTTGCTGGGGTGGACTGTTTCGTCGACGGCGAGGTCTCGATCTTCCACGGCCACGGACACGGGCTCAGGCGAGGTCCTACGGTCGCGTCTGGGCACAAATCAAAGGGGAAAAAGGGTGGGGTGAGTTCGGTGAGCTCGGCAACAGCGTAGAGGGGTCAGAGGGGAGAATGGAGCAGCAGGACGGCACGGCCGTGGTCATGCTCACCTACGGCTCCGACGGAACTTCTCGGGAAAAATCCAGAGCAGCGGCGGCTCAGCAGCCGCGGCTCTGCTCTCCTGGCGGTGTATGTGAGGTGGTGAAGCAAGGGAGGGAAGCAGGGGTGAAGGGTGTGGAGAAATTACGAGGTGCGGGGTCGAGTTAAATAGGCGCAACGCCGGCGTACGGTGGTCGCAGTCCAGCGGCGTCCAGGGGGCGGGAGAGGCCGGCGCGTTCTGTCTGGGGGTCCGGGCTGGAGCTAGGATGCGCGGGGTGTAGCCTTGCGTGTCGAGGAGCTGCGAGAGGGGGCCAATTTGGCCGGCGCCGTCGAACTCCTCCGCGGCGGGCGTCGGGAACCGCGGCGTAATGGCGATGGGAGAGGCACTCAAGTGCTCTCCTCTGTGAGGCAGAGGGTGCAGAGGCACGGGAGCGAGGGAGAACGCGAGCAGGGGGGCCTGGGAACGGTGAGGAGCGCGGCGTCCAGCGTCGACACGGCGACGGAGAGGTAGGTGATGCGGGTAGGTCCCGATTTTCACGGATTTGTGCGGAGGGAAGGATGAACACGAAGAACACGTGAAGAACGATGAACACAAAGAGGGGAAATCAAACACACAAAGGTAAATAGCAAGTAGCAACCCGGCAAGAATCGACTGGTAACAAATCCCCGAGGGCAGCCCCCAATCCTCCTCTCCCAAGCACACCTTACTCTTAGGATTGTTTGTCCAATTGGTCAATCCAACCAACCCGATAGAATCACCGTAAGATGAAAGATCGGCAAGTAATCGCAACTACAAGCGGAGTCTTGGTATCCACGCAGGGATCTTCTCCTCAAGAGGAGGCCTTGGTTCATCTCCACATGGGGAGGCCTTGGATCATCTCCAAAAGGAGGAAGGAGACACTTTGAGAAGAAGGAGTCTAGCTCTACTTTAGTTCTCAAATCATAGTCTAACCCTAACCCTAGGCAGAGAAGTCCTATTTATAGTCTAGTGGACGAATGGGTAGGTGGGGGAGGTTATATGGGCCTTCAGCCCGAATTCCTGGTGTCACAGCGGTAGTACCGCTGGAGGTGGCGGTAGTACCGCTGGCCTATGGCGGTAGTACCGCTGGAGCTTGCAATTTAATTCCTCTCAGCGCTGGCGGTAGTACGTGGTCGATACCGGGCAAGTACCGTTGGAGACAGTAGCTTTTGGAGACGCACCGGTAGCGTGGGCGGTACCTCCAGCGGTACTACCGGTCCTGGAGCTGGCGTAGTACCGCTGGTGGCGGCGGTAGTACCGCCGCCTGGAGCTTCTCTCGCTTCAGTTGCGTCGTCAGGTGCCTGGCGGTAGTACCGGCCTTCTTGGCGGTAGTACCGCTGTTCTGCTTCTTCATCTTCCTCTTGACTCGTCTCTTGGCCATCTTCATGATAGTTGTTCCTGAGTATGCATAACGTATCCGAATGAAGTAGCAACCCATTCAAAGGAGTGTTGAGATCACACATAGTTAGGAGTGAATTCACCTTATCATGGAGAGCTTTGACTCTTGCTCTTGTCATTGGGCCACTTGGTGTTGTGTGCCTAGGTTGCACTACATCAGTAGGGGATGGCGGTTTGCAGAAAACCCCCTGGCTCTTCTCCTTTCTATTTCTTTCATTTTTTTTTCAAACCAGAAGCATTTCTCGATTTTATTTAGGGCACTAAATCTATTTATAAAAATTCAAGAAAATTTGTGAAGCCTTCCCTTAGCATGCAGAAGCTCCACAAAAATTGGCTTTAAAAATAAAATGTTTTGAATCATTTTTGTTCATAGGTTTTAGTTATGATATTTTGTTTATTTCAATTGAATTTTACTTGAATTTTAACATAGTGTAAAATATTATTTGAGAGAGATAAGTAGTAAGGATGAAATGGGAGGGTTTGCATTACCACTCCACTGAATTTTGTTTGAAACAAAATGAGTTCCCACTTGGAGAATTTGTGTGACACTTGTCACATTATTTTTCTTGTTTGCTTTTATTTTATTCCTCTTCTTTTCTTCATGTTTTTCTTAGAGCAAGCAACACACATTTAGCAAGAAAATAGCACAAGCAACAAGGATCAATTACCATAAGCAACAATTTACAAACAACACATAATAATCAACAAAAGTTTTTGTTGGCTCTCATTTTTGGAATAATAATACTGATAATATTTTTGGGATGTTACAATCCTTCCCCCTTAAAATAAATCTCGTCCCGAGATTTGCTAGGCTTAGGTTAAAGAGGTCTGGGAATTCGCTCCGAAGATAATCTTCGCGTTCCCAAGTTGCTTCTTCTTCAGAGTGGTTAGTCCACTGGACTTTGTAAAACTTGATCGCACGTCTTCGGGTAACACGAACATCTTCTTCGAGAATCTTGAGGGGTCTCTCGCGATAAGTCAGGTCTTGGTTCAGGTCGATGGAGAGGTGGTCGATGTTTTTGAAAACATCAGGCTGGTCAGGAACTTCAAGACACTTCCGGAGCAAGGAAATGTGGAAGACATCATGATAATCTCCTAACTCCGGGGCAATTCCAGCTGATAGGATACTTCTCCTCGACGAGCAATGATCTTGAAGGGTCCAATATACCTTGGCGCTAATTTTCCTTTGACATGGAAACGCTGCATTCCTTTGAGGGGTGTCACTCGGAGATAAACATAATCTCCGACACTGAAAGTGAGATCACGGCGCTTGGTGTCAGCGTAACTCTTCTGACGGGATTGGGCAGTTTTGAGGCGTTCACGAATAAGCTGAACTTGCTCTTCAGCTTCACGGAGGGTATCTGGTCCAAACAATTTGCCTTCTCCGGTATCGGACCAATTCAGGGTGTACGACACTTCTTGCCGTAAAGGGCTTCAAAAGGGGCCATTTGCAGACTGGACTGATAACTGTTGTTGTACGAGAACTCTGCAAACGGAAGACAATCTTCCCACTTGGAACCATAGGATAGAACACATGCGCGAAGCATGTCCTCCAATATCTGGTTCACTCGTCAGTTTGGCCATCGGTCTGGGGATGATAAGCTGTGCTAAATGCTAACTTGGTTCCGAGGGCTTCATGAAGGGATTTCCAGAATCTTGAGGTGAATTGCGTGCCTCTATCAGATACAATCTTCTTAGGCACACCATGCAGGCTTACTATTCTGGAAATATACAGGTCTGCTAACTGGGCTCCATTGTGAGTGGTCTTGACGGTATAAAATGAGCAACCTTGGTCAGTCGATCAACGATGACCCAGATTGAATCATGGCCTCGGTTGGATCTTGGAAGTCCGGTAATAAAATCCATTCCAATCTCATCCCACTTCCACTCGGGAATTTTCAAAGGTTGAAGCAATCCAGCGGGCCGCTGATGTTCAGCCTTGACTCGCTGACAGATATCACACTTGGCTACGAAAGAACCAATCTCTCGTTTCATTCCATGCCACCAAAATCTTTCTCGAAGGTCTTGGTACATTTTGGTTCCGCCGGGGTGGATTGAATAAGGGGTCTCATGGGCCTCCTTAGGATTAACTCCTTAAGTTCCGTGACATTGGGCACACAGATACGGTCATTGAATTTCAGCACTCCTTCAGCATCTTCGGTAAAACCGGGTGCTTTGCCGAGGGAAATCTTCTTCTTAATTCCTTCAATGCTTTCATGATCCTTTTGGGCTTCTTTGATTTGATCCATCAGGGTTGGGGTTAACTCTAAATTGGCGAGATAACCATGGCTAACAAGTTCTAGTCCAAAGTCTTCGAACTCTTTGAACAAGGCTGGCTGTTCGGCTTGGATCAGGGCATTCAGGGTGCAAGGTTTGCGACTAAGGGCATCGGCAACTACATTAGCCTTTCCAGGGTGATAATGGATTCCAATATCATAATCCTTGATTAATTCCATCCATCTCCTCTGTCGCAGGTTCAATCTTTCTGGGTGAAAATATACTTCAAGCTTTTGTGATCTGTATAGACCTCGCAGCGATGTCCCGCAAGATAGGGACGCCACGTTTTGAGAGCAAGAACAACAGCAGCTAACTCCAGTCATGGGTTGGGTAATTCTCTTCATGCGGTCGCAACTGCCGGGACAGGTACGACACAACTTTGCCTTCTTGCATCAGAACGCAACCAAGTCCGAGGCGTGATGCATCGCAATACACGTCGAAACTTGGTGACGTCTGGCATAATCAAAATTGGGGCTGAGGTTAGTCTCTTCTTCAATTCTTGGAAACTATCTTCACACTTCTGAGTCCATTCAAATTTCTTGTCCTTCTTCAACAGTTGGGTCATGGGTTTGGCTATACTGGAAAATCCTTCAACGAACTTGCGGTAATAACCGCGAGTCCGAGAAAGCTTCGGATTTCAGTCACACTGGTTGGGGATAACCAGTCAACAATGGCTTGGATCTTCTCTGGGTCAACAGAAATTCCTCCGGCAGATACAACATGTCCGAGAAATGCCACTTTACTGAGCCAAAACTCACACTTGCTAAGCTTGGCATACAGCTGGTGCTCTCGGAGGGTCTCCAAAACTAGACGCAGGTGTTCAGCATGCTCTTCTTCGGTCTTGGAATAAATAAGGATGTCATCAAGGAAAACTACCACGAACTTGTCGAGGTACTCCATGAAAATCTTGTTCATGAGATTCATGAAATAGGCTGGGGCATTGGTCAGACCAAAGGACATCACGGTGTATTCAAACAAACCGTAACGGGTGGTGAAGGCGGTCTTGGGAATCTTTCTCTCGGATCTTCAACTGATGGTAACCTGTCCGAAGATCGATCTTGGAAAAGACTCGGGCTCCGTTCATTTGATCGAACAGATCCTCGATCTTGGGAAGAGGGTACTTGTTTTTAATGGTCACGTCATTTAGCTTGCGATAATCCACACACAGGCGTGTGGTACCGTCTCTCTTGTCCACAAAAATAATGGGTGATCCCCAGGTGAAGCGCTTGGACGAACAAGACCTTTGCTGAGCATATCAGCCAACTGCTTCTTCAATTCAACTAGTTCTTCCGGATTCATCCGATAAGGCCTTTGGGATATGGGGGATGTCCCTGGGATAAGCTCAATTATGAACTCAATATCCCGGTCTGGCGGCATACCAGGCAATTCTTCTGGGAAAACATCCTTGAACAGGTGAACAACACGGATCTCATCTAGGGCGGGTCGAGCTATGCTCTCATGGCAGCCTGGTTGGGAGTGGTTGGTTTCAGACACATACTCCACTTCTACTTCTTTGTCGGTGGTGACGGATACAGCTCTTCTGGCACAGTCTATTCGACCATGGTACTTGGCTAGCCAATTCATACCAAGTATAACATCTATGCCCTGGGTTCCTAGAATAATTAGGTCGGCTGCAAATTTTTCGCCTGAAATCTCAATGGCAGTATTTGGACAAAATCTCTTGGTTTCTATGGTGGAGCCAGGAATTTGTATACTCAGGGTTTTATTTAGGAAGCCTTCTACTAATCCTCCCTTAGCGACAAACTCCTCGGTAACAAATGAATGGGTTGCACCAGAATCAAACAGAACAGTTGCAGGTACTGAGTTGACAAGGAACGTACCCAGCACAACATCTGGCGCTCCTGAGCTTCTTCAGCATTGATGTGGTGCAGACGCCCTTGACAACAGCAGCATTTCCGCGGGGTGCGGCATTCTTGCCATTACCATTTCCATTGCGGCCTTGACCATTGTTCGGTGCATTGGGGCGCTGAACATTCCTCTTAGGATTGGGGCATTCTCTGGAGTAGTGACCTTTGTTGCCACATTCAAAGCAGACAACATTGGCATTGGGGTTGAAGTTGTTGAAGTTTCCTCTGGGACGGTTATTGTCATTGGGGCGGTTGAAGTTGTTTGGGCGGTTAGGGTAATTGGGGCGTGGGCTTGGGGGACGATAGGCAGGCCTGGTGTTTGCTGAAAGATACGAGGTTTCTGGCTGCTCGAACCTTCCTGAGCATTCATCCTCCTCTTGCGACCTTCAAACATAGACTTGCGCTTGGTCTCCAGCTGGATGGCTTTGTCCACAAGTGACTCCAGATCACGGAAGTCATGGATAACCAGAGCACACTGCAGTTCATCATGAAGTCCACTCATGAAACGCTCCATCTTCTTCTCTTCTTTGTCGGTGTCATCAGGAGCATACCGAGATAAGTCGGTAAACTCATCCAGATAACCGACCACATCTTACTTCCCTGCCTCAGCTTGCGGAATTCATCCTTCTTCCTCTCAATAAGTCCGCTGGGAATATGCTTCTTGCGGAACTTCTCCTGGAACTCAGCCCAGTTGATAACATGACCAGCTTGCTGGAGAGCCTTGGTAGTTTCCCACCAAGCTCTTGCAGGTCCAGCGAGATAGTGGGTTGCATACAGCACTTTCTCATTTTCTCCCACAGCAGCAACTTCCAGATTGTTGTCGATGGTGCGAAGCCAATCATCGGCTTCCAGTGGGTGAAGTCCCTTGGAGTAGGTGGGTGGGTTGGTTTTCTGGAAATCGCCTAAGGTGGATCGCTGGTTTCCATCGCCATTGCCATTACCACCATTGTTGTTGTTGTTATTGTTGTTGTTGTTTTGTTATAAGCGGCTGCGAGTTGTTGCAGGGCAGTGAGATGAGCTGGCGCTCCTGCCGGGCATTTTCACGTTCCTCCATGATAAGCGCGAGAAGTTGGGCGGGGGTTGGGTCCGGTGGTGGTGGTGCTCCTGATCCTTCCGTTGCTGCGACGGGGCGGCATCCTGAAGCACACCGGGTATAAGAGGCAAGGCAAGAAAAGTTCGACTAAGGGAAAAGACGATTTCACAAGTGGTTGATTAATTTTAAGGATTATATGAAAATATTTCACACAGATCAACAAGACAAACATACTTATATTTCACAAACATCACATCAAGGAGTTCACAACAACATCAAGCTTACAACATCAAGCTTACAACATCACCTTACATCTAAGATACATAGCATCTGGTTTCCAAAAGAACCACTACTTCGACTCGACTAGCGATAGGGGTCAACCTAATCCTGCGGTAGTGATCAAGTCACTCGCCTACTGAGGTGGAACCTCCAGCTCTAACACGTCAGCATCTGACTGGTAGGGTGGCTCCTCGGGATCCTCCTCCTCGTCCTCGAGAACTGCCTCGAGTGGCTCCTCCTCCTCGTCAACTAACTCCTCCTCATCATCTCCTCCTCACAATCCATCTCCTCCACGAAGTCATCATCGTCACTGAGGAAAGCGTTGTTCTCCTTGCGGAGATCCTCGCCCTCCTCCTCCATCTCGTCAGTATGGTGCTCTAGATCCTCAATCAGCTCGTCCTGCTCCGCCACCTTCTTGCGGAGCTTACGATAGTCTTCCTCAGCTGGGCCCTCTTCCTGAGAAGAGCGACCTTCTCCTCCATCAGCTTCTCCTCGTTCTCGCGAAGCTCAACGAGCGACTCGCGGTCAAAGTGAAGCTGAATCCTAGTGCGCATCAGATCATCCTGAGTGCACTGAAGTAAGAGCTCCATGTCCATGATGTAGCTCCCAAACATCGGGTGGCAAGGGGAAGGAGTAGGGTGTCCGTCGCAGTTGCGCCTCCCGTAGAACCGGAAACGGGAATCTGCCAACTCCGCCTTGTGCTCCTCACAAAGTCGGGCTAGCATCCTCTGTGTGGCAGTACAGAGACCGTCAACCCAGGTGGCCTCCTTGGTGGTGAAGACGAGCGTCCTGGAACTGGGAGACTTGATGTTCCTGCGAACTGACGACTTGATGAGCCAGCTCAGCCTTCCGACACCGTGAACGTCAATCTGAGCTCCCTCAAACTCTGGAGCGGGGCGACCTAACAGCTTGCTCAACTCGAACAAGTCCCTCTCGAACGTCAGCTTGCTATCCTTCTCAAGCTGAACGAACTCGGTCCAATGGAGTGCCATCTACAATTTTAAGCAAAATTTTAAGTTAGTGAGATGATAAGTGTACAAAATTTTAAATTTAGTGAGGTAACAATAAGCAGAATTTTAAGTTTAATGAGATGACAAGTCTGCAAAATTTTAAGGATACAAAGGAAATTGTAATGTTTAATGAGAATAAATTTTTGCATAAGTAAGAGGATTGGAGATAAGCAGTTTTCGAAAATACTTCATTCCTTTCTTTTAGAAATTAATCTTTTTGTAACATTTGTCTAACGACCATGCTAACTAAGGTTTCCTAAAGTCAGGATGGCTCTGATACCAAGTCTGTGGGGACCCCGGACTAGCTGTCCGAAATACCCGATTATGCTTAACACAACGATCCCGTGATCAGTCTGTCGTTGCACATAATCCGAATTGGATACCAAAGTTTACATCCATTACAATACCGAATAAAAAGTCTTACATAAATGGTCATTTAGACCAAGTCTTACATAGGTGCCTTCATGGGCCAAACCAAAATATCAGCGGAAGCTACGGCGTAGTAGACATCATATTCTAACGATGACGACCCGACAGGCAGCTGACTTGTGGAGATCCTTAGTTGCGTAGAAGTCGCCATACTCCTGCTCGGCGTAGTGCTCCTCCTCGTAGTCTGGCTAGGACAATAGCCAGGGACGAAACCAATATGAGTACATTTGAATGTACTCGCAAACTACCCCAACATGAGTATGCACTAGTTTTATTTTAACTTACAACTTTTATTTATTTAAAACATCTCTATATCTTTATTGAAAAAGGTAAGAAGAGTTTTATAACTATTTTAAAAGAAGTCACCATCTCATTTGTTTCTCCAAAAACCCTCCTTTTCCTGACCATGGCTCACCATGGTCCATTTATTCCAACAACTCATACCACTCCATTTGGTATAGTGTGTAACACCATCACCATTTCAGTTTCTTTTAAACTTAAAAGCTTTTCCAAAAACTTGCACATGATCTTAGGACAGCCTCCCAATTGTCCATATCCGAGGACTCGGCTATTCGAATAGTTTTGACCCTCTGCAGAGGTAGCACGCTTTTAACCCACATCCATCCGGTAACTCATCGTGTCAGCCACGTCCCGCCATACAAGGTGTATGCGAAGTTGAGCCACCGACCCTAGCCTCTCCTTTGCTCATGCTAGTATAGGATCCTACCCATATGATAATTCCCACGACACTCAGTCCGGTCCCCGTCGGCAACCCTAAGTGTGAGGACTCATATGTTTTTCCCGGCGACCACATTGATGAAGTCTTCAATCCTCCTCCTTATCTTTCCATAGAGTTTGAGCGAGGACCCAGGTCAGGGGAGTTCTCCAAACCATCCCCTCATGCATAACGGAGTCATCTCCGTCGATGAGGTATCCCATACTAATAAGAGCAAATTATATGACTAAGCCCCGTTCCCATATGGGGGTAAATGTGGTCGCACAGATTAAGATTGGTTGTCATAGTACTAGGACACTGTGCATTTTTCATAAACATCCCATTTTCCATTTCTCCACTTCAACACCGACATCTCGGCATTCCATAACCACACAAGTATTTCAAAGGAGTTTTGAATAAACAACATTGTTTCCCATCCTATAGTTTTATATAAACTACCTTATATTTCTACATAGGGTGGCAAAATAATATCCATATACTTTTTGAAAAGGTTTTGTAAACCAATGCCTTAAGAGTAAATCATTTGATCAAAGTAGATGCATATGTATTTAGGTGCAAGCTCAGGGAGTAGCTTGCCTTGCTCGGCAAAGTGGACTTGGTCTTGATCTTCAGATTCAACAAACTCTCCTTCCTCGATAAATCCGACAGCGTTCTCGTCTAATTAATAAACAAACAAATACAACAATCACTAAACTACTCAAGCAATCATCTCAACATAACAACCATAAACATCACAAATAGCTACTGCACACATCAAACAATACAATTTGGTTTCAAATTAATTGAACTAAACAATATTTATTTATGTCCAAAATTATGGCAGAAACTTGTGGAACATGTTTAATTGCACAACTTGAGTTCTGTTGGTCACAAAAATACAAACTAAATTTCTATAGAAAGCTACTGATGTGTAGAAGACAACACAATTTGATTTGGATAATTGGAGTTACCAAACTCCCTACACAATTGTTTAATCCAGTGAGTGATTAATCAAGTTTTGGCTACCAAATAAGTTCTGTTGATCCTAAAATTAAATCCTTTTAGGGGTGACTAAACATGGCTAAAATGATCTAACAAAATTGGTCCTAATTCATTTGGGTTAACCATTAAACATATTTAAATGTTTGAGTGCAGAAGGGTGTTTAAACTTCAACTTAATACTAAACAAATACTACTGCACAAATAATTCTACCAAAATTAGGGAAGCTAATACATGGCAGTACTAAGCTAGCAAAATTGGTTTGGAATTATTTGGACTAACAGAGTATCAGAAACAAACAAGTTTAGAATTTAAACCTTCTGTAGTATTTTTAATAATACTTTTTAATTATTATTTAAATGACATGAACCTTGGGTTGGTTAAACAATTTCATAAGCTTTCCAGAACAATTGAGTTTGATTTATTTGGATTCCTAAATCTCGAGATATTGAATTTTGAAGTTGGATACATTACTGTTTTCATTTTCAATTTAAACAGAGAAAACCTAGTTATGGATAATGTTTAAATTTCTGACGAGTGGGGCCTACATGGCAGCGGCACAGCGCGCGCGGTGAAAATAATAAAACCCTGACGTGTGGGGTCCACACGTCAGCCTCTCTCTACTAAACGAAACGGTATGGCACCGTTGGATCAAGATCCAACGGCCCACGATCAAAGGCAACGACGGCGACCTAATTTTGGCGGCGCTGCCGCGCCGGCGGCGAGGTGGATGGATCTCTCACCTAGGGGGCTCGGGAAGTCGCGGAGATGATGCAGATCAATGGCGGAGGCGTGGGGGAAGCTCCTGGCTGAGTTGCACTTGCTGGGGTGGACTGGTTCGTCGGCGGCGAGGTCTCGATCTTCCACGGCCACGGACACGGGCTCCGGCGAGGTCCAACGGTCGCGTCTGGGCACAAATCAAAGGGGAAAAAGGCTGGGGTGAGTTCGGTGAGCTCGGGCAACAGCGTAGAGGGGTCAGAGGGGAGAATGGAGCAGCAGGACGGCACGGCCGTGGTCATGCTCACCTACGGCTCCGGCGGAACTTCTCGGGAAAAATCCAGAGCAGCGGCGGCTCAGCAGCCGCGGCTCTGCTCTCCTGGCGGTGTATGTGAGGTGGTGAAGCAAGGGAGGGAAGCAGGGGTGAAGGGTGTGGAGAAATTGCGAGGTGCGGGGTCGAGTTAAATAGGCGCAACGCCGGCGTACGGTGGTCGCAGTCCAGCGGCGTCCAGGGGGCGGGAGAGGCCGGCGCGTTCTGTCTGGGGGGTCCGGGCTGGAGCTAGGATGCGCGGGGTGTAGCCTTGCGTGTCGAGGAGCTGCGAGAGGGGGCCAATTTGGCCGGCGCCGTCGAACTCCTCCGCGGCGGGCGTCGGGGAACCGCGGCGTAATGGCGATGGGAGAGGCACTCAAGTGCTCTCCTCTGTGAGGCAGAGGGTGCAGAGGCACGGGAGCGAGGGAGAACGCGAGCAGGGGGCCTGGGAACGGCGAGGAGCGCGGCGTCCAGCATCGACACGGCGACGGAGAGGTAGGGGATGGCGGTTTGCAGAAAACCCCCTGGCTCTTCTCCTTTCTATTTCTTTCATTTGTTTTTCAAACCAGAAGCATTTCTCGATTTTATTTAGGGCACTAAATCTATTTATAAAAATTCAAGAAAATTTGTGAAGCCTTCCCTTAGCATGCAGAAGCTCCACAAAAATTGGCGTTTAAAAATAAAAATGTTTTGAATCATTTTTGTTCATAAGGTTTTAGTTATGATATTTTGATTTATTTCCAATTGAATTTTACTAATGAATTTTTAACATAGGTGTAAAATATTATTTGAGAGAGATAAGTAGTAAGGATGAAATGGGAGGGTTTGCATTACCACTCCACTGAATTTTGTTTGAAACAAAATGAGTTTCCCACTTGGAGAATTTGTGTGACACATGTCACATTCATTTTTCTTGTTTCAGCTTTTATTTTATTCCTCTTCTTTTCTTCATGTTTTTCTTTAGAGCAAGCAACACACATTTAGCAAGAACTAAAATAGCACAAGCAACAAGGATCAATTACCATAAGCAACAATTTACAAACAACACATAATAATCAACAAAAATTTTGTTGGCTCTCATTTTTGGAATAATAATACTGATAATATTTTTGGGATGTTACAAGACGTATCAAGAGTAGGCCAATAAAAACCTAATTGTAGAACCTTTTGTGCAGTTCTATCTCCAGCATGATGTCCTCCATAAGCACTACCATGACATTTCCTCCTTTACTTTTTAATAATGCTACTAGTGAACTTATGGATAATAATGAGGAGTGTTGCTTAAATATGCTATATGATAATGTGTTAGATGATGGTCCTACGCTTATTGATAATCCTACATGTTTGGAAGTTACTACTTTATGTGAGGATAAAAATGATATACTTGCTGTTTGTGAAAATACTCTTACTAATGAGAGTCCTACTTTGTTCCTGAATTCTCCTAATTACACCATAGAGGAGAAATTTGCTTATGTTGAGAAATACTTATGTGGTTTGCAATTATCTCTAGTTCCAAATATTTGTTGCAGCCATGATATTAAACTTAATATTGATCTTAATAACTATTTTGAAAGAGGGAAGCATGCTACTGAATTCCAAAATAAATTTAATGATCCTCATTATGTGCCTAAATTATCTAAGTTGGAAGATTCTATTGGTTATATGGTTGAATACACTTCTACAACTTGCAACTATTATGAAAGAGGAGGTGTTGAGAGCCCTCTATATGGTACTAATAATTATGGGCTGCAAGTAACTATTGTTAATATGCATTTGGAAACTTCTATTTATTGTGATTCATTCATATACAAAATGCCAATGCATAGAAAGAAAGTTAGACTTCGTTGTTATTACTTTTGTGTTTTGTTTTTCTCTCTACTAGGTTTCAACTTGAGTATTATTTTCCTTGGCTTGAGAGCACCATGGGATCCTGGTATTGTGCATGAAACACTTCCCAAGGGAGAGCGACACATCAAAGTTCAAGCTCCCTCATGAGCTTCATCTTCAATAAACAACAAGTAAAAAGCCTAGCTATATGGTTATAAAGAAACCGCTTTGCGGGAGTCAACCCGGTTATTTTTATGTATGATTTTCTTGTGTCCTCTTGCAGTAACAAGAGAGTTGATTTTTAGTTTAGTTTCTGAAATTTTCAATAAAGTGCAAAGTTTTACTCATTTTGGTTTTAGAAAGTTGCTTATAGCGTTCGGAGATTTTATTCCTGCACTAATCTGTGCACGGTATGATTTTTAGTTCTTATTATGTACCTCCGAATGAGCTCATATTTGAACTGTAGTTGAAACTTTTCATCCTCTGTATGCATGAATTTTTGCGAAATTTTTCGGCAAAATTTGGTAGGGTAGAAAATACGTTTTGCTGCTGCTGTTTTTCTGGACAGATTCTGTCCCATTTTGTTTTATGCATGTTTTGAACTTTTAACTTGAATCTTTTTGATTCAACTAGCAGGGTGGCCCGCGCATTTGCGCGGCTAGACCTTATAGGGATTATATGTATTTTTAGTTTTTTCCTCATTGGATTTATACACTTTGTATTACGTCTTGTTAATATCATATAGCTTGAACATGTTTTGAATTAATAAAGTTTCTTCACTTTCCATTAGAATTGGTCTTAGACGTTTTGTTGCATTGTTCTTTTATGCATACCTATATAACTTCACTTTAGTATTTTTTAGTTCCATAAAATTACGATATATTAGTATTCATCATGGCTTTTAGTAAATATTTTTAAGTAGACTTACCTTACTCTTATTTAACTGATCAATGAATATAAGTTAACTCATCTCAACTTGAAACTTCAATGCAACATGTCAGCACCGATTTGATACAAAATTGCAACAGGAGGGAGAAGAAGAACATTACAGTACACACAACGCATAAGTCCTTATGCTTAAGATAGTAAAAGTAAATATATTGCCCCTGTTTACAAACAAAATAAATCTGATCAATTTCATGTTTAGGTCATAAACAGTATCTAGTTCAGCAATTGAGGAGCTCAGATTCTTTCTAAAATACACAGAGTTAGCCATATATAAACCTTGTTATCTATTGATGCAAACATACGAAATTAAAACAATTTTCGACAGGTTCGTAGAATTGGACGGTTCAAAGAATTAAGCCTGTAAGTTACTGAATTGGGATTACTTGCCTGTTGTGTTGGAGCGTGAGCAACATCCGACAAACTGAACCATGTGCGCGAGGGTGAACGCCTTGTACGCATAGCTAGAAAAAAAAGGACCGCCTCACTTTCCTGGTCGCATCGATTTATCCTCTTCTCGTCAGTCTCCTTCCCCATTCTCATTTTCCATTCCCCCAATCAAAGATGAGCCATCGCCTTCGATTAGCTGCTGGCGACAGAAACTCGAGCTTCCATCTCTGGCTTAAATGATTCTTGGCTAGCGTTGGCTATTACAGAATCCCCGCCTGAGGACGCTGGCGATGTGGCCGGCGGCACTTTGAGATAATCTGGCCCGAGCAAATCAGTACACCAAGCGTCAGGGAGAGTAAAGTGTGGCCGCATGTACCAGCGCAGGTTTGCCCTCATCTCTGATATCTAAATCTAAGAGGTAATTTTAGCAATATTTGAGTCTGTACGGCATAAATTAAGCTCTAGAAAGTAACGTGTACAAAATTAGCAGTTAGATTTATATGTATGCACTGGCCTCTGTTTTGCGCATCTGCACCTACCTCCACCAAGCAAAGAACAAAATCTACATTTGCTTTATGGACTACTATGGCCTTGGAAGAGATGGTGAATTGCATGATGCACTGAGTCCTCTGCTTCACCAACTATTGCTCTGCGACCATGGGTGTGGAACATCTCCAGTACCTTCATTTAAAAGGAACATCTTTGCAATCGGCTTGCTTTTCAAACCTGAGTAGCAAACTATCAGCAATATAAAGAAATCTACAACCGGAAAACTGATGCTAGAATCCTATGCTTCCATAACCTGATTTTTTACTTGTTCGCAAAATTCCTCCAATAGATTTGTATAATGGTAGGCAAGTAGAAAATAAGAAAAAACAAAGCTTGTACACGATACGGATTGGGCAACAACAACCAAAATTATGCTCTGTAATTTTCCGCGTGGAACCTCAGTACCTAAAAAATACGTTGCAAAGATACAACAGAACTTATCATACTATCGAAATCCCGAGTAGCAAAGTATTTGCAACATAAAGGAAGGCACAGAAAATTAATGCAAGAATTATAAGCTTCCATCATCTGATTTTTCTGGCTTTGAAGTTCTCATCTGAGGCTTGCATATCATTCTGTAAATTTACAACGCGAGTAGCAGATGAGAAAATAATTTAAGTTATATTGCGAATTTAATTAGATACCTACAGGACACCATAATGAAATTTGATATGGCCCACATAACATTAGAGTTAGACTTCACTATATATAATTGAATTTTGAAAATATCTGAATCTAGCTATTATGTTATTAGAACCAAAGTCCATAAGTGCACATAAAAGAAACAGGGATCAGCACACGTACGTTTATGTGCATATTCTGTATTTGCTGAAGGCGCATAGAGCAAGTACCAAAATTAAATCCTTCAAAACCTGGAGCCTCGGCAATGAATCAACAATCACAACCTCTGTTCACATTGCGACCCTACATCTCATCTAGCGAAGCTCCGTATCATGGTGCTTCTCTGCTTCGAAAATAGTCAGTACAACAAACAATTTATTTATATAATCTAGATGCTATTTGATCAAGAAATTTGATCTTACCTCACCAAATCTTTTTTGCAAGATAAGAATCAGTTGAATCTGTGAGCAAAACAGATTATAACGGAAATCGTAAAATATTCGAATTTGACTTAAATGAATTATCACACATATTATTAGAAATCGAATATAGGAAATTCATCTGCTGCAGTGTTGACAGGTGGCTCTTTACTTGCCACCGCCACCACTCAGGCAACAGTATGGCTGTTCGCATGTAAGAAATAGGTAATTCCTTTTCGAATCACATGTGTGAGCTGCTTGAGCACTCATGCTTCGTAAATTTGGCTGGCTGCCTCCACATATCATACAGTCTCCAATCAAATTGCACTGATTTTGCACATCACTCATCACGCTTGGTTGTATCCCTTCCCATCATGGTGGTGTACCTTGGTCCTTGGTGGGCTCTATGAATCGATCTATGTGATGCATGTATATATAAATAATGCATGGATAGAATTGTAGATATACAGCGGACCTGTAGGAAGAACAACCATCTTTCATCCTAGTAATATCAGCAATAGCCTGGGCCGCCATGTGGAAGGATCACGTGCCTGTGCAACACTTATTTGATTTTGTGGTGATCTCCTTCCTTCCTTCGGCTCATATTCCGATCAGGATTATTATTGCTGCTAGACTTACAAAACAGATGTATTTCTTTGTATTTTATAATCTATATCAGACATAAGAAATTTGTGGGCCTCTGTTTATGGATTCAACGAAGCTGTAAAATCCTCTTGTTGATTTTGTTCATCCGACTATATTTCTCTTGTGGTGTCGTCATACTCTATCCGTTATTATGTGCATACTTCTCTCCTCAAGTAGTTGTTCGTTTGAGACTCGACACGATGAGTTTCTGCGTCAGGGCGGAGGAGGAGGCACATGTATGAACCCTCCTATTCTCACCATCGTTTAGTCTACAGAAGCGGAACACATCAAGTCAACTTCTCCATCCACATAAGCGAAATTTGATCCTATATCATAAATAAATGGGAAATTATCTTTTAATTTTTTTTTCCAAAAAGCTATATTTGAGAAGCTGGGAAATTACATTGTCCAAGAATTCTAAATTATTACCTTTTGTACAATAGAATCATGTCCAAGGATCACCTTCCAACAACCGAACAAAGAGCACGCCAGAAAATTAGAATAAAACATGGAAATACTGCCAGACTTCCGAATATATATCCCAATATTATTATTGCTGACCCTAGATAGTTGGTCATCCTTTAACTTTAAGACTCCACTTCCATCTCTGACTAACTCCAACAATTAGATGGCAATTTAGCTAAATGCAAACGTTGCAAAAGGGAAAACATAGAACCTGATCATCCAGTTAATGACAAAGATATAATTAAGACTTAGTACTAATCAGTCTGGTTTTCCGGCAAAACATCAGTGATCAGATTATCAAGACGTTAGTACTAATAATTTTTTAATAGTTGATATCACTTAGTCAATTGGACGTCAAATCCAAGTTACCGCAAATATGACAGGCGTTTTCAGCCATATGTCCCTCATATCCTCCTTGCGGCCATAGTGGTGGCTGGGTGGAGTCTGATGCAGTTTCCGACAACGGCAGTTTTCCTATCTGCTTCAAACTACAATTAGTATATCAATTTTGTCGATGCATCAACCATCATTGCAAATTATTGGCCTTAGCAGAGCCGCAACACTGTATCGTGGTCGAAATATGGTTGCTAGGAGATTCAACTATTAGAGATGAAGGGGATTAGCAAGTGGTTGGGCTACATAGTGAGAGTTTCAGATTGATTGCAACATTGAATGATCTTCGAAGGGTCGGACCGTCGGAAAAGATTATGCACACAAAAAACGTAATTTAAATAGTTGATTCTAAATAGCTTAAATTGCTTATTCTACAAACATAAATATAAAGAAGTACAGTTTAATCATAGCTTATCCATACTATTAATACCATGATTTAGAGGCACTGCTTTTGGGGTTAGGAACTGCAGTATATTGTCGAGATGGTAAAGCCGTTCCTGAAATTCAGATATGAAAGAAAGCACCAATAACAGTCCAGTATTCCCCTCCCTGATTTGATGTTCTTATCCTGTACCTTCTCCCATCTCTGAGTGTTTTAGGCATAGCTGGAAAATCAGAGTTAACTAATGTCAATTGATCATCTAAAAAAGAAGGCCGGACTGCACTTTTCTTTGTATCAGATCCATGAACAATACCTGCCGGCTCCTTTTCTATAGGTAGTTGTCGAGGGAAGGCCACACAGTCGCCAGATCCATGGAGATTGCAGTTGTCGCGACGGTCGCTGGCCATGGGCTGCTATTGTGCTGCATCTTTTACTGCACTTGTCCTGCGGCAATCTTGCAAGGTCTCAACACCATAGCGCCATCTAGGGTTAGATATGTACAGACTACAGACACAACAGGTGTATGTTTGATTTTGCTGGATTTTCATGGCAACATGATCGGTTTCGTAGCATATACTTTAATATTTCGTAGCATATACTTTAATATTGCCTACCTGATTATTGTCTCGTTGACGCAGTGTATCTGGCTTCCTTGGGGATGAGGACAAATCCATCAGAATGAAGCTACCTTGTAGAAAGCGATCCTAGATTGTATTATCCTGTAGCAAGGGAGATCATGAGAAGCAAGAAGCTAGCCCTTAATTGTAGGGATGGATCGAGGTTTTGGAGGCAGTTACGCACATGTTGCTAGTTATACCCAACCTTGCCGTCATCAGACAGATTTCCGCTCAAATACTCGAGCCCCTCCAGCCTTGGATGATTAGAGAAGGTCACGTCTCACGGCCGACTTTGCCTTATGTTGCTCCCGCCGCCATGAGAGAAACCATGGAACCTGACGTAGGTTCTATTTTGGTTAATCGATCTTAGCGAAAGCCGCCCTAGAAAATTGTCTTTCTGTTGTATATAGCTGTTATTCGTGGACGTACGTGGGGGAGAAGGACAGTGGATACGTGCATTAAAAAATCGGCACCGGCGGACGTCGTTTGGAAATTTAATCTTGGCTGTTGCTTTTGAGTTTATTATGCCTAGCTAATCCACACCGTTGATTGTTTGTTGTTTTAATAATATAATAGATTGAGTTTATGAGTAGGCATACAACATTATATACTTTCTGGATATTCATATGATGTTTTGTTTAAGGATTATATGCAGCAAGAAACCTATTTGTTTATCACTACTAATGCACCCCACAGAAAAGAAATGGGAGAAACGGTGTTTTAAAGTTTTTTCACAGGGATTGGAGGAGATGCACCAAGAGCTATCCAAGTATGGTGAAGACCATAAGCTTGGGGATGTGAAGACAACCCCACTGGACCTACACACTCTCGGTTTGCACACGTCTAACTTCTGTTTTTGATCGAAACACCTTATCGCATAAATTTGCAGCGTTTTTTTTGTTTGTTTTGGTTTGATTTTTGTTTTTGTGAGACCACCACACTATCATTTATATGTGAAAGAGATACTGGAAATATGGATTGATTTATGTTGGATGCTATTATTAAATTGGGAAAATGGATGTTTGAGTTGATTTTTAATGATACATATAGTTGCATGATTCATGAGCTTGTTAATGAGTAATAATTTGCAAATGCTTTATCAAGAGCTATCACTTATTCATATTTTGATGCTGAATGTTATTTTACTTTGTTTAACATGAATTAGTTGGTTCTATGAACACTCATGCATGCATTTAGATGGTCAACTTTCTCCCTCTTGCTAGCCAAAAAATTCCAACAAGTAAAAACTTGTTTCCAACACCTTTAACCAAAGTTATTACAGTGAGTCCACCATATCTACCTACTAGTTTTATGCTATTCCGAGTATGGTTATCATGTTATTTGTGTTATCTATACCTCTGAATGAAAATGTTTATGTTATTGATTGTTATGAGAAAAGTTGGTTATATAGCTCTCACGAAATTGATGCACACTTTACTTTTATTGCAAAAAAAACATGACCCATTGTGATTAAGATTATGATGTTAGTGGCTTGATAAATTTCTGAGGTTGGGAGTTAGCTCATATGTGCTGTCACATGGCAAGCTTTCAACATGCTCTTTCACTTCATTTAGTTGATATCATGTACTTTTGTCTATGAATGCCTATCATGGTGAAATGAGGTGGAAATGAAGTAGTTTAAATGAGTTTGTATAAATGGTTAGAGAGACGCCTGGGCCGCTAATCTAAGCCATGTATCATTCATGGTGGAAATTTACTTACATACTATAGTGAACCGTCTGTGATGCAACTTGTAATAAAAAGCTATTCCAATGGTAAACAAAAAGGGTGTTGAGGTTGTTCATCTTGTTTGTTTGTCTTGTCATTTTGATATGGGCTTGTTCCATATCCTGGGACAAGAGGTACCCCAGATGACGCTCTTGATGATACTATTATTATTTACAATGATATATAACTTGAACTTGTTTTGCTTCCTAAGTTGAGTAACTCATGGTGTAGGTACTTGTATTCAAGGGGCATGAGACACCTAACCTTTACTTTGTCAAGCACACTACTCATATTTGCTTTCACATTAAACTTTAATCATTCAATATGCTATGATAGGGGTAATGAGAGCTTGACATCAAGGATTCCACATTGCAATCATTAACTTAAGTAGAAGAGTTTGGAAGTTAGATGAAACTTATGCATGCTTTACCTCTACTCACATATATATCTTCTCCAAAGTGTCCACCTTTTATATTCAGATTTTCATCTACACTCTATGACCAATGTAGGACGTTCTTACTTATCATTATGCATACATGTGGTCCATATTACTTTCTTTCATCTTACACTTTGTGAGCTATCATTGAACATCCTTGCATTGAATACTTGATATCACTTCATAAACTATCTTGCATATTGCTACTCCTTTTAAGAATTAATCATTTGACTATATGTAGCAATAGTAATTATCTTTGATATCCATTGTTAATTGTTAGTATTAAATTGCAAAGTCCATGTTACTTTTATCACCTTCATACTCGAGGACGAGTATTGGTTAAGCTTGAAGATGTTGATGCATGTAAAATGCATACATGAACTTTGCACTATATTACTTATATTCCAATCATATTTGCATCATATAAGGATTATATCACTGTTTTATAATGATTTTGGGAATATTTGGTATATTTCCTATTTTTATGGAATTAACCCTGCACAGTCAGAAAATATCTTTTTTAGTATTTTGGACTTTCCGGGAGCTTCGGGACTCCAAAAAGGGCAAGGTCAGAGAGCACGGTTCAGAATTTTCGAGACAAACGCAATGTGCTGAAAATAAAGACCAGAAGACCAACCAGCTGGGAAATAGAGGGGCCCACACGACCCCTGTACCTGGCCGCGTGGGACCCCCTCTTTTGGGCCTCGGAGCTCCGTTGCCGTTGATCTTTTCTCCACCGACCTAGTCGTGACCTAAAAATGCCTTTATATTCAGATTTTCTGGAGGGGGCGCCGCCGAAACACAGAAACACCGAAACAGAGACCTTGAGCTGCAGATTGGAGGGGGAAAACTCCGGCGGGGCGTTGCCGGCGTGGTCTCCATCTTCTCCAACGACTTCTCCACCGTCTCCATGATAAAGGGGGGAGTAGTCCACCCCCTGGACTTGGGTTTGTGGTGGTAACTTATGTATCTCTCCTCTCTTTGAGCTTCACTAATTAGTAATGTATGAGCTGCTGAACATGATTACGGTCATCTATGTAATTCCTATGGTGGATATTGTGGTATGAGATGATTTGTTATGCATTTACTGTTGTGTTGGAACTTTTATGACTTGTCTTACTTTGGAGATATTCTATGATGCATGTGATGGTTTGATTTATTCATAATGCCTTGTCTATCCTTGTCATGAGGTGATTGACACCACCAAGTGTAGATAGATGAGAGAGATGTGGTCACACACACGAAATATAAATCATTGCACTAGTGTTAGAATGTTGTCCATTAATAAGTATGATGTATGTAGGTACGGGATGGCCGATGTGACACGGCATAGGTATTGAGTGACACAGTACCGCCCAACATCCTTTATCTGGGGGTAAAAAGAAAGAGTATGATGTGGGAGTGAGAGCAACCACGCTAGCCTTACGAGGGTGACCTAGCAACACAAATGAGTATTTCTTTCAACTATGTGTTTTAGGACATATAGCCGTCATAAAAGCTACCATTAAAACATGACAATTGTGTGTACTTTATCTATAACATGATAATCACCGTAGATGAGAGAGAGAGGATTGAGTGAAACCATAAACCCATGTCCATTGTTCCTATAAGAGAAAACCTTTGTCTTGTCCTCTTGCATTGAAGTGGATTGGGACACTTTTACATTCTTGTTTTGTTACATTAAACTTTCATCCATCAAATCAATCACCTTGTTCTTTAAACTTGTTTAGTGTATAATCAACTAAAATTTGTGACACTTTAGTTGTAGGGAATAGATAAATTTTCCTTCTTGCTCCTGCGGATCGATACCTTACTTCCACATTGAGAGGTTCTACAGTGATCCCCTGCTCTTGGGGGTAATCAGTGGCCCACCTTGGCCTCCTTTTTTGGCTGCCTCCGGCATCTGACAAAATAGGGACTTCTGGATATTTTCTGTTAATTGTTGATCTTCAGAAATATGGCGTCTCGACGGTCCTTTTTCCAGCAGAATCCTGACTCCGGTGATTAATTCTCCAATAATCATCAAACATGCAAAATAGGTAAAAATAACATAAGTATCATCCCTAAATATGAAATATATCAATAAATAACAGTAAATTATGATATAAAATAGTGATACAAAATGGACGTATCAGGTAGCTTGATACATCGATTTTTTAACGGGTATCGATCACTAGCTTATATAATACTTGCTTACATGCCAATCTTATTTGTTTTTCTTTCTCTGTACACAAATCTGAAATATTGAGGAGTTGGTGATTGAGCATGACTCTATAATCTCACATGTTTGGTAGATAATCTCTACTATGGCAAGTCCAAGCTTATGTCACAAGAGGTGTTCCTTGTTAGAGATTTTTTTAGCACCCTGTTAGAGTTGCGGATCGCCTCTTTGACGAGCGCGCGAGCGCTCGCGCGATTCTTTCCTCCGGGCGGGCGTGTCCATTCCCTTTCTTTTCTGTCTTCCTAGCTGTCTGCATGTGACACATGGTCCCGCGTTGCACATGCTGCTCCATTCCCTTTTCCTCGTTTCATGCATGCAGCGTATGGATCTTTTCTTTTTTGTCACGGGCTAATTAATCAACCTGCTGATTAGCACTGCATGCATTGTTGGTACTTTATTTATTTGCACTGCATGAATTGTTTCTCTTCATTTTTTCCTATATTTTTTTTGTGTAATGTTAACATGTACAAAATATTATTGGACAATTTTCTTTTAGGCAATCACATAGTATCATCACAGCGGTTATGGTTGGCGAGTCGAAGACGAGCCGCACGTCTCAAGGAAGCAGCGGCTTAGGGTTAGCCGAGTCGGGAGTGGACGTCGGCGCGGTTTACCGCGACGACGGACACGGAGACGAGCCGTGAGCGAGTCGTAATTGGACGTCGGCGCGAGAGCGACGCGGCCAAGGAGACGAGCCCGTGACGCCAGGTCCCCACATCGGTTATGGTTGGCGAGTCGAAGACGAGCCGCGCGTCTCAAGGAAGCAGCGGCTTAGGGTTAGCCGAGTTGGGAGTGGACGTCGGCGCGGTTTACCGCGACGACGGACACGGAGACGAGCCGTGAGGGAGTCGTAATTGGACGTCGGCGCGATAGCGACGCGGCCAAGGAGACGAGCCCGTGACGCCAGGTCCCCACATCGGTTATGGTTGGCGAGTCGAAGACGAGCCGTGCGTCTCAAGGAAGCAGCGGCTTAGGGTAAGCCGAGTCGGGAGTGGACGTCGGCGCGGTTTACCGTGACGACGGACACGGAGACGAGCCGTGGGCGAGTCGTAATTGGACGTCGGCGCGATAGCGACGCGGCCAAGGAGACGAGCCCGTGACGCCACTTCCCCACAGCGGTTATGGTTGGCGAGTCGAAGACGAGCCGTGCGTCTCAAGGAAGCAGCGGCTTAGGGTAAGCCGAGTCGGGAGTGGACGTCGGCGCGGTTTACCGCGACGACGGACACGGAGACGAGCCGTGTGCGAGTCGTAATTGGACGTCGGCGCGATAGCGACGTGGCCAAGGAGACGAGCCCGTGACGCCAGGTCCCCACAGCGGTTATGGTTGGCGAGTCGAAGACGAGCCGCGCGTGTCAAGGAAGCAGCGGCTTAGGGTAAGCCGAGTCGGGAGTGGACGTCGGCGCGGTTTACCGCGACGACGGACACGGAGACGAGCCGTGGGCGAGTCGTAATTGGACGTCGGCGCGATAGCGACGCGGCCAAGGAGACGAGCCCGTGACGCCAGTTCCCCACAGCGGTTATGGTTGGCGAGTCGAAGACGAGCAGTATGTCTCAAGGAACCAGCGGCTTAGGGTAAGCCGAGTCGGTAGTGGACGTCGGCGCGGTTTACCGCGACGACGGACACGGAGACGAGCCGTGGGCGAGTCGTAATTGGACGTCGGCGCGATAGCGACGCGGCCAAGGAGACGAGCCCGTGACGCCAGGTCTCCACAGCGGTTATGGTTGGCGAGTCGAAGACGAGCCGTGCGTCTCAAGGAAGCAGCGGCTTATGGTAAGCCGAGTCGGGAGTGGACGTCGGCGCGGTTTACCGCGACGACGGACACGGAGACGAGCCGTGGGCGAGTCGTAATTGGACGTCGGCGCGATAGCGACGCGGCCAAGGAGATGAGCCCGTGACGCCAGTTCCCCACAGCGGTTATGGTTGGCGAGTCGAAGACGAGCCGTGCGTCTCAAGGAAGCAGCGGCTTAGGGTAAGCCGAGTCGGGAGTGGACGTCGTCGCGGTTTACCGCGACGACGGACACGGAGACGAGCCGTGGGCGAGTCGTAATTGGACGTCGGCGCGATAGCGGCGCGGCCAAGGAGACGAGCCCGTGACGCCAGGTCCCCACAGCGGTTATGGTTGGCGAGTCGAAGACGAGCCGCGCGTGTCAAGGAAGCAGCGGCTTAGGGTAAGCCGAGTCGGGAGTGGACGTCGGCGCGGTTTACCGCGACGACGGACACGGAGACGAGCCGTGGGCGAGTCGTAATTGGACGTCGGCGCGATAGCGACGCGGCCAAGGAGACGAGCCCGTGACGCCAGTTCCCCACAGCGGTTATGGTTGGCGAGTCGAAGACGAGCCGTGCGTCTCAAGGAAGCAGTGGATTAGGGTAAGCCGAGTCGGTAGTGGACGTCGGCGCGGTTTACCGCGACGACGGACACGGAGACGAGCCGTGGGCGAGTCGTAATTGGACGTCGGCGCGATAGCGACGCGGCCAAGGAGACGAGCCCGTGACGCCAGGTCCCCACAGCGGTTATGGTTGGCGAGTCGAAGACGAGCCGTGCGTCTCACGGAAGCAGCGGCTTATGGTAAGCCGAGTCGGGAGTGGACGTCGGCGCGGTTTACCGCGACGACGGACACAGAAACGAGCCGTGGGCGAGTCGTAATTGGACGTCGGCGCGATAGAGACGCGGCCAAGGAGACGAGCCCGTGACGCCAGGTCCCCACAGCGGTTATGGTTGGCGAGTCGAAGACGAGCCGTGCGTCTCACGGAAGCAGCGGCTTATGGTAAGCCGAGTCGGGAGTGGACGTCGGCGCGGTTTACCGCGACGACGGACACGGAGACGAGCCGTGGGCGAGTCGTAATTGGACGTCGGCGCGATAGCGACGCGGCCAAGGAGACGAGCCCGTGACGCCAGTTCCCCACAGCGGTTATGGTTGGCGAGTCGAAGACGAGCAGTATGTCTCAAGGAACCAGCGGCTTAGGGTAAGCGAGTCGGTAGTGGACGTCGGCGCGGTTTACCGCGACGACGGACACGGAGACGAGCCGTGGGCGAGTCGTAATTGGACGTCGGCGCGATAGCGACGCGGCCAAGGAGACGAGCCCGTGACGCCAGGTCTCCACAGCGGTTATGGTTGGCGAGTCGAAGACGAGCCGTGCGTCTCAAGGAAGCAGCGGCTTATGGTAAGCCGAGTCGGGAGTGGACGTCGGCGCGGTTTACGCGACGACGGACACGAGACGAGCCGTGGGCGAGTCGTAATTGGACGTCGGCGCGATAGCGACGCGGCCAAGGAGATGAGCCCGTGACGCCAGTTCCCCACAGCGGTTATGGTTGGCGAGTCGAAGACGAGCCGTGCGTCTCAAGGAAGCAGCGGCTTAGGGTAAGCCGAGTCGGGAGTGGACGTCGTCGCGGTTTACCGCGACGACGGACACGGAGACGAGCCGTGGGCGAGTCGTAATTGGACGTCGGCGCGATAGCGGCGCGGCCAAGGAGACGAGCCCGTGACGCCAGGTCCCCACAGCGGTTATGGTTGGCGAGTCGAAGACGAGCCGCGCGTGTCAAGGAAGCAGCGGCTTAGGGTAAGCCGAGTCGGGAGTGGACGTCGGCGCGGTTTACCGCGACGACGGACACGGAGACGAGCCGTGGGCGAGTCGTAATTGGACGTCGGCGCGATAGCGACGCGGCCAAGGAGACGAGCCCGTGACGCCAGTTCCCCACAGCGGTTATGGTTGGCGAGTCGAAGACGACCGTGCGTCTCAAGGAAGCAGTGGATTAGGGTAAGCCGAGTCGGTAGTGGACGTCGGCGCGGTTTACCGCGACGACGGACACGGAGACGAGCCGTGGCGAGTCGTAATTGGACGTCGGCGCGATAGCGACGCGGCCAAGGAGACGAGCCCGTGACGCCAGGTCCCCACAGCGGTTATGGTTGGCGAGTCGAAGACGAGCCGTGCGTCTCACGGAAGCAGCGGCTTATGGTAAGCCGAGTCGGGAGTGGACGTCGGCGCGGTTTACCGCGACGACGGACACAGAAACGAGCCGTGGGCGAGTCGTAATTGGACGTCGGCGCGATAGCGACGCGGCCAAGGAGACGAGCCCGTGACGCCAGGTCCCCACAGCGGTTATGGTTGGCGAGTCGAAGACGAGCCGTGCGTCTCACGGAAGCAGCGGCTTATGGTAAGCCGAGTCGGGAGTGGACGTCGGCGCGGTTTACCGCGACGACGGACACGGAGACGAGCCGTGGGCGAGTCGTAATTGGACGTCGGCGCGATAGCGACGCGGCCAAGGAGACGAGCCCGTGACGCCAGTTCCCCACAGCGGTTATGGTTGGCGAGTCGAAGACGAGCAGTATGTCTCAAGGAACCAGCGGCTTAGGGTAAGCCGAGTCGGTAGTGGACGTCGGCGCGGTTTACCGCGACGACGGACACGGAGACGAGCCGTGGGCGAGTCGTAATTGGACGTCGGCGCGATAGCGACGCGGCCAAGGAGACGAGCCCGTGACGCCAGGTCTCCACAGCGGTTATGGTTGGCGAGTCGAAGACGAGCCGTGCGTCTCAAGGAAGCAGCGGCTTATGGTAAGCCGAGTCGGGAGTGGACGTCGGCGCGGTTTACCGCGACGACGGACACGGAGACGAGCCGTGGGCGAGTCGTAATTGGACGTCGGCGCGATAGCGACGCGGCCAAGGAGATGAGCCCGTGACGCCAGTTCCCCACAGCGGTTATGGTTGGCGAGTCGAAGACGAGCCGTGCGTCTCAAGGAAGCAGCGGCTTAGGGTAAGCCGAGTCGGGAGTGGACGTCGTCGCGGTTTACCGCGACGACGGACACGGAGACGAGCCGTGGGCGAGTCGTAATTGGACGTCGGCGCGATAGCGGCGCGGCCAAGGAGACGAGCCCGTGACGCCAGGTCCCCACAGCGGTTATGGTTGGCGAGTCGAAGACGAGCCGCGCGTGTCAAGGAAGCAGCGGCTTAGGGTAAGCCGAGTCGGGAGTGGACGTCGGCGCGGTTTACCGCGACGACGGACACGGAGACGAGCCGTGGGCGAGTCGTAATTGGACGTCGGCGCGATAGCGACGCGGCCAAGGAGACGAGCCCGTGACGCCAGTTCCCCACAGCGGTTATGGTTGGCGAGTCGAAGACGAGCCGTGCGTCTCAAGGAAGCAGTGGATTAGGGTAAGCCGAGTCGGTAGTGGACGTCGGCGCGGTTTACCGCGACGACGGACACGGAGACGAGCCGTGGGCGAGTCGTAATTGGACGTCGGCGCGATAGCGACGCGGCCAAGGAGACGAGCCCGTGACGCCAGGTCCCCACAGCGGTTATGGTTGGCGAGTCGAAGACGAGCCGTGCGTCTCACGGAAGCAGCGGCTTATGGTAAGCCGAGTCGGGAGTGGACGTCGGCGCGGTTTACCGCGACGACGGACACAGAAACGAGCCGTGGGCGAGTCGTAATTGGACGCCGCGCGATAGCGACGCGGCCAAGGAGACGAGCCCGTGACGCCAGTTCCCCACAGCGGTTATGGTTGGCGAGTCGAAGACGAGCCGTGCGTCTCAAGGAAGCAGCGGCTTAGGGTAAGCCGAGTCGGTAGTGGACGTCGGCGCGGTTTACCGCGACGACGGACACGGAGACGAGCCGTGGGCTAGTCGTAATTGGACGTCGGCGCGATAGCGACGCGGCCAAGGAGACGAGCCCGTGACGACAGGTCCCCACAGGCCAAGATTTTTCATCCTCACAGTCCAAATATTTTAGCGCCAAAATTAAACACAATTTACACTTGTTGCGTAGTTTTCTAAACATTTCACACTAGTTGGAAGTGGAGTTTTTTTTATTCATATTTTTGTCACTAGTTGGAAGTGGAAATTTAATTTCTCCCTCCTTTTTTATACCCTAAAATATCTCTGCCCAAAAAGAAAATAGAGAAAAAAAATCATCCTAACAGTTCAAATTTTTGGCGTCAAAATTAAACACAAATGAATAAAGGGAATAGTTTCCCAGATTCTCCCGAATATTGTTGCGAGCGAAACTTGAAACATTCGCGAGATCAAAACAAACGTGCCATTATGGTTGGCGAGTCGAAGACGAGCCGTGCGTCTCAAGGAAGCAGCGGCTTAGGGTAAGCCGAGTCGGTAGTGGACGTCGGCGCGGTTTACCGCGACGACGGACACGGAGACGAGCCGTGGGCTAGTCGTAATTGGACGTCGGCGCGATAGCGACGCGGCCAAGGAGACGAGCACGTGACGACAGGTCCCCACAGGCCAAGATTTTTCATCCTCACAGTCCAAATATTTTAGCGCCGAAATTAAACACAATTTACACTTGTTGCGTAGTTTTCTAAACATTTCACACTAGTTGGAAGTGGAGTTTTTTTTATTCATATTTTTGTCACTAGTTGGAAGTGGAAATTTAATTTCTCCCTCCCTTTTTTATAACCTAAAATATCTCTGCCCAAAAAGAGAATAGAGAAAAAAAATCATCCTAACAGTTCAAATTTTGGCGTCAAAATTAAACACAAATGAATAAAGGGAATAGTTTCCCAGATTCTCCCGAATATTGTTGCGAGCGAAACTTGAAACATTCGCGAGATCAAAACAAACGTGCCAGCCAGCCTGGCTGAACGCTCGCAGTAAAGGGAATAGGTCGTCGCGCGACGTGCCAGTCTGGCAGCATCCGCGGAAAGGGAATAGCTGGTGGCCCCACAGCAGCATGTTCACCGATCGCTTTTGGCTTTTACCAAAAAGGGAAAACGTGTATTGGTGCTCCTTCCGTATACGGGCAAAACATCTGGTCGGAATATCGCGCGACGGATTTCTTTTGATCGAGCGCGCGTAAACTAGCCATCCCCTTAGAGTTGCTATCTTTAGTTAATGGAATAGAGACATACCATCTATTTTCGTAGGAATATGCATGCACTGTTGAATGCAAATATGTTTTCTCTGACTGAGATTGACTGAGAGCTATATACACATTTGTAGTATAAAGTACAAATTTTCGGAACACTTTTTTAGTACAATATATCAGTATTTACCCCTGAATGGCAAACATGTGAAAAAATACTTTACATGTGTGTCTTCATCGAAATATTAATTTCTAAACTACAAATATGCAGGTGTGCTGCAGTGAGAATAACGCCGTTGATGCCTTCCGTGATGAGGGCTGCTGGATTTGTTTAATTGTCCTACTGAAATTTGGTGTGTGTGTGTTCTATTATTTTCTGTATATTTTTTATTGCAGCAGGTTGTTTGTTATGTATTGTTTCATAAGGGATATGTATATACCTCTTAAGATTTATCTAGCTACAAATGCTTACTCAGAACTGATGTTTAGCTTTGTGTAGAAAATATATTTCTTTGGTGTATCCCTTGAGTGATATGACATGCGAGTTGTATGCACCCCCTCTTGAACTTACCATGAGCTTTGCCACTGTTGATGTTTAGCTTTCAGTCTTTCACACTTCCAGTATGGGTTTAGTTTATATTTACTCTCTTAACAGGAATTAAGCATATTATGTTTCTGGATTTACTTGGCCATGATTTAAATAATGAGTACCATTTACCATGTTTTAAATAATTGAACAGTGTGAATTGATGTTTTTTCTAAACACCATGTGTGCAGGTTTGAGGAAGAAGAAAAGAGAAAAAGGCATGTTTGGTCCAATTTAGTTATATCAGCTCTTCCTACAATTTGTTGTCTTGTTTCCAGAAGAGCAGACTACGTCGGTGGAGTACTGGAGTTTGTTGTTTGCTAATTTTATGAACTGACTGAGGTATATCTTCAATGTTCCATTCTTGTGTAGTGCTTGTTTGAATTGTTTGCAGCGACTGTGGTAGATTTATTTATGTTGAACTCTGTTGTAGATAGCAACAGAAAACAATAAATTGGAGTTTTTGTTTCTTGTTAAGTTAGTATGTTTGTGTTTTTCGTCCTTTTTATATTTTAGTCACAAATATTTCTGCTTCATGGCATGCCCGCATGGGCATTCTTTCTTCTCATTTCCTTGTCTTCCTATCATGTCTTGATAATTTACAGGTTTTGCTTCGGGGAATCATGCCTTGATAATTTTCTTCTAAATCATGTCCTGATGATATTTCTTCTAAATTTGCAGGTTTTGCTTTCGGCAGGTATTGCCTTTCGCATTCAAACACATCATTCAACCTCTAAATCATATATTGCTGCCATAGATGGGAATCTTTCAGTAGTAGAGCTCATTTTAATCTTGCAGCTAAGAGGTTGGGATGGGAAGGTTTGTCTCCTACAGTTCTTTTAACTAGTTAATTTTCTCCTTTTGCCTAAAATAATGAGCTGCACAAGGCTTAATTAATGTTGTTCACTGGCATTTTTAGGTGACCAAAATGGTTCTTTAATACATGGTTTCCTCTTTGGGTTTTTACTTATTACTTGCTAACTGGAGTACCTCTCACTTCAAAGGAAAAGGAAAACTTCCATAAAACAACTAATGCCAGCCTATTTTTTCCTTTCTTGCTAATTTGAATAGTACTATTATCCATGTAAATAGGAAACATGTGTTTCATCTTATTTCTCCAATTCCAGCTTTGCCTAGCAACGTTATGGTGTATGTCTAATTTTCTTAATCTGTTTTGTGAACCGTTCGCGCCCCATCACATCCAGGTTCATATTAGTCTCCTACAACACGTCCATGCCATCTTCCATCAATGTAGGCATCATAATGTGAAGTCACCTAAGAGAATAGCTAAACTGTCTAAACTGCTAATTTGAAGAGTACTACTACCTGCAAGAACTGGGTTGATTCTGTTGTAAACTGACACGCGTGTGATTGCATATATTACTGCTATTTGGAGCAAAAATGCTTAATCGACTTGTGTATTGTGATAGCTTATACTGCTATTTGGAGCAAAAATGCTTAATCGACTTGTGTATTGCACTTGATTAGGCGACCAGTCATATGATCAAGTGATAATAGCACATATGATCGTTTATCACCTGACATAGCACTTGATAGCATTATGTCTGGCGATAATAGATGTATTATCGCTTCTCTGTCTCACTGCTTCTATATTATGTCATTTCAGTGCTCATATCTGAGATAAATCTTCTCATTGTTTTGCGATGTCTGTGTCAGTGATCCCTGCACCTGCTTTCAGTCCAAGGATTAAATACTTTTTGTTGATTTGTTCTAGCAGTTAGTAAATGGTTGAGAGAAGTTAATCATTTCAGTATAAGGATTTTCATGCTTTGAACATATGATTTTTATGAAGCATCTAAAGGTTCTGAATACAAATAGATAATGCTCTGCTTTTACTAGGTTAGTGTGCCCTCAGTCTTTTATTCAGTTGGAACATGGAAGTGGTTTATTGGTGATCATCTCGCACACTAAAAGCTGTAGCTTCTTATGAGAAGCATGCTCAACCAATATGCACTCAGTTTTGGCAGAAAAAAGTGTTAATGTCCTATGAAAAAGCCAAACTTTCTCCTTTCTGTACTATTAGTGCATTTGAAACTTCTAAGACATTGAAAATTCAGTAGAGTGATAATACTTCCAAAGTTATGCAGTGTGTTGACCTGATCGACCTATCTTGCAGGAACCTCAAGCAGTTGTGGTTAGCTGGAACCTCAAGCAATTGCGGGAAACTGGGAGCACTAGAGGAGACATATTGCCAAAGTTCTGAAGGTAACCTACATTTCCTTGCTTTGGTTTGGATACTTGTTTGCTGGCTGTGATATGTGTCCACATTGAAAATTCTTTTGCATGTCACTTGATTATCTACCCTTTGGAAATGGTTGTGAAGTACTTGCTTTTTAACCATGTGCCCTTGAGTCTGATAATCTGAATTTGCTTTATTACACAAATGCCACTCGGAAGGATGGGCTAACTGCGTTTATATCTCCATTTTGAATTACACATGCAGGAAGAAGACGAGACCAACATCGGGAAGCAAAGGGGCAATGGAAGAACGAATGGTTTCTGGTTTTGAAGTTATAATGTGTTGTGTTCCTTTACTTTGCCTCTAATAGACTATTTAGGAACCTGTTATGGCCCGCTATCAAATTTATGATTCGTCTCTCTCACCCCATTCTTTCCATGGATCTTGCATTGCAACGGCTTGACTTTTCAGTAGTAGAACCCTGAAGATCAGAAACAGGTTAATTAGAACTTCTCTTTGTGTAAGATTAAGTTCATTTGGTTGGAAAATATATAGTTTTTGCTCACACATAGTTAATTATCAACATGCTTCTTTGTGTTCAACATTTATATTTGCTCTCTGCTGTCGTTTCTTGCAGTACAACTGTTTAAAAAATAACCTAAGGAAATTAGCCTCCTTATCTGTCACATACATGCTATATTTTTCATGTGGTCTGAACTCCCTACTTTAGATTAAATAGTAGTAATACGTGGTGCGACAGCTGCGCTACGCATCTACATGGACAACCGTTGTTTATTTAGATTCAGTTATCCAACAACCATGTAATCAATTCTTCTACAAGCCCATGACTCAGATATCAGCCAGAACTTCCGTTGCAATAACACCATGGCAACAGAGAAGATCACATGATACATGAAGATGACGAAAAGCGCGGTATTCTGAGCTCGAGGCGGAGAAACGTACGAACAAAGCACGTCCGATGGTGGCAAGGAAATTTTCTATTCAGGCTTGTGACGAGGAGGAGGCTCAGAGGAGTTCCATTACGAGTTATCTCACGCATTGACAGCACAACTGCTAAGCGTCGAGCTACGATGAGAGTTAACACCTTCCATCCATGTCGTTGCACGAAGCTAAAGACTATGACAGGATTATGGTGGAGGAAGACTGCGAGAAGAATGATCGCCTCACAAGGAACATGGAGAAGCCAAGCCCAGCAAAGAGCCATAGGCTGTGATGAGCTATATATGTTTAGTGATTTTTTCTTCAAGTACTGCACTTTAAAGCATGAGACGCTCCTTTGTAGGTTATCTATCGTTCATTAATTTCTTTATCCAATTAAATGATTTCTCCAGTTGAAGATTTAATACAAATATAAATTAATTATACCACAATGGTTAGTCATACACAAGTAAATTCAAATCTCATGGATTAGTACTAAAGAAAACTCATATGGATTCATAAATTATCGACGGTAGACACATAGTGTTCGTAGAAATTTCAAAGACATACAACAATATACGCAAAATATATAAAAACTTAAGGATAAATTACATTCTTGATTTCGGCACCTGCGCTAGGGGCGCAACCGGTCATCTAGTAGTAGAAAAAAATATCACATTTTACTACACGGCGCACTAGGTGTTAAAACGCCAGTTATCAACATAGTAGTAATCAAGGTTTGTTAAATAGCCACTAATAATCATCATCACAACTTAGCCATGCCCCCTAGCACATTGCTCGGGATCCAAACCAACTCAATTTTGTACGAGACAAGTTTCAGACACAATAAAAGGCATCGGAGGCAGGTCTTAACCTCCTTAGCGAGAGGTTAAACCTGGCTAATTTCTTCTACTACCTCCGCCCGAAAAATTCTGTTATTAAAATGGATGTATCTAACAGTAAAATATGTCTAGATACCTTTAAGACATATTTCTTTGGACGGAGGGAGTGTCAATCTCGTGCCTAGATTTACACATCTACCTTTCTCACGTCATCTTCGTGCAATTGTCGTGCTCATTTATTCACGCTCGATTTTTTATTTCGACATGTTCGTTTGATGTTATCGTCATTTGTTTAGATTTTACTCTCTATGTACCGTAATATAAAATCTTTTAGATTTACCCAAATATAAATGTATCTAGAATGAAACACATCTAGATACATCCATATTTTGACAAAGGAAATACACTTATTTTGGGACAAATAGAGTATATTACAAGAGAAGGTGAGTACGCAAATCAACCTGTGCTCGGATGGTTGTACCCTAAGCCTACCAAAGTCCAAACCTGGTTTGATATCTGTGTGTTGCATTTAGATGGAACCTGTGTGTTAAAGTTAACCTATCATCCCATTCAAAATGTGAAGCAAAAGTGTTTGTCGTGATCTCAGTGAAACAAAAAATTCTTAAGCGGGAGGCGCCGACAGCGATGCGCATGTGGTGCTTCGTCAATCTCAAGACTTGATCTGTCGGTTCAGTATTTTGGAGGTGCTCATAAAGTTAGGATGTACGCAGTGGCGGATCTAGCGTCCCGACAGCCTGGGTGCTTGCCGGGCTTCTAGCATATTTTAATGAAAATTTGGCAAAGAAAATTAGCATACTAGCTAAGCCTTCGCTCTAGAGTTTGTCGAGGCTTTAGAATATCTCTAGGTCCGTCACTAGATGTGCGTGGGTGCGTTCATAGGGATGAGTGTATGTGCGTGTAGGTGACCGTCTGCATTTGTACCGTGTTTCGCAAAAACAAAATAGTATCATTTTGCGCTGACATGTCCAACTCCTTGTTTATGTGTTGGTTTCTCGATGTTGCTCCATATCGAGATTTCGTAAATGTGAGGAAGGACATATATCCATAAATGTAGATTATTTATAGGTCTCTCTACGGCTCATTTGACTGAAACGTAACTTATTTTTCAGTCATGTGATGTCGCCGTTTTTCCTGTTAGCAGATTTGGCCGATCGCAAAAAAAAATACGATCAGATGGCCACGGATGTAACTGATACATAAGCTATGTCTCAACTAGTTGAGACTTAGCAAAACCGCACGTCAGCTCGTAATTGTAGGTACTCCCTCCATTCCGGTTTATAGGAAGTATTTGGCAAATCTACAACCTGGGTGGCTAACTATTGGTGCATTGAGTAGCGTAATTGTTGTGCATTCATTTGTTGCCTTTCTCTTCTCTTTCATAATTACTCACTAATTGACTAAATTGGTGTGTATGGATTGGTTGTCTTCCATTTACTCTCTCCTAATTGCTCATTTAATGTGTAAATTGCATCTTATTTTGGAAAAATCTGGTTTTGAAATTTGCATCCTATAAACCACCGATATAGACCGATATAGAGGGAGTAACATGTGAGAAATCACGTGCTCTCTCGTAAAGATAGCATGCACGTGCCAAAAGTCAAAACACGAAGACATCGACGCGATTGGCACACACCCACACAGGCAAGTATTAGTAGCACCATCACTGATCGCGGCCTCGCGGGCTCCTGTTACTCGTAATGGCGCCACCTTCTCGTCTCCTCCTAGCGGCCCTTCTCCTCGCCGCTGTCGCCGGAGGTAGTGGCACAAACTACCGCCATACGCGCTACGACCGTGTCTTCAGCTTCGGTGACTCGCTCACCGACACCGGGAACGCGGCCATCCTGCCGATCACCGCCGGGGGCCCTTCACCAACTTGCCTTATGGGCAAACCCACTTCAAAGGCCCTAGCGGCCGGGCTTCGGACGGCCGCATCGTCATCGACTTCATCGGTATGCATCAGCCGCTCAACCAGCAATCATTAGTCCCGGTTCAGAGCGTTGACTTGAATTCCTGATCTAACCTCACACTGTTTTTGTGGTTGTGGATACAGTGGAGTGGCTGAGTTTGCCGGAGCCGACGCCGTACCTCGCCGCAGGACCGCGGACGACTTCCGGCAGGGCGTGAATTTCGCGGTGGGTGGTGCGACGGCGCTTGACATGGCTTTCTTGCAGAGCAGAGGGATAACATCCTTCGTGCCGGTTTCTCTCAGCAACCAGACGACCTGGTTCAACGGTGTTCTGCAGCTTCTTGCCTCCACACGAAAAGGTGATTCATGACAAGGGCTGGCCATTTTCATTTTCAGTTTTACAACTAGAGTCAATTCGTTGCTGAGTATATTTACGTGCTTGCTTTCAATTGTTTCTGGGTAGACGAAAGATCTCAAGTCAACTAGCTGATCATCTCATGCGGTTAATTAACAAGGCTGATTAGTCTTCCTCGAAAAAAAAACAAGGCTGATTAGGAGTGAATCGTACACTATTACAGAGCGGCGCAAGATCAAGGCAAGATCCCTCTTCTACTTCGGAGAGATCGGATTCAACGACTACTCCTTCGCCCTCTTGAACAACGACACGGCGGGTGCGGAGAATTTGGTGCCGCACATCGTCGGCGTCATCCGGTCGGCCCTGATCGTAAGTACTGCCGGTCAACTCGATTAGCTCATCTGTCACCGTCGACTAACTGCAGAGAAGTCGGCAAATAACCTCCCGATATTTTTTTCATTTCTTGTACGCACGCAGGGCGTGATCGATGCTGGTGCGAGGACGATGGTGGTGACCGGGATGATACCGATGGCTGCGAGCCGGAGCTGCTCGCCCTGTTACCCAGCGGCGCCGACGACTACTACGACCGGTCGTCTGGCTGCATCGCGCGCTTCAACAAGCTCGCCCAAAAACACGACCGCGCGCTGAACCGCATGCTCGGCGAACTCCGGCTAGCCCACCCCCCGCGTCTATCCACTACGGTGATTTGTACCATCCCCATCACCGCAGTCGTCTCCTCGCCCAGAACATACGGTTTTGCCGGCATGCCCTTGGCAGCATGTTGCGGCGGCGGCCCGTACAATTTCAACTTCACCTTCTTCTGCGGTACGCCGCTGGGAAGGGCCTGCGCCGACCCGTCGAAGTCCGTTTCATGGGACGGGATCCACTACACGGAGGCCGCTAACAGTTTCGTTGCCCACGCCATACTAAGGGGACTGTAAATTCAGTATGCGTTTTTACACTTCAACGGGCGGCTGTTTGGATACATGGTTCCGTCAAAACCACATAGCTTAGATTTGCCCAAAAATAAATGTATCAAGAGATTTGCCCAAAAACAAGTGCACCACCGATCAACTCGATTCTGCAGCGCGCCGCTGTCAAGGCATGCACTGACCCGTCAGGGCCTGTTCATGGGACGGGATCCATTACACGGAGGCTGCTAACATGTTTGTTGCCCATGCAATGCTAAGGGGCATGTAAGCGTGATAACCAGCAAATGTTTGGATTCAAAATTCAAAGAGTACACAATAATCTTACAAGCAAGGAGTTTTACGCCTCAACGGGCGGCTGTGTGGACACATGGCTTTGTCAAAACAACAAAACTTAAATTCAATCCTAAACCTATCAATTTGCTGGTATTGCAGAAAGTCATTATAATTTCGACATTATCCTTCTATGGTGAGAATTAAATGGGCATGCTATTATGTACTCTATATGACAGTTTTCGATCTATGGTTCTCTCACAACTTGTCCTTGATAAGATTTGATGGACCGATTCTTTTGTTGTGCTCGTGTAGCTAATTTTTTCCTGGCAAATGCATCATGTAAATTAGAACGGGAGTAGAAGTGGTTGTTTCACTGGCGATGGTCTGCAGCGTGAGGCATGACCCCCTTCTCCATTCTCTCATTTCTCATATGACCCACCCCCCCCCCCCCCCCCCCCCCCCCCCCTACCGACGTGCGCTCGCACGCCCTTTGTTATCTCACCCCAACGCGCATGCCCTGTGCCCTCTCCACTGCAATAGAAAAATTAGAGCAACGAGGTGCCGAGCAATGGACTTAGGCGTTCAAGTGGTGGCGAGCGTTCGTCATACCAAAATGAAGCTGAAATCGGGCGGGATTACAATGTTGATTAAGGGCGGCTAACGGACATAGGCCATGATTTGAGCATAATAGGACAACGAGGTGGGCCATGTCGCCTGCCGCAGGGGAACGCGGTTCAAATATCCATCGGTTTACAGGGGTGGTGGAGAGTGAAGCGACGCTGAAGGCAGGGAAGACAGAGGCTAACTGTCAGCTGCTGCCCTCACGTCGTTAGACTCATATACCAACTTCGTGCACCATGTTAATTCTTCTTATCAGACTGCTCTTCCAAGAAAAATAGATAAGTTGTACAAACCAAAGCAAATGTTGTATAATGCCATGTTTGCATGTTCTAGTGATTTACTTGCATGGACGTAAAATAGAGAGGCTGACGAGAAAAAGTTTTGGTGCCGCGCGCACGCCATAGTGCTAACCACGAGTTGCTGGTTACTTTGAGATAGCGCTTGTCACGTGTACCACGCGATTTGCATAATCACAAGTTTTTGTTGTTGTTATGCTGGTTAAGATACAGAAAGACGTAGAATAAAGAAGTCGAATCTATAAATGGAATCTCAGAACAGATCTACGAGCATGTGAACAGCCGGAAAACACTCCAAATTACTCCCTCCGTTCCAAATTAATTGACTTCTATTTGCCCATATGTGGATGTATCTAGACATGTTACAAGTATAGATACATGCACATTTGGACAAATGGAAGTCAATTAATTTGAAACGGAGGGAGTACAAATTTATAATCGTGAGCCACGACCTCCCGACAAACACAGAAATTGATGCCACCAGCTGACCTGCCAGTGGGCCCTGATGGCATACCAACGCGATCCCCACTGGGACCGAATTTCATTATCATCAGATAACGAAAATACAACAGTATGGCCAGCATCCACGTGCAAAGTAAAAACAAACAGAAAGGAAAGACACTACCAGCTAGAAAAGCAAAAGGAACCAGCCTCTCCGCCGATAGCGCGAGAGAGCTAGGTTCAGCCGCCACGACGAGCGAGATAAATCCTAAGCTCCGCGGGAGTTAAACTTTTTACAGCCTTTTTAACCAGACATTTAGACAACAAAAGGACCTGCAGCCACAGGACAGATCGAAACCAGCACACTAGCGAGAAAGAGTTTAATTCCCAGACAACAGCACCAGACGCCAACGTTCTTCAAACATTCTGATTCGGTCCTCCCAGCAGTCTTGGACCATCCTCCCTTCCAGCAGCAGACGAGGACGTCGCGATGTTCATCAAGATGTCAGCTCCCGCACGCAAATCTTCCTGCTCATCTGAGTTATGCAAACCTGCCCAGTATTTCACAAAAACACAAAGGTAACAGATTAGATCATTAGGATTTCTAATAAGCTTCCCTTCGAAACAGGCAGTATTACGTGTCTTCCAGATGGCCCAACAAACTGCCGCCACCAAAGTGATCTGAACGTTTCTGCTAATTGGGAGGAAGCGAGGAATCCACCAGAAGTATTGCGAAAAGGAACTAGGTCTGTTGGGAGCTCCAATGGCTCGGGCAACGGTAGACCAAACAAACTTAGCAGCTGACAGGTGAAGAAGAGATGGTGGATTGATTCATTCTCATCACAAAATTGACATCTACTGCTTCCAGTCCACCCTCTCTTTAGCAGGTTATCCTTGGTAGCTATGGCATTATGCCAAATGAGCCAGAGCCAGATTTTAATTTTCAAGGGAACTTTTGCTTTCCAAAGATGTTTAAAAGATCTATCAATTCCAGCACTACTAAGAGAGTAGTACATGGACTTGACAGTGAAACGACCATTTTTAGTCCACTTCCACACAGGTCTATCATCTTCAGAATTTAGAGCAACACCAACAAGCAGATTCTGCATCTCTCTTAACTGATCTTGCAAATGAGCAGGCAGCCATCTTCTGAAAGTAAGACGCCAACCAAGCTGAGCTGCCCTAGCCACTGTAATGTCATTCTCATTGCAAAGGTCAAACAAGTCAGGGAACTTGATTCTGAAAGCAACTTGTCCACACCAGGCATCTCCCCAGAAGTGGGATCTGAGCCCATTACCAATCACCATTTTCCTACCACATAGATAGACCTCTCTAACATGGAGCATATCAGACCAGAAAGCAGAATCAGATGGTTTGTGTTTGACCCCAAAATCCCCCCATTGTGAAGATATTTTCTTCTCATGAAATCTTGCCAGGGGCCCACATCAGATTCAAGTCTCCACCACCATTTACACATCAGGCTAATGTTGAAAAGAGTGAGGTTTTTGAAACCCAAGCCACCTTTTTTTTGGGCTTGCAGATCAGACTCCACTTTACCCAATGCATCTTCTTTTTACCAGTGCCCCCAGCCCACAAAAAGGCCCTCATTTGTTTCTCCATACCAACTATATTGGATTTATGAAACAGTCTCAAAGCAGCTGATAAACTGCAGAAGATGCCAGACAAGCATCAACCTTTGTAACTCTCCCAGCAATAGACATGCTGCCACCCATCCATCCACCCATATGCTTTTTAAAGGAATCCTCAACAAAGTTCAATTCATTAACAGTTGCTCTTCTGGCACAGATGGGAGTGCCCAAATATTTCATAGGCCACTTCCCCTTCTGACAATTGAACAAGGATGCATATTCCTGCATTTTGTGCTCATCATCCAACACCAGCAGGACCTCAGTCTTATCAAAATTAATTTTCAGACCAGACATTGCCTCAAAAATGTACAACAACAATTTCAAGTTTCTGGCCCCTTCGAGATCATCTTTGAGGAGAAGCACTGTATCATCAGCATATTGCAGGATGGCACAACCACCATCAACCCATCTGTCAGCAAGACCAGAGAACAACCCATTGTCCTTTGCAAGACAGACCATCTTCGACAAGCAATTAGCAGCAATATTGAAGAGAGTAGGAGCCAAGGGGTCCCCCTGCCTGACCCCTTTGAAGCTACCAAAATAAGGACCTTTTTCATCATTGATCTTGACACTAAGGGTACCATTGGTAACAGTGTTTCTCAGCAGCTCTAACATATGATCACTGAAGCCCTTCTGTCTACAGCAGTCAAACAGGAAGTCCCAATTCACTTTATCATACGCTTTCTCAAAATCAATTTTCAGAATCACACCTTGTTGTTTGTTAAACTTGGTGTCTCTCAGGATCTCCTGAAGGAGAGACACACTGTCATGGATGTATCTCCCTTTAATAAAAGCATTTTGACAGGGATGAATGATTTTATGCATGATGTCTCCAATCTATTTGTTAGAGCTTTGTAATAATCTTAAACAGAACCTGGAGCAAGCAGATGGGCCTGAATTTCTGTATGATATCAGCATCCTCCCCTTTAGGAATGAGAGTAATCACACCATAGTTGATTCTGCTCAGAGAAATTTTATGTTGGTGGAAATCACTGAAAATCAGCAACAAATCCTGCTTTATAATAGGCCAACAAGTCTGATAGAATTCAATAGGAAAACCATCCTGACCAGCTGCCTTGTTTTTCTCCATCTGATCCACCACCGCTTTGATTTCTTCCTCAGAAAACTCAGCATCCAGCATAACATTATCCTCTGTTGAAAGTTTTTCCTCATTATCCAGACATCCTGTCTCATTTTACTGCAGGAATTTGTGCAGGGCCAAAAAGGTCCCTGTAAAATTCAGTAGCATGATGAAGGAGATCAGGGGTGCCCTGGATGACATCCCATTATGCTTCAAAGAAAAAATTGTTTTCTTTCTCCTGCGACCATTAGCAATCCTGTGAAAAAACTCTGTGTTATTATCTCCTTGAGCAACCATTTCTCTGCAGATCTCTGTCTCCAGAAATCCTCTTCCTGAGCAAACAACTCCATCAATTCCTTCTGCATCTCATTTCTCCATCTTAACTGATCAGCAGAAAGAAAAGAGGTTTCTTCTTGCAGTTCAAGATCAGAAAGATCCAGAATCAAGTTTTCCTTCTCTGAACTGCTTGACCTCTCAAATTGGCACCCCAGCCTTTAAGATCTTTCTTAAGATTTTTCAGTTTTTTCTGGAACAGATCCAAACTGTTTTTTGCTCTAATGGGTTGACACCAAACTTTTGATACTCTCAAAAGGAAAGTATCATTTTGGATCCATCTTTTATCAAATCTGAAATCTTTGTTTTTTCTAGTCCCTCCTTCCATAGTGTCTAGGATAATGGGGCAATGATCAGACACCTCTTGAGAGTTTTGAACAGTTACCATAGGGAAAAGCAGTTCCCAATCTCTGGACATAATGAACCTATCAAGCTTCTCAAGGTAGGAGAAGCTTGACTGTTAGACCAGGTAAAACTCCCCCCAGTCATGTGTATCTCCCGCATCTCATAGGTATTGATAATGCAATTGAACATATCCATCCACCTCCTATTCAAAACAGGTTTATTTTTTCTGAAACAGATCTAATCAAGTTGAAATCACCCCCCACCAGAAGGGGGAGTGACTGATCACTACAACCTGTCCCAACTCAGTCACAAATCCTCTTTATCAGCTTCTTGGGCTGCCCCATACACAATCACCAATTTCCAATTTCTGTGGATCTTCAAATCCTTGAGAACAACTTGAACAAAAAATCTACTGCACTGGGAATCTATAATATCAAATCTGGAAGCATTGAAACCACCAAGAATACCACCAGCTCTTCCAATGGAAGCAGACCATTTCCAGGAAAATCGATTCAAAGGATCAATTCTCCTGAAGAATGCGTCAGAATAATCTTTCTTAATAGTCTCCTGCAGGCCAATGAAATCAAGCTCCTGCTCTTTGATAAGATCTGTCAGAAAAACACTCATACCTTTCTTACCCACTCCTCTGCAGTTTAAAGAAGCACCTATCATTGATACTTTGGGTTTTTTTTCCTCACTCTAGATCCAGTGACAACACCACTCAAAGGGTGGTTGTTGGTCACCTTCACCGAGGCAGCACTACAACCAGCCAGTGCTCCTCCACATGACTTGCCAGAACCTGAGGGCAAGCCTTCCACCATTAGTCTGCGAGCAGTTCTGATGTTTTTCCTTGTACTTTAGAAAGAACTGGAGTAAAACCATCCTTATCCACCTCTTCTTCACCCCAACCCAACAAGGCTACTTGAGTGTTATTAACAGTAGCCTCAGCCATAACAGTAGATGATTTGTTAGCAATATTATGCCTAGCTATTTCCAGATCTTTCAAATAATCAATTTTTTCCAAACTAAAAGAAGCAGGATCAACACCCATTTCTAAAGCTCTAGCATGGATATCATCAGCATCAAGAACAGCAAAAGAATTATGTGAATCAAGATTTGTACCTTCAGATTACGAAGAGAAGCTTGAATCCTGGCTCTGTCTTCAACCCTATCAGTTGCATTAGCCTGACTTGCAATCCTGGAGCTAGCTCTAATAGTAAATCCCCCAGCTTCAGTCCTGACCATGTCCTCTGTCTTTGCATCACTTTCATGTTCTTCCTGTGTGGAATCAGCCTCAGGTTGAGAACCATCCAACTGCATGATCAAAGCAGCCTCTGTGTCTAGACTTGTAACAGAATCCCTGTCCTTAGCATCAGAGAATCCCTCATCCCAAATCTTTATCAATATTGCGCTCAGAGCCACTACTACCATAATCCACCATTTCCTCAGACCTCAGGGAGTTATCAGACTCATTTTCAGCAATGGGATCCAGCATACTGTTGTATTGCCTGCTCAAAGTGTAATTCTTGTCAGAGCCTGATTAGAAAGCTTACTAACAAACTTCCTGAATTTTGGATCAGTCTGGATACCCATAGAACTGTCAGAAGACCTCCACAAGAGGCAGAGGCATCTGGATCAACCCTTTGCAGCTCCTGAAACTCAGGAAGCTGCAGTTGAACAGGGAAAGGGGTATTAATGTCTCCCAGGTAGCCTAATTGAGTGACATAGCCAGTTTCCATCCCTTTAAGACAGTCTTTCACTTTGGTGCCAAAAGAGATAGAACTATCAGCAGATTCAGAGTCATTGTCAGTCATAACATTCTTGCCTTTCTCCTGATTTTGTGTCACTGAGACACCATCACATCTCTGCTGAACTGAGTTAGCTTCCTTAAAACCATTGCCAATTTTAGGAGGTGCAGAAGAAGAGCCCCCAGCACCATTGCCTTCACCATTCATCTTTTGCCTTTTTGGTGTGTGATCCTGGCCTCCACCCTCATGATCAGATACCAAAGACCCATAATAGGTACTAGGGTTGACATTTGGGTCCACCAGCTCTCTGGTATACTGAAACTCATATAAATCATTCTCTATCTCACCAATCCTGGTATTAGGAACCAGATCCACATCAATACAACCAATCTTGACCCTAATGAAGCCCATATTTCTCAGATAGTTTTTGTCCAAAGCCAGAGGCTTTCCAATTAACCCTGCAGCGTAACAAGCAGTGGCTTTGGTTCTATACTTCATAGGAACCCCTTTGATTCTGAACCAGCTCTCTTGCAGCGCAATTGGCTGAACATCCCAGCCCATTTTTGCAATTTGATGATTGCCCCAGGCACAGTTTTCATAAAGAGTTTCTCAAAATGAGCTAACTCCTCAATACTTTTGCTATTAGGGAATCTTGTCAAGTATTCTTTTTCTGACACAGACTTCACATAGAAACGCCAATTGATTTTAGCAGTCTCAGCCCAAACCTGAAACTCATGTTCTATATCTCTACTGGTCACTGCTCCTTGTTCAACAATGATATGAGCATAATTCAGTTGCTCCATAGGCTGTACCTCAGACTGATTCACAGGAAACGAGTAGAAACCTTGATCAAAATCAGAACAACCAAAGAAAGAGGCCACATAATCCCAAGGTCACGCTCTGGACACACCTTGATATGATGATTTTTCCACAATTGTCACATGTACCCATTAGAGGTGTTGTCAGATCAATCACATCATTTGACAGGATCTCAGGGGTAGACCCGGGAACAGTAGGAGGTACAGAGGACCCCAACTGCTCACGAGAAAGACCATTATCTGGCGCAACTGCCTTAGAACCAACTGGAGCAGCAATCGGCTGTAAGCAAGAAGGGTTGCTGGTATTGTTTGAAGGGCTTACCGTGTTCATCGAAACTGATGCGGAGCAGGCTGTGTCGGTGGGACGGATCTGACAGAAACTTCCGTAGAATCCGAGCCTCCCGCTTGCATTTCTGGTCTGTGAGCCCACTTGTCGCGGTTGCGCTTCGCTTCTTCCTCGTTCTTGCGTTTGATCTCGAGCAGTGCCCTTTCCCTGGCCAGCCTTTCTGAGTTGCGAGACGCATCAGCACGGCGCCTTTCATCTTCTAGACGGCGACGACGCTTGTCTTCCTCTTCACGACGCCTATCTTCCTCCCATCTCCATTCTTCGTCCCTCCGTCTCTGGTCATCCCAACGGCGGGCATCTTCTCTCCGCTCTGCTTCCGGATCTTGCCTGGGGATGTACCCATACGGAGGAGGGCGTTGATACCTTGGAGGAGACGACCGCCTTGGGGGCGGCGACCGCCGCTGGTTCCCGAACCTTCTGTGCATCGGCGGAGTCACCGAGGAGGTGTGCGTCATCGGCGGCAACATGGAGGTGAGTCACCGGCGAGTTGCGGCACCGGTGGCGAACATGCGGCAGCGAGCATGTCTTGGCGACACGCTCGTGGTGAAGGCATAGGAGGTGTGTGCGCCTCTCGTGGGAGGCCAACGGCGGCGGCGGCAATCGGCGCGACAAGAAGGCAATGGAGGCCATCTGCGTGTTGCACCGACGACATCGACAGCCATGGGCTTCAAGAGAGGAATAAGCAATAACAAGATTGGGGAGGTAATTGTTGGAACCAATCTTGTTATTAGTGCTAAGAGTAGTTATTTAGATCATGTTTTATTTGTGTACTTGCGTCCTAACACTAGAAGCTGCGGCTGGGTACACATCTAGAGTCGTGATTATGTGTACCGATGCAAAGCAATTAGTGTTAGTGAGACGCATGCATTGTTAGAGTAGTGGTGCATGCACGTGTTTGCATGGATAAGCTAGTTGTTGGAGATAAGCTAGGACTTAGTAATCAGAGTAATCTCCATTTGCGAGGAGAACGGCCGAGTCGTGTGGCCGGATTGCTAGTGGCCGTTTCCACCGGCTAGTGGAGTGATTAGTGGATCAGTGGGTTAGTGGGTGCGTGATCAGCTGGGTTGGCCCGGCTATTTAAACCCTTGTAACCAGTTTGTTTTGTGTGGCCTGCGGGCAGAGAAAACAATGTAGCGTTTGTGTGTGCCAAGGGTGAGTCTCGGCAAAGCCTATGTGTTCTTCCTTGGCTGTGTGTGTGCGGGTGTGTCTTGGTCCTGTGTGTGTTCTCTTGTGTGCGTCCACGAGAGAAACAAGAGAGTTGAGAGGTAGAAGAAGAAGCGGGGCTGCGAGGCGCAGCTCCTACACTTGGTATCAGAGCCTCGTTCGTCGAGGTCCGAGTCTCCATCGTCGTCGAGCTGCGTCACGAGCGAAGGAGAAGGTGCGCTGCCCGGTAAGTTGTGCCACCGCGGCAAGGAGGTGATGGCCAAATCGTGTGGAGACCATTGCCAGGAGGAGTTCGTCGTCCACGTCCGAGTCGCCGAGGTGGTGTGTCATCGGCGGCAACGTGGAGGCGAGTCGCCGGCGAGTTGCGGCACCGGTGGCGAATATGAGTCCATGTGCGAGTCGCCGAGGAGGTGTGCGTCATCGGCGGCAACATGGAGGTGAGTCACCGGCGAGTTGCGGCACCGGTGGCGAACATGCGGCAGCGAGCATGTCTTGGCGACACGCTCGTGGTGAAGGCATAGGAGGTGTGTGCGCCTCTCGTGGGAGGCCAACGGCGGCGGCGGCAATCGGCGCGACAAGAAGGCAATGGAGGCCATCTGCGTGTTGCACCGACGACATCGACAGCCATGGGCTTCAAGAGAGGAATAAGCAATAACAAGATTGGGGAGGTAATTGTTGGAACCAATCTTATTATTAGTGCTAAGAGTAGTTATTTAGATCATGTTTTATTTGTGTACTTGCGTCCTAACACTAGAAGTTGCGGCTGGGTACACATCTAGAGTCGTGATTATGTGTACCGATGCAAAGCAATTAGTGTTAGTGAGACGCATGCATTGTTAGAGTAGTGGTGCATGCACGTGTTTGCATGGATAAGCTAGTTGTTGGAGATAAGCTAGGACTTAGTAATCAGAGTAATCTCCATTTGCGAGGAGAACGGCCGAGTCGTGTGGCCGGATTGCTAGTGGCCGTTTCCACCGGCTAGTGGAGTGATTAGTGGATCAGTGGGTTAGTGGGTGCGTGATCAGCTGGGTTGGCCCGGCTATTTAAACCCTTGTAACCAGTTTGTTTTGTGTGGCCTGCGGGCAGAGAAAACAATGCAGCGTTTGTGTGTGCCAAGGGTGAGTCTCGGCAAAGCCTATGTGTTCTTCCTTGGCTGTGTGTGTGCGGGTGTGTCTTGGTCCTGTGTGTGTTTCTCTTGTGTGCGTCCACGAGAGAAACAAGAGAGTTGAGAGGTAGAAGAAGAAGCGGGGCTGCGAGGCGCAGCTCCTACACTTGGTATCAGAGCCTCGTTCGTCGAGGTCCGAGTCTCCATCGTCGTCGAGCTGCGTCACGAGCGAAGGAGAAGGTGCGCTGCCGGTAAGTTGTGCCACCGGCGGCAAGGAGGTGATGGCCAAATCGTGTGGAGACCATTGCCAGGAGGAGTTCGTCGTCCACGTCCGAGTCGCCGAGGAGGTGTGTCATCGGCGGCAACGTGGAGGCGAGTCGCCGGCGAGTTGCGGCACCGGTGGCGAATATGAGTCCATGTGCGAGTCGCCGAGGAGGTGTGCGTCATCGGCGGCAACATGGAGGTGAGTCACCGGCGAGTTGCGGCACCGGTGGCGAACATGCGGCAGCGAGCATGTCTTGGCGACACGCTCGTGGTGAAGGCATAGGAGGTGTGTGCGCCTCTCGTGGGAGTCCAACGGCGGCGGCGGCAATCGGCGCGACAAGAAGGCAATGGAGGCCATCTGCGTGTTGCACCGACGACATCGACAGCCATGGGCTTCAAGAGAGGAATAAGCAATAACAAGATTGGGGAGGTAATTGTTGGAACCAATCTTGTTATTAGTGCTAAGAGTAGTTATTTAGATCATGTTTTATTTGTGTACTTGCGTCCTAACACTAGAAGCTGCGGCTGGGTACACATCTAGAGTCGTGATTATGTGTACCGATGCAAAGCAATTAGTGTTAGTGAGACGCATGCATTGTTAGAGTAGTGGTGCATGCACGTGTTTGCATGGATAAGCTAGTTGTTGGAGATAAGCTAGGACTTAGTAATCAGAGTAATCTCCATTTGCGAGGAGAACGGCCGAGTCGTGTGGCCGGATTGCTAGTGGCCGTTTCCACCGGCTAGTGGAGTGATTAGTGGATCAGTGGGTTAGTGGGTGCGTGATCAGCTGGGTTGGCCCGGCTATTTAAACCCTTGTAACCAGTTTGTTTTGTGTGGCCTGCGGGCAGAGAAAACAATGCAGCGTTTGTGTGTGCCAAGGGTGAGTCTCGGCAAAGCCTATGTGTTCTTCCTTGGCTGTGTGTGTGCGGGTGTGTCTTGGTCCTGTGTGTGTTTCTCTTGTGTGCGTCCACGAGAGAAACAAGAGAGTTGAGAGGTAGAAGAAGAAGCGGGGCTGCGAGGCGCAGCTCCTACACTTGGTATCAGAGCCTCGTTCGTCGAGGTCCGAGTCTCCATCGTCGTCGAGCTGCGTCACGAGCGAAGGAGAAGGTGCGCTGCCCGGTAAGTTGTGCCACCGGCGGCAAGGAGGTGATGGCCAAATCGTGTGGAGACCATTGCTAGGAGGAGTTCGTCGTCCACGTCCGAGTCGCCGAGGAGGTGTGTCATCGGCGGCAACGTGGAGGCGAGTCGCCGGCGAGTTGCGGCACCGGTGGCGAATATGAGTCCATGTGCGAGTCACCGAGGAGGTGTGCGTCATCGGCGGCAACATGGAGGTGAGTCACCGGCGAGTTGCGGCACCGGTGGCGAACATGCGGCAGCGAGCATGTCTTGGCGACACGCTCGTGGTGAAGGCATAGGAGGTGTGTGCGCCTCTCGTGGGAGGCCAACGGCGGCGGCGGCAATCGGCGCGACAAGAAGGCAATGGAGGCCATCTGCGTGTTGCACCGACGACATCGACAGCCATGGGCTTCAAGAGAGGAATAAGCAATAACAAGATTGGGGAGGTAATTGTTGGAACCAATCTTGTTATTAGTGCTAAGAGTAGTTATTTAGATCATGTTTTATTTGTGTACTTGCGTCCTAACACTAGAAGCTGCGGCTGGGTACACATCTAGAGTCGTGATTATGTGTACCGATGCAAAGCAATTAGTGTTAGTGAGACGCATGCATTGTTAGAGTAGTGGTGCATGCACGTGTTTGCATGGATAAGCTAGTTGTTGGAGATAAGCTAGGACTTAGTAATCAGAGTAATCTCCATTTGCGAGGAGAACGGCCGAGTCGTGTGGCCGGATTGCTAGTGGCCGTTTCCACCGGCTAGTGGAGTGATTAGTGGATCAGTGGGTTAGTGGGTGCGTGATCAGCTGGGTTGGCCCGGCTATTTAAACCCTTGTAACCAGTTTGTTTTGTGTGGCCTGCGGGCAGAGAAAACAATGTAGCGTTTGTGTGTGCCAAGGGTGAGTCTCGGCAAAGCCTATGTGTTCTTCCTTGGCTGTGTGTGTGCGGGTGTGTCTTGGTCCTGTGTGTGTTTCTCTTGTGTGCGTCCACGAGAGAAACAAGAGAGTTGAGAGGTAGAAGAAGAAGCGGGGCTGCGAGGCGCAGCTCCTACACTTGGTATCAGAGCCTCGTTCGTCGAGGTCCGAGTCTCCATCGTCGTCGAGCTGCGTCACGAGCGAAGGAGAAGGTGCGCTGCCCGGTAAGTTGTGCCACCGGCGGCAAGGAGGTGATGGCCAAATCGTGTGGAGACCATTGCCAGGAGGAGTTCGTCGTCCACGTCCGAGTCGCCGAGGAGGTGTGTCATCGGCGGCAACGTGGAGGCGAGTCGCCGGCGAGTTGCGGCACCGGTGGCGAATATGAGTCCATGTGCGAGTCGCCGAGGAGGTGTGCGTCATCGGCGGCAACATGGAGGTGAGTCACCGGCGAGTTGCGGCACCGGTGGCGAACATGCGGCAGCGAGCATGTCTTGGCGACACGCTCGTGGTGAAGGCATAGGAGGTGTGTGCGCCTCTCGTGGGAGGCCAACGGCGGCGGCGGCAATCGGCGCGACAAGAAGGCAATGGAGGCCATCTGCGTGTTGCACCGACGACATCGACAGCCATGGGCTTCAAGAGAGGAATAAGCAATAACAAGATTGGGGAGGTAATTGTTGGAACCAATCTTGTTATTAGTGCTAAGAGTAGTTATTTAGATCATGTTTTATTTGTGTACTTGCGTCCTAACACTAGAAGCTGCGGCTGGGTACACATCTAGAGTCGTGATTATGTGTACCGATGCAAAGCAATTAGTGTTAGTGAGACGCATGCATTGTTAGAGTAGTGGTGCATGCACGTGTTTGCATGGATAAGCTAGTTGTTGGAGATAAGCTAGGACTTAGTAATCAGAGTAATCTCCATTTGCGAGGAGAACGGCCGAGTCGTGTGGCCGGATTGCTAGTGGCCGTTTCCACCGGCTAGTGGAGTGATTAGTGGATCAGTGGGTTAGTGGGTGCGTGATCAGCTGGGTTGGCCCGGCTATTTAAACCCTTGTAACCAGTTTGTTTTGTGTGGCCTGCGGGCAGAGAAAACAATGCAGCGTTTGTGTGTGCCAAGGGTGAGTCTCGGCAAAGCCTATGTGTTCTTCCTTGGATGTGTGTGTGCGGGTGTGTCTTGGTCCTGTGTGTGTTTCTCTTGTGTGCGTCCACGAGAGAAACAAGAGAGTTGAGAGGTAGAAGAAGAAGCGGGGCTGCGAGGCGCAGCTCCTACACTTGGTATCAGAGCCTCGTTCGTCGAGGTCCGAGTCTCCATCGTCGTCGAGCTGCGTCACGAGCGAAGGAGAAGGTGCGCTGCCCGGTAAGTTGTGCCACCGGCGGCAAGGAGGTGATGGCCAAATCGTGTGGAGACCATTGCCAGGAGGAGTTCGTCGTCCACGTCCGAGTCGCCGAGGAGGTGTGTCATCGGCGGCAACGTGGAGGCGAGTCGCCGGCGAGTTGCGGCACCGGTGGCGAATATGAGTCCATGTGCGAGTCGCCGAGGAGGTGTGCGTCATCGGCGGCAACATGGAGGTGAGTCACCGGCGAGTTGCGGCACCGGTGGCGAACATGCGGCAGCGAGCATGTCTTGGCGACACGCTCGTGGTGAAGGCATAGGAGGTGTGTGCGCCTCTCGTGGGAGGCCAACGGCGGCGGCGGCAATCGGCGCGACAAGAAGGCAATGGAGGCCATCTGCGTGTTGCACCGACGACATCGACAGCCATGGGCTTCAAGAGAGGAATAAGCAATAACAAGATTGGGGAGGTAATTGTTGGAACCAATCTTGTTATTAGTGCTAAGAGTAGTTATTTAGATCATGTTTTATTTGTGTACTTGCGTCCTAACACTAGAAGCTGCGGCTGGGTACACATCTAGAGTCGTGATTATGTGTACCGATGCAAAGCAATTAGTGTTAGTGAGACGCATGCATTGTTAGAGTAGTGGTGCATGCACGTGTTTGCATGGATAAGCTAGTTGTTGGAGATAAGATAGGACTTAGTAATCAGAGTAATCTCCATTTGCGAGGAGAACGGCCGAGTCGTGTGGCCGGATTGCTAGTGGCCGTTTCCACCGGCTAGTGGAGTGATTAGTGGATCAGTGGGTTAGTGGGTGCGTGATCAGCTGGGTTGGCCCGGCTATTTAAACCCTTGTAACCAGTTTGTTTTGTGTGGCCTGCGGGCAGAGAAAACAATGTAGCGTTTGTGTGTGCCAAGGGTGAGTCTCGGCAAAGCCTATGTGTTCTTCCTTGGATGTGTGTGTGCGGGTGTGTCTTGGTCCTGTGTGTGTTTCTCTTGTGTGCGTCCACGAGAGAAACAAGAGAGTTGAGAGGTAGAAGAAGAAGCGGGGCTGCGAGGCGCAGCTCCTACAGGTGCAACGGCGCTTGACCCGGCCTTCTTGAAGAGCAGGGGAATAATGACGTTCGTGCCGGTCTCTCTTAGCAACGAGACGACCTGGTTCAACAATGTCTTGGAGCTTCTTGCCTTCTCAGCCGACGGTAAGATTCCTGATACCAGTTCCCATCATCACATGAGGCCATGATTACGCTAACTAGAATTAGCAGACAACTTGCTCTTGTTCATCGGGGGAAAAAAGTCAACTAGATGCTGTTATGCCGTGGCCCGTGGAGTCACTGCGATGGGATTCATTTGATCGGGCATCCGGATAGATGAGGTCCTGTTTTATAAAACGGAGGGAGTAAGTTGTACAGTAGTATCCCTGTTCGTATGAAAAAACACTTCCTAAATAATATCAAGCTTTCATCTAATTATCCTTGTATACCAAATTTATTCCGGTGAATTCGCATCCTGCTGAGGGCATTGTCGGCATCGTGTTGGTTGGTTGACACGTTAGGACATATTTAAATGATATGTAAAAGTCTAAGGTAGTGTTAACTAGGCCTGCGTGCCATGTTAGGCCGAACCCGCCATGGGTCGGTTTGTATCCGATTCGAGTCCAACTAGATTTAGGAGTCCAATTGGTTTCGGTTTGGGCCTGTCCAACCGACTAGGTGTTGGCCTCCTATATAAAGGAGCCAGCGGCTAGAGTTTTAGGGGAGTTGAAAATTATGTAGAACATTGTGTTCAAGGTTGCCTCCGTCCCAAGGGACCAGCGTGTGACGGCGTCTCGGGCGTTCGTCTAGTTATCAATAAATCGAGGCATGAAGATTCTTGAGTCTGTCAAGAGTTGTAGTGCAATTGCGAGAAGTCTCTTGAATCTGTCAAGGGTTATCGAGCTTGGCGTGAGGCGTGGTGTTCATCATCTCGTTGCTCGCCGTGAGATTCATTCTCTATGTTCTTCAGGTTGCGTGGATTGCTTCCGTGGTTGGAAGGATAGTTATCTCGGTGGTTCTTGCGGTGAAAGATCGGGCGAACATCTACATCATCTGGTATTAGAGCGCCATGTTGATCACCGCGAGGGGTTCGTCCAGTTGAAGATCGATCTGCAGGTTTGCAAAGATTGGTAGATCTGTTTTTGCTGGAATTGTTTGCAAGACGACGAGTTGGCACGTGTTGCATCTCGACGAGTCAGGAGTTGGCAGATTTGTCTGCAAGTCGGCGAGTTTTTCACGAAGATCGATTTGCAGTTCAGCAAGTTCCGTTCGTTTCTGGCGTGGCGTAGCTGGACTCGTGTTGCTGTTTCCGTGTGGACTCCGGCGATCTGGTTTTGGTGGATTGGCTTGTATCCGATCTTACGTGAAATCTGGGCAGGTCAGATTTGGAAAGAGGAAAAAAGGAAGGGGCCATCACGTGGTGTGAAGGAAGGAAAGGACAAAAGCTTGGTACGTGTGCAGATTTGCTTCATCAAGGAGTACGTTATGTACGTGAGTTCCGGCCGTGCGTTGTTTGGAAACTCAGTCTGATCGGAAAGGAAAAGCTCGATTCGGATCACGTTTTGCATGGAAAGAAATAAAGGCAGCGGATCAGGTCGGATTGGTATGATACGTGACTAGTCTGTCCGTGGACTTTTTGTGTAAGGTGAAAAAAAAAGAGACACAGGTTTGAAAGTTGCATCCGCGGCGTATTCAGCTTATTTGGATCCTTGGCGTACAAGAGTTTGTCTTGCTGCGTTTTGGGTGATTTGCATGGTTCGTTTTGCATGTTGCAATTCGACGGATTGTGTGTCTCAACCAGGTTGGTGGTGCCAAACATGGTGGGCACCAAGAACAAGTCTAGCTAGCCGAGAGGGAGGATGTGGTGTGGCAGGCCGGCGAAGACTTGAGGATGAAGAAGGATCGTGGCTATGCGAAAATTTGACGCCACAAGCGCTGGAGAAGACCTTCCGACGTTGAGGACAACGCCTTTCCAAGAAGGGGAGGATGATGCGGACATCGTTGCTAAAGGTTGCAGCTAGGTTTAGAAATTCGAGTCGGTTAGGGTTTAGTTCGGCGACCCCTACCCCTTTGTCCTATATAAACAAAGTGGGTGTCACAATATTAGGGGAGTTGAAAATTATGTAGAACTAAAAGTTCAAGGTTGCCTCCGTCCTAAGGGACCGGCGTGTATGACGGCGTTTCGGACGTTCGTCAAGTTATCCAGCAAATAGAGGCATGAGTGTTCTTGAATCTGTCAAGAGTTATCGTGCGTGGCGAGAAGGCTCTTGGATCTGCCAAGGGTTGTCGAGCTTGACGTGAGGCGTGGTGTTTATCACCTCGTTGCTCGCTGTGGGATTCGTTCTCTCGTTCTTCAGGTTACGCGGATTACTCCCGTGATTAGAAGAATAGCTATCCGGTGGTTCTTGCGGTGAAAGATCGGGCAAAGAATCCGTATCACATCCATTTTGTTTCAAGTGACATATTAACTGAAATGTGAGGAAAATTTCGAACCTGACAATCTTGTGCATACCACAGAACAGAGCAATGGCATGGCGAGCTCCATCTTCTACTTCGGGGAGATCGGTGTCAATGACTACATCTTCGCATTATTCAGCAACCGAACCGCTGAACTGGCTATGAGCTTGGTGCCGGGCATCGTCGCCGTCACGCGTTCAGCCCTGACAGTAACTGATCTCCGTCAACATCCTAATTAACAGGCTACCACCAAATTTTACCAATCAATGGTGGATCGCTTACTTGTCTTGGTCCCTGTACGCAGGCTGTGATCGCCGCTGGAGCAAGGTCGATGGTGGTGACGGGGATGCTCCCGCTCGGGTGCGAGCCGGAGCTGCTCGCCCTGTTCCCCGGTGACGCGGGCGACTACGGCCGGGTGTCCGGCTGCATCACGCGGTTCAACGAGCTCGCCGAGCTGCACAACCGGGCGCTCAACAACATGCTCCGCAAGGTCCGGCGAGCACACCCCGGCACGACCATCCTCTACGCTGACATCTACCGCCCCATATCCAACCTGGTCGCCTCGCCCGGCAAATATGGTGCCTGCACGAGCAACACTACCGTCTTCTTCTGTTCATCGGTCCTGACATTATTCATGCTTGCGCGGTCACTGATGTTTTTTACTCTCGATGTGCAGGTTTCGGCAACAGGCCGTTGGCCGCGTTCTGTGGCGGTGGTGCCGCCCGTACCACTTCGACATGGCGGCTTTCTGCGGCACACCGGAGTCGACGGAGAGCTCCAACCCGTCGGAGTACCTCTCATGGGACGGCATCCACTTCACCGAAGCTGCCAATAGGTTCATCGCGCTCGCTGTGCTTAGAGGACTGTATAATGCCTCCGAGCTAATAGAGTTAGAGACTGCGATTCTCTGACGTGACGTTGTCTGTGTGCACTTCACCTCCACCAGTGTCTCGAGCGACTGAACACCATATCTCTCTCGGACATAAGTGTGTCTGTGATTGTTTGTTCTTGTGTAATTGATGTACTTCTCTGAGATTGATTCCTTTGTCGGGCTGTCGCCACCGTACAACTCGTTCCCAGACCTCTTATCAGCAGATATATATAACTGTGACTTGGCTGCTACGACCTGAACTTGAAAGCACAAAAAGCTAACAATCCAAGAATACTCTTCTATCGATGAACTGAAATTTTTAACTTTTGCGCTTTAATTTCTTGAGAAAACAAATACAGTTCAAAATAAGGCGTTATCTGGCAGCCTCTAATCAGTAATACATCGTAAATCCTACCACATAACCATCTACCATTACCAGTACATCAATCATGATAATTTCAGTAAAGGCAGCCCGGTGTTGAGGAACACTTTTTTTCGAAATGGGGAAAACCCCAATCTCTACATCACACAACCATTTATTACGAAGTTCACAAGTATTAAACGTTTTACATCTCAACAATCACAAAAGATTAAGACAAGCCTTAACCAACAATAACAAAGAAAAAAAGTAGCTACAAAAGTCGACTAATATGTTGTCAAATATGTCGGGAGAAAAAATCATGTGCCACTGGTAGCAGTCTGTGCATCCAGTATCCATAAGTTCCCACTGGTACAAACGAATCAGGAAAGACCACAACTGGATCTAATGCACCGTCATATTGATGACATGTAAGATAAAAAGTTCCTTTCCCGTTAAAAACATGGTTGTTGCTACAATCCTAAATAGAACAACAAATAGAATCCTAACCTTGGTCTTTTTACCAATCCCGTTCAACCAATTTCCAAACATATTAGTGACGTTGGTAGGGGTGGGATATTATAAGAACAAAACACAACACGCCAAACAAGTTTAGCAAAAGGGTAGGAGATAAACAAATGTTCTATAGTCTCGTTGCAATCACAAAAGGGCAATTAGTACTACCTTGTCAATTTCTCTGTACAAGGTCATCTTTTGTAAGTAAGACCTTTCTGTTAAGTAACCACATGAAAAAATTGAACCGATATTTTTAATTTCCATAGGTATTTACGTAGATATCTAGTATGACCATTCATTAAATCATCATACATAGTTTTCACCGTCAAAAGACCGTTCTATGTGAGCTTCCAATGAAACGAAACATGACATATGTCAATGTAATATCCATTAGTCTAAAGGCATAAGTGAGACCACACATCCCATTTATCACCATTATGATACACATCATGGACATACACATCATTTTGCTGAATGATGTCAAAGAATAATGAATATAAGTTTTTTAGTGGAGAAATACCCAACCAAGTGTCTTCCCCAAACCTTGTAGTTTCCCATTTCCAATTCCGGAAAAGCCTCTATCAAGAACTCATTTTTAACCCTGATGATCCCTTTCTAGAATGGAGAGTCGGTTAGTTGTGCTTCAACTTGAACTAAAGAATAATCTATGTAGGTATTTATTCCGCAACAATTTTTGCCACATCCCTTCCTCACTTAAAAGTTTAAACAACCACTTGATGAGCAAACATTTATTTTTTTAGTTCAAGCACCTCAACCGCTAAACCGTCCTGATCTTGTCCTTCTATCGGACCCTCATCCTCGATTAAGAGAGTGAATGTGTTTCTTCCTATGTCCGCCAATAATAACATTATGGAAATATATTGTATTCGAATCACTTTCAAGGATAAATTGAGCCTAAAATCTCTGATACCTCTTGAGCTCTTCTTCACGCAACATACGTGGTACATGCGCATTCGATTGACTTGTTAGTTCAATCTCATGCACTGATAAACCACGTACTTCTGCGATTTGATCAAGCTCATCAATAATGGAATACATGCGCTCTTTTTCTTTTTTAACCATGCTAGTTGTCTATCTAGCGCACCCTCGAAGACACTTACGTAAGTTGTGTATCTTTCTATTCCATTTTTGAAAAGCGCTATCATCCCCTACCGGTTTAGGCCAAACCTTTTTAACCAGATTATTAAAACCTCACGCAACTGTCATTCCAACTCAAATTTGAACTGAGGCTGAACGAAAGGTTTGCCGCCTGTTGAACCAGAAAACTGGAACCAGCGCCCTCACCGGTCTGTTAAGCGCACTAGACCGGCCACGCCCCCAAACCTGAAAAAACCAGCCGGACAGTGGTTAAACCGACGATTTTGTGGAAAACTAAAGCTTCAGTCTGACCGAATATTCGCTTAGGCGTTAGAAAAATAATTTGCAAGGGACAGGAATCAAACCCGCCGGTTGAACAGGAAAACCGGAACCATCGCCCTCACTGGTTTGTTAAGCGCACTGGACCGGCCACGCCGCTGACCGGGAAAAACCACCCAAACCCTGGTTAAACCGGTGGTTTAGTGGAACACCGGAGTTTCGGTCTGACAGAATATTCGCTTACGTGCAAGAAACATAAATTGCCAGCGGAAGGAATCGAACCCGCCGGTTGAATGGGAAAACGAGAACCAGCGCCCTCCCTGGTCTGTTAAGCGCACTGGACCGGCCACGCCACCGAACCGGGAAAACCACACGAACCTGGTTAAACCGAAGCTAGCTTCGTTCTGACCGAATATTCGCCTACGCGCCAAAAAATAAATTGCGAGGGGCAGAAATCGAACCCTCCTGTTGAACAGGAAAACCGGAACCGGCGCCCTCCCGGTCTGCTAAGCGCACTGGACCGGCCAGCCGAACCGGGAAAAACCACCCAAACCTGGTTGAACCAAAACTAGCTTCGGACTTACTGAATATTCGCTTACGCACCAAAAAAAAAAAATTGCGAGGGGCAGGAATCGAACATGCGCCCTATTGTGCTAGCCAACTGGTCTGAAGTTTCTTGAATGTCATATGAGAATAGGTACTTCCTAAATTCTTTCAGTTTTTTAATAGATTATTAATATGCCTCACAAGTTTATTTTTTAAAAACCAGCAATTGAAGCGAGCGAACCAGCGGTCTAGCCAGTGAACCTGAACCGAGACCCTTGACGGTTCGGTCGTCGGTCTGGTTTTTTAAACTATGGCCGTCACTTGCTGCGGACGGTCGAGCAAGTGGAATTCCGTTTGAGGTCTCCAATCTGTCCATTCTCCTTCGAGCCTTCCTCAGTTTCCATCATTTTAAATGCAAACACACACGGCTGCTTCTAAGCTACTCGATTATACTCACTCCGTCCCAAAATAAGTGTCTCAAAGTTGTCCAAACGTGAATGTATCTATACTTGTTTCATGTCTAGATATATCCATTTTTTGACAAATCTAAGACAATTATTTTGAGACGGAGGGAGTAGTAAATGGTATCCATGGTCAAGTCTCTCTCGTGGCGGTGGCACCAGCATCAAGCCATCAACGGCGACGCGTTCTTTAAAACTTGGTCCCGCGCCACGCACATCGCTACTAAATGCTGCACAACCACTCAGCTCTACAAACTGTGACACCACAAGATAGGAGCCTGCAGAACCCAGGCGCGCACGGAGGTTACGATGGCACCATTTTCACGATTTCTCGTGGCGGTGGCGCTCTTCCTCGCCGTCGACGTTGCTGCCGGTGGTGTCCCCGCCACACGCTACTCCGGCATCTTCAGCTTCGGCGACTCGCTCACCGACACCGGGAACTCGTTGCGTCTAGCGGCCACCGGCTCGGGGCCATCCAGCAGGCCGCCATACGGCGAGACCTTCTTCCGCCGCCCCACCGGCCGGGCGTCCGACGGCCGGCTCGTCATCGATTTCATCGGTGACCACTCACTCGCCACAAACCAACAGCTTTAACGATATCGTAGCGTATGATAATTTTATAGCGTATATGATATGCTTTGTGCAGTTGACGCGCTGGGGGTACCGAACCCAACGCCGTACCTCGCCGGCGAGAGTGCAGAGGATTTCCGGCGCGGCGTGAACTTCGCGGTGGGTGGATCAACGGCGCTTGGCCCAGATTTCTTCAACAGCAGAGAGGGCTTAGGCCGTTTGTGCCTGTTTCTTTCGCAAACCAAACCAGCTGGTTCAAGAACGTTTTACGGCTTCTTGGCTCGGTACACGGTAATAAACTCGTCTAGTAGTTTGATTTCTTTTCTATTTTATTATCAATATGAAATTATTTATTCACGTGCGTTATATCTATAGTGAGTAATGACGTATATAGTGAGATATCAATATGCATGCTTTAAAGTGTAAAGGTTCTCGTGTGTGGAACACATGACTCGAACTTAGCTTTAATAATCTTTATCTTTTCACCATGGATGTGCATCACCATCTTATAATAACAGACATTAGAAGGATAATGGCGAGCTCGCTCTTCCTCGTCGTGGAGATTGGAGTCAATGATTACCTGGTGGCCTCGGGGAACAACACCGCCCGGGAGGTGCAGAGCTTCGTGCCGCACATCATGGACGCCGTCCGTTCAGTATTTGACCGTAAGCATACCACCAAAGCCATGCGTTAATATACAAAAAAGATTGTGGAAAACAGAAGTTGTGTTCCAATGGTTACGCAGGAGGTGATTGCCGCCGGAGCGATAGCGGTGCTAGTTCCGGGGATGATACCGCTAGGCTGCGAGCCGCAGCTGCTGGCCCTGTACAAGAGCGGCGACCACGACCCGGAGTCCGGATGCATCACAGAGCTCAACGACCTCGCCGGTCTGCATAACCGCGGGCTAAACAGCATGCTCCGCGCGCTCCGGCGAGCTCACCCGGGCGTGGCCATCCTGTACGCCGACCTCTACAGCGCCGTCGCCGACATCATCGTGTCGCCACGAAAATACGGTACGCCTTCAACTAACCCTGTGCATTCCCGGTTTAAGATGGTTTCTGCAGTTTCCTTAAACCGGACCGTTTGTCACGGTTTGAGGCGGTTTGAGCTGGTTCAAACTGTTTACATAGGAAATGAGATTACGGTGCGGTCTGGGCTGGTTACACGGTTTAGACGGTTTGGCACCGGTGCCTCGTACGCCGGCAGTTTCGCGCTCCTCGCGCCGCCGGGGTCGGGTCGCCGGGAGTCTGGAAACCATCATGCTTCCATCTGCCACCACGGTCGACGGCCAGATGACCACCGCGTTCCAGACCCACGACGCGAGCGGCCTCGCCGCCCGTGGCGATCTTGAGGAGGAGGCAGGCGGCGACGGAGCCGAGCAGCCACGCGACCCACTATACGACGGCCTTGAGAAGTCTGATGTGGCCGCCCACATAGGTGCCAACGGGATTACCGACGGGACGATGCTTCTGATCCACGGAGGCCTCCACGGCGGGGATGCCCGACGGGACGCTGCCCGGGTCGCCGCCGCCGAATCCTCGTGGACGTCGAAGAGGGCCGTCTAGTTCCATTGCTGGGAGCGGTCGCCGGGCCTGGCGGCGGTGCGCTGCTTCAGCAGCGCTTCCTTTTCCCCTTCCTCGCCGCCGCCATCGCCTTCTCCCCGCATCCGTTGCCATGGCCACCGCAAACTCCTGCTCGAGCGGGACGGCTTATACAGGACGAAAACGAGACGGAGAAGGAGGGGAAATGGAAGAAGATCTCACTTTGAGGGTGCTGGTGTCGTCGTTCAGGCTCGGGGAAGAACGACGAGGACGAATTTCGCAGGAGAAACTTTCCGGCCGGAGAGATTGACGAGAATGCACGCGACGGCTGAGGAGCTCCCGGCACGATTCCTTCGGCGTGGACGAAGTGGACTACGAGGCGCATCCGCTGGTGCCCTCGGACGAGCTCGGGGACGAGCGAGGTGGCGGCGCAGCGAGCTCCAGGAGCTGTCGTTCATGGCGTTGGCTCTGGCTTGGACTGCGTCGTTTCATTGGACGGTTTGAACGGTTTCCACGGGTTGGACCCGTCTCAACCCGAGAAAGTATCCGGTGAAACCCAGTTTCAATGGAAACCGGTGAAAACCACGAAAAAATCATATTTAAAAACTTCAAAAAATTCTTAGCAAAAATGTATTGCGTTGGGAATGTAAAGTTTTATAGGCATGCAAAATGGCAAGTTGAAACTCAAATTTGTTTAGGAGCTATGAAAATGACAAAATCAGCAATGAATAGTAGTTCAGCAGTGAATAGTAATTTCTGGTACTATTCACTGACGAATTTGTCATTTTCGTAGCTCCTAAAATGTTTTGAGTTTCAAGTTGCCATTTTGCATGTCCGTTGAACGCTACCTTCCCAATGTAATGCATTTTTGGTCCGAATTTTTTTGAACTTTTAAACATGATTTTTCCGTGGTTTTCACCGGTTTCCACCGAAACTTGGTTTCCACCGGATATTCTCTCCCCTTTGCATAGCCTCCGCCGTCCACAGGGTGGCTTCGTTGATCTTGAGCGTGGCGCAGGCGATGTGCCTATTGGCGGCTTCCGTGAAGTGGACACCGTCCCAGGAGACGTACTCCGACGGGTTGGTGCACGCCGCCGTCCCCGCCGCGCCGCAGAAGGCCGTCAGGTTGAAATTGTAGGCGCCCCTCCCGCCGCAGCATGCCGCCTACGGCTTATCCCTAAATCCTGCGCGATCGTTCAAGACACCAAAGACGGCGATGATGAGCCAATTAATTATTTATTAACCCGCGATCGAGGATTCGAGGTACTACAGCAGCAGGAGACGGTTGAAGGTAATCCTGTGCACTGTTTGGTTTCAAACCGCCTAAACCGTGGACTCAACCCGCACCGCACCGTAAGAACGGTTTAACTTGGATTTCCCGGTTTGTAAAAGTCAACCCGCAGAGCAGTAGAGCTTAGCTGGGTTGAGACGAGAGAATATCCGGTGGAAACCAAGTTTCGGTGGAAACCGGTGAAAACCACGGAAAAATCATGTTTAAAAGTTCAAAAAAATTCGGACCAAAAATGCATTACATTGGGAAGGTAGCGTTCAACGGACATGCAAAATGGTAACTTGAAACTCAAAACATTTTAGGAGCTACGAAAATGACAAGGGTTGTGTGCGCGTGAGAGGCGACAGCGACAAGGATTTTTTGCTTTGTTTCCACTATAGCGGCCCGGCTCGTTTGATTATCTTTCCGGCCTTTTTGACTAGACAGGCTGCTAGCATCTTTGCCGTTTGATTATCTTTCCGGCCTTTTTGACTAGACAGGCTGCTAGCATCTTTGACGTCCCCGTGTGGGGTAGGTAAGACAATGAGTTCCGATACGATGCACACCCTGATAAGAATTGAGAAGATCCAAGATATTTAGCTAGATATCATGCTTTATGAAGTTACTTGCATGGTCACTTAGGGTCTTACGGGCTGGCGCAAACGGACACCAAAATGTGTCCGGTTTGGTCTGTTTGGGGGCGGATAGCGGACACATTTTGAGGCTTTGTCCGTTTGGGGTGGAGGTGCCCCCAGCGGCCTGGCGCAAAAACTGGTCCATAAAAAAAACTTGTAGTTCATCAAGACTTTCAAATGTTTTAGAATGACAAATAGTTCAAAATACAAATTGGTTCAAATAACATGACAAATAGAAAGAGGACATCACACGTCCTCGCGCTCACGGATCATCTTTTGCTTCTTGAGGATCCAAGCCCTTTGCTCCGGGTCCATGATGGTCAAGTCGGCCATCATGATCCGGTTCTCCTCGGCTAGGACCGCGAGCTTGACGCGGTTCTCCTCGGCCTTGAGCCGGTTCTCATCAGCAAACATCGCGAGCTTCACGCGGTTCTCCTCGGCCTTGATCCTCTCTTGCTCGATCTCGAGCTTCTTCTTTTGCATCTCCAAGTAGCATGCCATTGCTTCCCCATTGTCCTTGCGTTTATCCACATACCTTGCGGCGGTGGACTCTTCCTTGCCGGCGATCAATGACTTCAACGTCTCCTCCAATTGTGCCGCCGTCGCCTCACGCTTCGCGTCTTGCGCGGTGGACTTGTGTCCTCTCGGCCGCACAGCCCGGCCCCCCGAGCTTTGGCCGGGATTCACATCATCATCGTCTTCACCGTTGGCTCTTTTCTTCGATCCATCGCCGCCCCCTTTCTTCATAGAGTTGTAGAGCTCGACCCATTTTGGGCAACCCTTGATCATGTCCCAACAATGGGGCAATGTGAACTTGCACTTGAAGACCTTCTTGTGATACTCCATTGCTTGAAGGATCTTGTCCTCAACTCCAAAGCCGCTCACCGGCCGGTTCTTCACATGTTCGTAGGCCGCTTGGAACTTGCTACACTCGGCCGAAATGTGTTGCCACCTCTTGGTGAGAGAGCCCTCATTGTGATCACTCTCGATCTTGTATGGGGGCAACTTTCTTTGCTCATGGAAACGAACTCCAAGTTCGCCAACTCCTCCGGCGTGAGAAGCAGGCTGCGATCTCGGACGAGGGCGCGTAAATCCCTCTCCCTTGTGGGGAAATGCAGGATGGCAAGGCTGCACAGGAGCGGCGTACCTGGCGGCACGAGGACGCAGTTCTTGGCCACCACCGCTGCCTCCTCCTTCATGAGGCAACTCTTGTAGTTGTTGCCGCTACATCCACCTTCGTCATTGTTCGACATTTGCATCGGTGCGAGAGGATGCGGGCGGGAGAGGACGTTCGGTGTGTGGTTGGAGGGCCAGTGCGCGTCTTGCTTTATAAAGCCAACGAGGGGAGGTGAATCACGGAATGGCCACGCGGGAATATGGGAGGCGAAAATTACGCCAACGATGGTTCATGTGTCATTGTGCAGGCGGCACGCATCGGAGAGGCAAAGCGCGACGCGTCTACGTCCACAAAGGGAATGACATTGCATTTTTAGTTAAGCTAGCCGGCGCCCATCGCTCGCATTAATTCCATTTGATTGCCTTTGAGTGGTTGATAGGGGCGGCCTGTCGGTCATGATCCGACATGGAGGCGGTTGCCCGTCTGTCTGTACTCCCGCGCCGCTCACTATAGAGTGTAGACCGGAGGTGCGGTGGTAGTGCCGGACGTGGTATTGAATCCATCCGGCAAAACTATCGCTATTGGTCGTGACTAGCCGTCGTTTATTCGTTGCCCTTGTAGCCCCGGGGCGCCGGCGGAGTTGCTCTTAGTTTCACTGCATTAAGTTACTTACGATCAGTTCATCAGGCATGTGCACCAGCCAACAAAATTACAACCTTATGAAAAAAAGTTAATGTACAAAATAATTTTAATTAATTACTCTCTGGACCACGAAACCATGCCTGAATCACATTTACTAGAGCTACTAATGTTGGATCGTGTATAAAATCTTCATCTATACGCCCTAATAAAATTGATGTTGCATAACGACGTAATGGTGGGGTAAGGGGTGGTCAGCAGGTCAGGGGTGCTTAGAGCATCTCCACCGATAGCCCCCAAAGCACCATAAAAGGTCCATTGGGGTGTCAGACACCAAATTTCGTCTCACCAACACCCCTATCGGTCCGGCCGGACCCAAAATTGTTCGGCACCCCTGACCAGACCCACAACTTTGGAGGCCCTCTCGGGGATGTCGGACAGTGGCCGGTCAGCCGCTCCGACAGGTGGAGCCCGCCTGCTAGTGACATGAGGGAGGCAGAGCGGCCGGTCAAGCAGAGTAATGGTTCACCGGTTTCCCAGACGCCTGCAGCTTTCCCACGCGCCTCCATGCGGCCTCCCTGCGCGTCACCGGCATTTATGTCAGCGGTGCCTCAGCCGCTTCTCCAGCCCACTTGCCCCCTTTTATAGCGCCCTGATTCTGCACCGGCCAGTATTCCTCTCCTCTCCCCGCACTTGCTCCGGCTACCTCTCTCCCCCTCCACTGCAGATGGCGAACAACGACGAGGCCGCGGGATCAAATGCCGGCGACGAGGTCTACCGCTGCCACAACCTCGTCACCGACGAGGCGTGGCTTTTCGAGCGGTACGACTTGTACGTGTCGGTCGACTACCGCCTGCCGAAGAAGCGGCGGCTGAGCCCAGCCGGCTGTGCCGTTCAGCTGCTGCCCCAAGGTCGGGAGTTCAACCTCCGCATCCTCGGGAGGCGGGACAGGATGACGGCAGAGCAGCGGCACCACCCCGACAACGCCACCACCAACTACGCGGCGTGGTTCCACCGCTTCCGCCAGGAGAGGGAAGCCGCCCTCGACCAGTGGGACGACACGGAGCGCTACGCGACGGAGCGCCTCAAGGAGTGGTGGCGCGGCCTGACCCTGGAAGACATGCTCGAGTGGGCGCACCAGCGCGACGACGGAGCCGCCGTCCCCCCGTGCTGCCGCGGCAGACCGCACCGTGGGCTGCACCGCGTGCCGCCAAGGAGGAGTCGGGCGTCAAACTAGAGTGTGGCGTCAAGCCAGAGCCCGGCGTCAAGCGGCCGAGCAAGCTCGCCGCCGTGAAGGAAGAGCCCGGCGTCAAGCGACGCCACACCGTCGCCGCCATGAAGGAGGAGCCCGAGCCCGAGGAGGATCTGCCCCAAGGCTGGCGGGTTCCATCCCCTCTCCGGGACGCCGTCGGAGATGGAGACACGTCGTGGTTTACCGCGGCGCTGCTGCTCTCCACCAGTGACCCCGTGCCACCTCCACGTCACCCGCTCGACCCCAACGACAGACCGGGCTACTACCTTGCGATGCTCGCGTCGTTGCTGGAACAACAGCCCGCGGTGCGACGGCGGCCGGCGGTCGTCGTGAAGGAGGAAACGGGGCTGTCGCAGCAGCAGCCACCCGAAGACCCCGGCGTCATTTGCCTCTCCGATGATGATTAGATGGCGGCTAGGGTCGTTAGGGTGGCTAATTAGGCAAAAAAATCGAATTTGAATTTGTCTTATGTTTTGTCAAATGCCTCGTTTTGATTTGGAGGCTGCCGGTGGGGGAGGCGACACGAATTGACTGGACAGGTGACCGGCACCATCCAAATGGTGTCCGCTCTGGGTGGTGCCAGACCATTTTTACGGGCCGTCGGTGAAGATGCTCTTATCTACGCCATGGGAGAGGAGCCAGTGCTAGAGACGAAGTGGGTGAGCCCGTGGCGGAGATGAGGCCAGTGCCTCATATGAAGACGACGAGTTAGTGCCGAAGAGGAAGAGCAAGTGTTGGAGATCCGCGGTCGCGCGGCCGCCGGTGCCAAAGATCTGCCTATGCACCCTGCCGGTGTCGAGGGGAGGGACGGGAATTTATCCTATGGTGACGTCCAAGTATATAAATATGGTGTAGTATTGCGTCTGTTGACCGCTGGATTAAAAACATAGCAAAGTGCCCGTGCGTTGCAACGGGTCTAAAATAAATCGAACATTTTATGTTTGAAGTAAACTTTGATTTTGGTGCTATTATCATTTTCTAAAATTTCAATTCTCTTATATGTCCCATTGTACAAAATCCTCACCTCTAGTAAAACAAAAGTCACCACTTACTTTCTAATGTTCTTTGTATACATCATGGTATCCAAAAATATGAAATCATCATGCAGAAAGTCACTTGCTAAATTAAAATGGAAAGATACAATTCATTTGTGTAATACATATTTCCAAAACCATTATTTTATCTTATCCACAACCAAAATAATCTCATAGTAATAAAATTGAAGTACAACTTGCAGCAACCTCTAGCAATTCAAACTGAACTTGTGCTTAAATGAAGGAGTGGGCCAAAAAAAGAAGAGATATATATTATATGAATTCTAAACTCCAGATGTGTTTATTGAGCATTAAGACAAATGGTTATGTTTCTGTCATAAAAAAGAATCCAGCAGCTCTATATTAAGCATGGCAAACATGAACATCAATCAAGTGGCACCATGGAGGTTCTGCCACCAGCCAACCGGACAGCTGAGCCATGCTGTTGAAGGAGCTAGAGGTTCCCGAGAAGCCGCAACTGCAAGAACCATCGCACACCAAACATCAGGTATATAGGGAAATCACAGAGAATGTGTTCCAAGAAACCCAAGAGGCGGACGTGAAAAGAAAACTCGACTATGTCTTGTACTGCACAGTAAGTAACACTCCCGTGAAATGGACGTACGCTCTCAACTCTGTCTTGTACTGAAGGGACGTACGATCTCGACTATGTCTTGTAATGAATATTCAATATTGAAACATTAAAATTAGCCGAATCCCGAAAGAACAAAGACGCTGAAACTGAAAGTCTGAAACATACATCTATATATCCAAATAGATGGAAAATTGCTCCACGGTTGTTACAAGTATTGAAGTATACTGCATTTTCAAGGCTTTCAGAAAACCATCACATGAATTCGGTTAATTAAATACTGCTAGAGATATAGGAAATATGCAGTAGGATACTCTATAAAGCAAAGAGTGTATCAACTTGAAGACCAAATAACCAGACTAATTCCTGGCACACGCAGGTAGCGTTCATTGATGGGCCAGTACTTGGGTAAGGTTTTGCAGCTGTACTCGTGGTACCATGACAAGAAGAGGTTTATCCTGGGCTATATACTACGGTAGTAACAAACACAAGACGTTTTGCAGCTGTACTCGTGGTACCATGGCCAGAAGAGGTTTATCCTGGGCTATATACTACGGTAGTAACAAACACAAGAGACCTCCATCACAGTCCGACATGATGTGCCTTGCAGTCTTCCGGAACTGAATATCAACCATGAACATAACTTCCGGTATCTCTAGACACAGAATAAATTGTCTCACGCTCAACCTCGAGGCTATTTACCTCCTGATGTTGTATGAATGTGTAAGCCAAAGTAGTTTTGGTTTTCATAGAGAAGATGTATGAAACCTCATGTTGATTAATTAGACTTGGAGATGTACTTGTTTGCAGTTCAGGTTTAACATAAAAGGCATGTATCAGGTAGATTGTACTGCTAAAGCCAAAGAACACTTCAATTACCTCTCATGCAGAGTGCCATCGGAGAATCAGATGATTGTACTACAACCTGACACAATCAGTTTGTTTCTTCTTCTGTGAAAGAAATTAGCTTGGCTGTTCCCGAACAGAGCACTCTGTGCTGCACAAAGGCAGTGAAGGAGGGGCGTCGCTGGCAGCAGGGCGATTTTCTCCTGCTCGTGTCCATATGGGAGTTCAGAGGAGAAGGCGAGGCGGACGAATTGGACTCCCAGAGCGGCGCCGTTGGACTCCCGCAGCTGTCCGGTTTGCGCCACCGGCGCGGCAAGGGGCACGGCGACGGGCAGCTCGTCAGCCACAAGGCAGCAGCCGCTGTGTTTCCCGTCGGGGGAAAGAGAGATAAGGGAGGGGATCGGGCGGAGATGCGCCAATCGCCATCGCCTGGGAGCTCCGCATCCGCCGTGCCCAGCTACCTCGCCCCTAACGGACGTCCCCGACGCCCGACGCCAAGCGCCGCTCCCTTTCGGCCAGCTTCTCTCCAACTGCAGCCGTCGGCGTCCATCTCGAAGCACACCATGCTCCGCCGCCATGGTCGGCAGCCACTCGTCGGCTCGTGCACGCGTTCGTCTGGATAGGGTTCAGGGCTACAATGCAAAACTGCCTGAGTTTTTGGACTGCGGGTTGATTTCCTACTTTTTGAGGGACTAACGTGCAAAACGACCACGACGTACCACGGTCGCTTAGCTATATTATATAGTAGAGATAGACGAACCAAAACAGTCATGCACGGAGAGTCGGAGACACAACCTATAGAAAGGATTTTTTGCATTAATCCACCGATACATATTAATTATCACTAAACCACGGATGTATCTAATTAGTATGGATCAGAGGGACTATCACTTTTGTATGTACTTTGATGTCACACTATACATATAGTGCAAGGTCACAGGCATCAAGGCCGTGACTAGAAAATAATTGTAATTGTGCTTTCTACATTAAAGAGAATAGAACCAACTGTGTTTTGTTATACAATGTTACATGATGGGCCAAAGGATATACTCCCTCCGTCACAAAATAAGTGTCTCAAATTTGTACAGAAGTGGATGTATCTAGATACATTCATTTTTTGACAAATCTAAGACAGTTATTTTTGGACGGAGGAAGTACATGCTATTCCGGTCTATTCTACTTCGTGTATTCATGCATAATTCATATAGTCTTCTTCAAAAAGAATGGAGAAGCATATGCAAATTAGCTCATAATCATCGTCAAACTTGGAGTCCAATTTTATCCGATATAAGCGTCTCACCATTCTCAGAAATATAATGTATTGCACAGCCCTTTCCATCAGTTCGGACTTTTGGGATAATTGGCTAGTGCATCAATTCAATATGGTATCAGAGCCATCCGAGCCGCCGCCGCCGCTTGAGCCATCCGAGCCGCCGCCGCCGCGATCTGTCTCCGCCGCCGCCGCTCGAGTCATCCGAGCCGCCGCCGCGATGGGATCTTCCTCCGCGCTGCAGTTGTCCAGCGCGATGAACACCTTCGCTGCCGCATCGTCGTCCATGGCTCCCGTGGTTTCCTCGTCCGGGATCGCCGTCCGACTCGACAGCAACAATTTTCCCCTGTGGAAGGGGCTCATGCTTCCGCACCTCTCCGGTAGCAACCTCCATGGGCATCTCGACGGCGACGTCGCTGCCCCGGAGAAGACGGTCACCGAGAAGGGCGTCACCACCAGCAACCCCGAGTACCACCATTGGTGGGTTCAGGACCAGAGGGTCAAGAGCATCCTCCTCGGCTCCATGGATGGCGTCATAGCCACCCAGATGATCGGCTGCGAGACTGCCGCCGCCGTGTGGAAGGCGGTCCACGTCATGTACGGTGCTCAAAGCCGTGCTAATGTGCGCCACATCCGCCGTCTTCTGCAGAGCACCAGGAAGGAAGATATGTCCGCGGCAGTCTTCATGCACAAGATGAAGGGCTTCGCCGACACCATGGCAGCTGCGGGTGCGCCCATCTCCGACGACGAGCTCGTCGATCACCTTCTCACCGGACTTGGGTCCGCGTACAACGCCATCGCCGCCAACTACACGGTCGGCAACAAGTCCGTGTCATACTCCGAGTTCTACTCGCATGTGCTGTCCTTTGAAGCTCTTCAGGCACAGCAGGCGCAGGCCGAGGGATGGTCGTCCTCGGCGAACGCCGTGATGCGTCCCAACCAAGGTGGCGGCGCTCCATATCAGCCCTACGGCAATGATGGCCAGCAGGGGCAGGGCCGCACTGGAGGCGGAAACGGCGGCTATGGCCGCAATGATGGTGGCGGCTACGGCCGCAACGACGGCGGCTACGGTCGCAATGATGGTGGCGGCTACGGCCGCAACGACGGCGGCTACGGCCGCAATGATGGTGGCCGCCAGGGAGGCGGCAACGGCGGCCGCAATGACGGCGGTCGCAACGATGGTGGTCGCAATGGAGGCGGCAACGGCGGCAATCGTCGCTGGAGACCCCGCTGCCAACTTTGCGGCATCTGGGGACACGAGTCTGGAACCTGTCGCCACCGCTTCGACACCAACTATCAGCCTCCACAGCAGCAGCGTGGTGGCCACGCCGCCACGACACACCTCAACAACAACAACCCCTGGATCATGGATTCAGGCGCGACCGACCACCTGACGAGCGAGCTGGCACGTCTCCACACCCACGAGCGCTACGATGGGAAGGACCAGGTTCAGGTGGCCAATGGAGCAGGTCTGTCAATTTCGCACATTGGTCATTCGCTTTTAACTGGTTCATCTCTTCACCTTAAAAATATTCTTCATGTGCCAGACGCTCATTTAAATCTTCTATCGGTTTATCGTCTAGTTTCCGATAATGACGTGTTTGTTGAATTTCACCGTCATTTTTTCTGTGTTAAGGACAAGGCCACGGGGAGGGTTCTTCTTCACGGTAGGAGTCATGGCGGATTATACCCCATTCCGTTCGTCAGAGCGTCGTCTTCTTCACGTCATGCATCGGCCGGTGTCACCTCTAGGCATTGGCATCATCGTCTTGGTCATCCTTCAAATAATGTAGTTCAAAATATTGTTAGAACAAATGAGCTTTTGTGTGCTCCTCCAGACACTACTTCTTTAGTTTGTGATGCTTGTCAACGTGCTAAAAGTCATCAGTTACCTTACTCTTTGTCATCTCGTGTTTCCACTGAGCCTCTTGCATTGATTCACACTGATGTTTGGGGACCGGCCAGTGTTTCTTCTGGGGGATATAAATACTATGTTAGTTTTGTGGATGACTATTCTCGTTTTTGTTGGATATATCTTCTTAAACACAAATCTGATGTGGAACAGGTGTTCTATGCGTTTCAGGCCCATGTTGAGCGTCTTGTGAACGCTAAAATTAAGGCAGTTCAGTCTGATTGGGGTGGGGAGTATCATCGTCTTCATAGCTATTTTGAGCGCACTGGGATAGTGCATCGCGTCTCGTGCCCCCACACCTCTCAGCAGAACGGGATTGCCGAGCGCAAACACCGTCATCTCGTCGAGACAGGCTTAGCACTCCTTGCACACTCGCAGCTTCCTCTGCGTTATTGGGATGAGGCTTTCCTTACGGCATGTTATCTCATCAACCGTATGCCCACACCCGTTATCAACAAGGATACACCCCTTTTCCGTCTCACCCGTGTTCAGCCTAACTATGATTTTCTGCGAATTTTTGGGTGTGCTTGTTGGCCTAGTCTTCGCAAATATAACTCTCACAAATTAGATTTCCGCTCGAAGATGTGTGTTTTTCTGGGGTATAGCCCCATGCATAAGGGGTATAAGTGCTTGGATAGATCCACGGGGCGTGTCTATATCTCTCGTGATGTCGTCTTCGACGAGACCGTTTTTCCCTTTGCCACTCCCGGTGCGTCGGTGGATGTCTCCACCCTAGAACAAGCTATTCGCTTTCCTTCCGATGAACCAGTTACTAGTGAACCGGTGCGTAATTACGACTTGTCCTATTTGTCTACTGATCCACCTGTTCAAGGTGATGGTTTTTCCCTGCAGGTTCCTCGGCCCGCGCCGGCGATCGACGATCATCCGATCGACGTACACGAGGGCGCCATGCATGCTGGGCCGGCCTCGGGTGCTGTGCCCGACGGATCAGCTCCTCCCGCCTTCGGTTCTGACCAGCTCGCGTCGCCTGCTGCCGCTTCGCCGGCCGCGACGCCTCCGGCTTCTCCTGCTGCTGCGCCACAACACGTGATGGTAACAAGACATCGTGACAATACCCGGCGAGAGAAAGAGTACAAGGATGGTTGTGTCCGGTATGATCCTCGGCGCCGCGCATTCTTTGCTGCTCCTTCGTCGCATCGGGAGGCGCTTCTTGAGCCGGCGTGGCATAACGCCATGACCGAGGAGTTTGCTGCGCTACAGCAAACCGGCACCTGGACACTGGTTCCTCGACCTCCTGGAGTGAATATTGTTGGCAGCAAATGGATCTTCAAGACCAAACATCGTCCGGATGGGTCCATTGATAAACACAAAGCACGATTGGTGGCGCGTGGTTTTACACAGCAGCATGGTATTGATTATGGCGACACATTCAGCCCAGTGGTGAAGCCAGCCACCGTTCGTCTAGTCCTGTCTCTCGCTGTTTCGCGTGGATGGAGTCTCCGGCAGGTTGATGTCAGCAATGCGTTTTTGCATGGTTTTCTGGCTGAGGATGTATATATGCAGCAGCCCCTGGTTTCGAGGATGCACGTTACCCGTCTCATGTGTGCAAGCTTCAGCGGTCTATCTATGGGCTGAAACAGTCACCGCGTGCATGGTATGCTCGTTTGAGTCAGCTCCTCCATCAGCTTGGTTTTGTTTCGTCCAAAGCGGACACATCATTGTTCATATACTCGCATGATGGAGTGCAGATTTTCATGTTGGTCTACGTGGATGACATAGTAATTGCTGGCTCTACTCCGGAAGTTGTGGATCGTCTGGTTCGTTCTCTCTCCGACAGCTTTCCCATAAAGGATTTGGGGCGGTTGGAGTACTTTCTTGGATTGGAGGCGACTTACAATTCAGGGGGGATGATGTTGACTCAGCGGAAGTATGCGCTTGATCTCCTACATCGAGTCAACATGGAGAATTGTAATTCTGCTGCTACCCCACTTCCTTCCGAGACTTTAGCTCGAGACTCAGGCACACATCTCAGCTCAGATGATGCGTTTCGGTATCGCAGTATCGTGGGAGGACTGCAGTATTTGACACTCACTCGTCCAGATATTTCGTTTTCAGTGAACAAGGTTTGTCAGTTCTTGTCGCAGCCCACTGATGTTCATTGGGAGTCTGTTAAAAAAATCCTGCGTTATGTCAGAGGGACATTGGAGACTGGCTGTGCATTCACAAGTCATCATCGGCACTCGTGAGCATTTTTACAGATGCAGATTGGGCCGGGTGTGTGGACGACAGAAGGTCTACTAGTGGGTTTGCAGTATTTGTTGGTCCGAACTTGATTTCATGGAGTTCGAAGAAGCAACCCACCGTCTCGAGATCTAGTACCGAGGCAGAATACAAGGCATTGGCTAATGGTGCTGCTGAAGCCATATGGGTAGATTCTCTACTCAAGGAGTTGGGTGTGACTCGGCAGCGTACCCCCGTATTGTGGTGTGATAATCTTGGGGCTACCTATTTGACGGCGAATCCAGTCTTTCATGCTCGAACTAAGCACATTGAGATCGATTTCCATTTTGTGCGAGAACGAGTAGCAGCCGGTGAACTGGACGTCAGGTTCATCTCCACTCATGACCAATTGGCTGATGTATTTACTAAACCAGCCACACGACAGATGTTAGATAGATTTAAGTCCAATCTTAATTTAAGTCCAATCTTAACCTTGTATGTAACGGTTTCCATTTTGTGCGAGAACGAGTAGCAACCGGTGTTAGAATTGTAATTAGAGTCTAACCCCACCTGTCGTGTATCACGTATACTAGTCGTATACGTATGTAATCTTGTCATGATCTGTTATATAAGTGGAGACCCGTGCGGGGCATAGACCCTAGCACAAAAACCCTAAACCTGATTTTTCTCTTGGTATCAGAGCCAGAGGTCTAAAGTTCAAATCCTGGCCAACGCAGTATTAAAAATAAATATCTGCGGACACCCTAAATCCACGTCCTAGGCCCGTGAAGAAAAAGTCCACAGCCTGGACGTGAGGGGGAGTGTCAGAAATATAATGTATTGCACAGCCCTTTCCATCAGTTCGGACTTTTGTGATAATTGGCTAGTGCATCAATTCAATAACCATCCCCTTTCCCGTGTGCAAGAACTCAGCAACAGCCAACGCTTTTCTGCATGTGTTAATCTGCATGAGAGTTTTGTACACCACTACATCTTCTACCAGAGTGGTAAGTTTACTTTAAGTGCCAAATGTTCTCCGGTTTCGTAGACTTGGTACATAATTTTTATAACATAATACGAGTTCCTTATTCCATGATATAAAAGGATATATGTCCGGTAGGAAAGTTAGAGGGCATGTCACTTTTGAAACATTTGAGACTGCCTTCTTAGAAATCGATGAAGATACCATGATATTAAATTTTATCATAGATATGGATTTCTACATTTGAAGTAAAAATGTTGATGTCTTCTTGAGTGATGAGTAGATCACATTTTAAATAACACAAGTCTATTCTCTACTCACATTTTAAGATATGTCCATCAAAATTTCTCATTTAGGAATTCTTTTTGCGAATTACTTAAATACTAACGGAATTCTCATTTGTGCATGCTCAAAATGTGTATGCATTTGAGATCTTCCTCATCTCTAGCCAACTTGATGATATAGCTAGACATTGTGCTAAGTGCTAACCTCACTAACAACACCACATCAGAAATTTCGGTTTGTTAAGAATTAACAACTAATAAGCAGCTACTATGCAAACATGGACAAAGAAAGTAACTTCAGGTTTACGAAGCCACATGATACAATCTCACAAGTGTAGAGAGCAATGCCGTTCTCTGAATGAAAAGTGTACTAAGCACTATGCGACGCCGGTAGGTATCTTTAGATGTATATCCGTCCTTCACCATTTAGTTTTCCAGCTGTCAACCCAAGAATGTCTTGTATAGTAGCTTTCTATGATTTTTCTTTCGGCTATTATATACCTGCAATAGCATACTTATCTCATTCATGTATTTTCTAATGGCAAGCAATAAATAGGAATCAAAATTGTAAAATCGTTGTAATGTTCTATAACTATTTTGTAGAGACCAAGAAGAGGATGAGATAAATTTAGCAGGGCTTACAGAACTTCTTTAGTATTTCATAAGTAGTCCAACACTTCCATCTCATCGTATGAGTCCCTCTGTTCCTTCAGAACTCTTGGTCTGTCATTGACTATTTCTAGGACCTAGTCATAAGAGTTGAGTATCAAACACCACAAAAGTTTTTTGCACAACATCCCTATAATTAGAGATAAGAATCTGCATCAATATAGGGTTGAATTTACGAGTCGAGCAGGCTTGATATTTTCAATAAAACCAAGACATTTCTTCTTTAAAACAAGAGAAGATATCATAAGGTTGCTGCAAATAGTACATATTTGACACGGCAGATCTAATAACATTTAACCAGACTAGGAATGTAGAGAATACTTTGTAGATGAACACAATACCCTGGACAACACAAATTCCGGGCCAAAAGGAAGATATTTTACCTCTGGTCTCGAATGCAGTACACCATAAGACATGCCCACATCAACACACCAAACTTTACCATCGCATTTGCTGGGAACAATGAGACTGTCATCTATAGTTTATCGGAGAAAAATATTCGATATCTTGTCATTACTCAATTGACAACGATGGATACCAATTCACTCCACGAGTCTGGGGTGTGTGTCCTACAACCATCCCTTTCCCTCCAACAGATTTCAGTGTTTGTTCAGCAATAACAGAAGATAGCTAAACCAACAAGATTATTTGTATTATAATTCTGTTCAGTATGCTGTAAGGGTTTGCAATTGGAAAAATATCCATGGTGAAAAGGGAAATCATAAGTTTAGTGGATCGTATATTCTCACATTCCAAGACCGGCGTGTTTTCTCAACTGAATCTTGAGAGTACAAACGAGTCCATACTACACTGTCATAGCCTCTGGTAGCTATGAAAGGGAGATCCGAATCATCAATGTCTTCACTTGAACCTTGCATCCAATTCGATACTTCAGTGTTGATGCGTTCGATCCCGTATTCAACTATGAATTGAGTGGAAATGAACTTAGATAACATGGATCACTTGCAGAAATCTGTGTTATGAATTAGAACATACTAGGTGATTTTTTAATATCAGAAGCATAATTGTTACAAATCACGCACGGATGAGGGGGCTCACCATGATGAGGAAGAAGGCCACCATGACAAAATATCCAGTCATTAACATTAAGTACAACAGGATGTCGTGCCAATTCGCAAGCTAATGGGCCACCTTTCTTAAAAAGTGATGCTCTTGCAGCAAATCCTTTCTGTTTCTGTCTCAGCATTTGGAGGGAAACATATCAGAAGTGGAAGGAAAACACATCGTTATCCATCCTTTCATCCTATTCATCGAAATAAATGCTGGCGTTTATTTATTCTATGTTCATTTTGCTGTGGGTTTGGGATTGACTTACCAACTTATTAAACTGAAAATAGACGGACTGTATATCCAACAGTAGTTAATTGAACAGGTTCAGTACGTATTCATTGATTTTTGTTTTTTTAATCAGTGAAAAAAATCATCGAGTGTACAGCCAATGTTCTGTTACCTTGACAAAGTTCAAAGGAATCCAGTCAGCATTGGGCGATGCCCGATACTCTTCCTTCCACCTTTGAGAAACATCAACCCAGTTGAGGAAAGCATCATCCCAGTTGCCATCAAATTCCTCCAAGTATTCCAGGAAGCGTATACACTCATCGAAAGATCCTGGGTCGACATACCGGAAATCGCCTTCCACATTCATGGTTTCATGATTTCCATTAACCTAACATTTATTTAAATATTACAAAGTTGTAGAGCACTTAGATGATCAGAAGTGATGATCAAACCTGAAACACTGCACCGCCTTGAGATTTCGCTTGCATATTAAGCGAACTCAATAGGGATAGAATCGCGATTTCATCTTCGCCCCGGTCAAGGATGTCCCCAACTTGAACCAGAATCTGCACACGAGCACATAACACGTTTGTGTAAAATGTTCTAGTTTTGAACAGCCTGCACCTTTGAACAGTAACCAAGACAGTATTCTGAAACGTGTTGTGTGAGCTTCAATGGGGAGGGGGGCATATATGAGGTCCACGACTGGTACGACTCAAGGTGTGGGCATCCATACAAAATACATGGTTGACACATTTGAGTGAATGATGCGCAAGTCATCGCACTTCACGGAAAAATCTTGCAACAAAATGGTTGTGTGCATATCGACTCCTTTTTGAAAGAAAAAATGGAACAGGGAAAAAATGAATATGCCAATGAATGTGTGATCCACATGTTACGTGCATTCTCTTAACAAGAAGCTGGAAATGGAAACTTTAAAAGCATTGGAAGAAAACTTCAAATGTGCATTAAGCATGTAGGTGGAAGTAGAGAAGAAGAAGAAGAAGAAGAAGAAGAAGAAGAAGAAGAAGAAGAAGAAGAAGAAGATAGGGTTTACCGTCTGCCCTCCTGTCCATACGTGACCCTCAAATTCCGGGCTGAGGACACCGGCCATCACCAGGGCAGCTCTCGTTTGGTACAGATCACCATGGAGATCGCCGACTGCAATGCAATGACATGCAATGTTGATGTTCACATACTAGTATCAGCAAACCACCATCATTGTTCAGATGATAACATTCTAGTTCTAAATGCGACGCATATTTCTAGCAGTAGAGTCCAATTTTGGTTTGCTCTTCGCTCTTCTTTTGTAGCACAATTACCCACCAAAATAACCAAGAACACCCGTGTCATTCAAGAACATTAAGAGCACACGTGTGAGAAGAAAGTGTTATGATCCCTGAATGCGAATGGCGGACTCGTTGTTTGGCTCTTCAACGGATAAACAGAGCTGTGTATTTCTTCAGAACCGAAAACAAAAGAAAAGGATGGTATACGTACCGGCGACAATGCGGCGGCCGGGTGCGGATACGAAGGTGGGCGGGTCACCGGTAACGGTGATCGGTCCCCCTGCCGCCGCCGCCGCCGCCGCCGCACGGCAGGAAGGCGAAGAGAACAGGAACCTTCCACCGCCGTGGGCGACTCTGTGCTGCCTGCTAGGACACACAGAGGTCGAGAAGCTCAAGCCCGCGGTGGGCGGGCTTGAGCAGCCTGAAAGGAACGACGGCCATGTCGCAGGTGCCGGCGACTCCGTGGCTGCCAATTGGCCAGGTGAGAAGATGAGACGAGGGGAGAGCGCGTACGCCGTAAAAACAATGTAGTGAAAGAGCTTCCGGCTCGTCCTCCTCCTTCTCAGCCAGTCACTTCCGGATGTGTGTCGTGTGTCCTCTCTGCGTACAGCTAGCTCTTCTCCAGTCCGATTGAATTTTGTTTTTTGAGGGTTAGTCCGATTGATATATCGCTAGCTCTTTCGGCTTTCCTTTTCTCAGTTAGGCCTCGCGGTCACGAACCCAAGCCCAAAATGCTGGCGCGATAAACCTCACGGCCCAGCCGCATTTCCATAGAAAAAAATCGTGAGTCGGGCTGCGTTTGTCACCATTATTAAAGGATCCATTTCGTTCGGCCAGAGAAGAGAAAACAAACCCAGCTTCCTCCTAAACTTTAAATCTTTTTGCTAACCAAGAACATGTGGTTAAATAGTTAGAAAGGTGGTTGTACTCATAATTTATCAGAATTCAAACACCAGTTTTGACACTTGTGTCGCATAAAACAGAATGTGACGTTTCCATCGGTACCGAGAATTTATGATAACTTTGTCAATTTTGAGAATTAAGACTATCTGCTGGCTTACTATTTTAGAGGTTGCCATAGGTGTAGGATTGTGTGCGTGTAGGGGTGAGTGTACATTATATATGTGAGTCTATGTTTTTTCAATAAAGGGTGTACCCGCTCAGCCTCTGTACTCAGAGGATACACACAGCCATTTTTATTAGATTATTCAATAAAACTTCACAAGAGGAATACAAATATTAACCCGAAACAAATCCACCAACCTAGCGACAGCTCCCTAAACCTACAAAATTAATGAATGGGGGGTCAAGAACATGATCATGCGCCCTAACAACACACCAACGCGCATCATCAAAAAGACCGAAGGCCACACCAAGCCGCCCGTTAGCGAGCAAGGGGCACAACCGGTTCAGCAGACCCTCAACGGCACTGATGCACACGCTACAGAAGTCGTCGTCAACATCTTCCTCTAACCCATCTTCATCTTCAGGACAGTGACCAAAGCATTAGCCTTGTCAGGCCTGCCATCAACGCCGCCACGGCATCAGACGGCTCCACCACCCTGCGATCGTCCATCAACACGCGTCCACCGACAAGACCACGCTGCGCCATGCCGCCGAGACTCACCGCCAACGCGATAGAAGCAACACCGCACCACGACTAGACCCCTCCATGCAAAACTTGTTCAATGCCCCCAAGAGTGAGAACGACATCTGAGTGTCACCATCGTTCGATACAGGAGATCCAGATCTAGTGTCGGTGGGATCACCACCGGGTGGCCTCAGGACTTGGGAGAGGCCCCACTAACCGAGCAATGGGCCCTAGCAGGCCGAACGGGCCGGGTCGCCAAGGCCTGCCGGCTGCCCGAGTCGACCGATCCGCTCGGAGGCCACATGTTACATGACAGGACGGTATGGGCACAGTGCCAAGTCAAGGTGTGACGCTAGGAACATTGCGTAGTACTCATAAACCATGCCGACAAGACGTGAGGAGACGACCATGCCGCTGACCGTCGCTGGTGCCGTCATGCATAGTGGCGTTATGGTACTACAACACGGCTTTGTACACGACGTCATCACCTGATAAGGATCAAGGGGATGATCCTATGATTGTTGTCCCGATCTTTCACAGCGAGTAACCCGGATAGAATTCCTTCCAACAACGTCGATGAACGTCACCTGAAGGTGAGGACGAATCCAGCGAGCAACGTGATGAAGATCATCACGCCTCTAACCTGAGCACGATAACACTTGATGAACACAAGCACCCTCGCAGCAATCTTTATTACAAACTGATAAACGGCATCGCCGTCCCCGGAGGGATGCTTCACCAATGGAGCACAAAACTAGTAGTGTTTTTTTTTGACTAATGAATTGAACTCCCCCAAACCCTAACTCGGCCAGCTCCTTATATGGAGGCTGGGGACGCCCCACTAATGGGCCGACTTGGTTCGGTTGGACAGGCCCAAACCGAACACACACAAATAAAACTTATTAAAAATAGCAGCGACACAAATAAAACTCACACGACACAACTAATGACACAACTAGCTTGGTGGAGTCCTGAAATTAGGCTGCACCTCCTCCGTCGTGCCCATATCATCACCTCTCACATTACACTATAAATGAACAGTCGGCGGGACTCACCAGCTCCTGCCCAGGCGCGCAGTAGCCGGCCAGGCTATGTACCAAGACCACAAGGCCTATATAAGGTGGGTGGATGCCCCTAGAAGGGGGTTGGCTTTTCTTGCTTTCTACTCCCACGCGAGAAGAACAACACACATAGAGAGAGAGAGATCGAGACAAGCAACACCAATACAGCTCTAGGAGCAACCTTATGCTCTGTACTGATCCCAGTGCATACGAGTTCCTTGCAGGAGTAGGGGTTTTACCTCATCGAGGACCTCAAACCTGGGTAAGTTTCGGTATCTCCGTGCTCGTATTTGGTCCCGTCTATATGGACGTTGTCACTCGCCCCTTTTGGCCTCACACCACGCAAGTCATTGCTATGGCAATGTCGTGCAACAAACCACGACATTTGGGGTTTTCCCCTGGAGCATCTTGGCGGAGGGCGGGAGATTGCAGCGACGACGCCTTCAACAAAATAACGATGTCCGCGAACGTCGCCATTGTCAGCCCCGACCGAGCAAGAAATTTGCCACCCAAATCCGTTGGGATCCACCTGCCGTAGCCTCAAAGGAGCCAATCCGCAGCGGAGGGATCTGCCTCCACGCCGTCTCCACCGTTCTACCTCGAGAAGGTCGACGATAAGATGCCAACCGCCACCGCCAAGGCACTGATCGCTGGCCCCGCGACACTCCTCCGCTTTCCACATGTGCTGCCCCGGCGACGGCCCACCCTTGCGCTTAGGAGGTCATAGGAGCACACCGCCTGCCCCCGTCTTGAACACGTTGAGCGTGGCCGCCGCCGCTGTCTGATCGGTCTAAACCCCATAATGATATCCTATACAGAATCGATCAGCTGCTTTACAGAAAATTTCGCAGCTTTGGTGCACTATTATTATTTTATTTTTATTTTTTTGCACGAAGCTTTGGTGCACTAACATTGGTCGTCGAGCATTACATGTGTACACGTACGGCTGGCAATTCCGTCAGCGCGTTAGTGGATATCTGCTAGTGTTAGCAGTTAGGTAAGATACGGCATGATCTTCGATCCTCAGAGCTACTAGTGCCACGGCGACTTACTAAAACGGAGATTCCGGCATACTATGCTGGTCCTGACTGGAAGACCGGAAGACCCAAAGATTCCATCGTCTCCGGCCGGCAGATCGCCCTGGGTGGTGTAACCCCGCAATCACCGCGCGCACCCGGAAAGCTAAAAGGCGTCCACTAAGATATTTGAGCACTCCTCCTCCTTTTAGCTGTCTCCATAGGAAAAATGTAGACTTTGTGATGTAGAATTGCAGAGTCGTAGTAAGATATTGGGTCTTATAGAATTGAGTGCCACGTCAATGTTCACAGAAGGTCACAGCTTAGAAAATGTTACTACAACTTTTTACATTTAAAAAAAATATTTGTAAGAAATATATGGATTTGGCAAAACGTAAGGGTGTTTAACTTTGCACGCTCTTTCATGCATTTCCTTGACCACAGATATGTAGCAAAAATATGGTTTGGCATCCATAAATGGCATCTTTGTATTTATTTTGCAAAATATTTTGATAAGCATGTTCGAGCTGGAATTCGAGGCGATTTGATGCTCTCTGCTCTCCGGGCGCCCCGTGCAATTCCCGCTCGAGCTCCCGTTGTTGCACCCCTCCCGTCGCCGTGGCGGGAAATACTCCGCGCCGAGGGTGTCTCGCCGCCGTCTGCTCCCCTCCAGCACCCCCTCGGCCCCTGTAGCCATCCGCCCCGCCGATTTGGTCGAGATTGGCACTGGTAGCCTGCCGGCCGTCGCGCTCGGCCTAGCCGAGGTCACGGCCGTCGCGCTTGACCTAGCCGATTAGGATGTTGCCTCCCAGCTACGACCGTTGTTGCCCTCTTCTGACGCTCGCCCGATCCTGCTCGCCCGAGTATTTTTTGACAAATCTGGCCCTTTTGAGCAACTAAACACAGGTATGGCCTCTTCTTAAAACTATTTTCAAATCTGGCATCTTGAGATCGGCGCCAAAGAGGATGGAGCCGAACTAACAAGTTATGCGCCATCTAGAAAGTCACATAATTTTTCTAAGGATTTAGAATTTTTAAAACAGGGGGTTGGAGCCAAAGAGGATGGAGCTAACATGTACAAGGTCGGCGCCATCCTCTCTGGAGCCGACCTCAGGAGCCATATTTGAAAATAGTTATAGAAAGAGGCCAGAAATGAGATTAGTTTCCCTCAGAGATCATATTTGGCAAAAAATACCTCGCCCGACGCTCATCCCACGCTAACTGTGGGGAAGGAGAGAGAAATTAAAAGGAGAAAATTGAAAGAAAAATAAGACCCACCGACAAGTGGGTCCCATCACCAATCCAGTTTTAGCCAAATAGGTTTACCCATATCTTCTCCCTCCTCTATCTAAAACCATTTGGATACCCAAATATGGTTAAGCCTTGATTCTTAGAGGCCGTTTTTTCGGTGGATGCTCAGTATTTTTTTATTGGAGAGCACATGTGAAGATGCATTTAGACTGTCTACAGTGAGAGTAATATAGATAGTAATATAGATATTACATGAGAAAAAAATAATATGGCGTGCAATTAATGAAGAGAGGTAAATAGATTATGCAATAGTTATCATCGCATCATACTTACCAATGCAAATGAGTCTACAAAGTAATGAATGAATGTCTCTATTTTACCACTTACCATTATAGAGATCGTAACGTAAAGTAGTAATAGTAACAAATATACGTTACCACTCTATATTACGCCTATTCTCGTTTCATATCGATAATGTGTTCAAACAAACCAGATGCTTGGACAAGTGGGTCCACTGCGCTTGCTGCAAACAGAAAGAAAACAAAACAAATGTTATTCTAGACTCACGAGCCCGTGCATATAAACTCGCCTCATTTGGTGCGTGCGAGGAGGGATGCGATGCGTATCATATGATGCATAGGTGCGGTCCACCTAAACAAGTCACGAGGAGGAGCCTGCGATGGTAGAGAGTCTTCGGCCTATCTGCTCGCTCGAGATGCCCCCATCGCTGAGCAAGCCGACATACATCTTCCTTGGTCTCGCCGCCTCCTCGCTCTTCTCCATGCTCGTCTCTTCTTTCTTTAACCTGCTGCTTGTCGTGGGAACCGAGCCTGATGGTGGAGGAATTGTATAGGTCGAGAGAGTTTTGAAGATACAGTTGTTACTGGCGGGATCAACTAGCTCAAGTTTGAGCCACACGAGAAGAAGATTAGCAGATTACCTTGATCTGAAGACGCAGCCATCTCTTCTTTTGTTGCTCACACCACCTAGAGATGAAGCAATTTGTGCTTTGGTTCTTCCTAATGCTTCTAGTGCTTGCTTGATCGGTAGCTTTGTTTGTGAGAGTTAGAGAGTGAGAGAGAGAGGGGCAGAGAGAGCTTCTGCGTCCTTCCTCTCTCTTCTAGGGTCATCTCACCCTTTTTATTTTGTTTAGCACTATGCGCTAGGGGAACCAGCACCGTTGGATCAAAATTCGATGTCTCCGATCAAGACAACACATTAGTGCAGGTGGCTACTGTAGCACCGCTTACTGTAGCATTCTACTGTAGTACCGCCCTACTGTAGCAGCCGAAAATTTTGACATAGGAGGGCAGCCTAGATCATCTAAAATATCCAACATTCTCCCCTTAATCGTAAGGCTGAACTTTATAAGCCCACTTATCAATGAAATGGCATACGAGATAAAACGATTACTGCGGTCAATTGTTTAGTACCCCAGAAAACCAATTACTACAATATACCACCCTATCTCAAAATGGAACTTCTTTAACTTATGAGCTCCATAAACTTTATTCACATTATTCATTAGCTTTATTTCATAATTCTCTTTACATAAACATCATAGACTCATCTTTTGATAAAATGGTACACCAAGACAATAGATTACAACAGTCAATTAAGTACTGCTGAACCAAGTGACTTATTCCCATTCGATCTCAAAATGAGCCTTTTGGGGAGATGGTGCTATAATGGTCCCAAGAATGCAGTTTCTCTTCATATATTCTTGTGCATATCATTATGCGCGCGCTTTTGAAAAGAAGAGAAAATTGTTTTTCCAGAATCATAATTTGTCCCATAATAATAGGCTGCCACATAATTTTAATGCCGGCAACGTTAGAAGGCAAGCCTCTTAAAAATGGTGCTTAGCACTTAATATCTTAATGGAATGCTTTTATATACCAAACACCCATTACTTAAACTTACATAAACTGTTCAACACTTACGCCTTATATTTACTTATTTGCTGAACATCAAAAACTTAATTCATCAAGGTCTACAATATATTTGACTCTGGAATCATTCTTTCACAATGTCTTAGGTATGGCAGGTACCTTTTGACATGTTACTCGAGTAGTCTGCACTCTTATAATATGTCCCGGGATAAATTTCTTAATAAAATTCCTTATTCTTGAATTGATATGGATCAGGGACACAAATCCATATTTTTAAAACATAGGGATTGAAACATGCCACATACTTAGTTTGCACCTTTAACAATGCCTTTAAGAACTTGGGTGAAGTCATTCCACAATATGGCTCCCCCTGCAAGAGTGAAATTATTTGTGGATAGAACTTAAGAGGATTTTCACTCCTTGCCAAAAACCTTAAAAAATCCACAACTTGGTGGTCATTATTTTTCTTGAATGTGAGCATGTAATCCCTTAATGTGATATATTATCACACAATTACTTTAGTGCTTGTGCCAACTAGGCAAAGCTTTTCTTAAATATTTTCCGAGAGGTCCAAACCCGGACTTATGTCTGCCAAAATATCCCGGACACAAGATCTTTAGGGCACATAATAACTTAAGCATTAGTGACAACATAGGGAAAAAATTTATTGCCCTTGAGGGAGTAAACATAAACTTTAGAAATTAACTTAAATACTCCCCTTTAATGGACCAATCCTAGTGAGTCTTAATAACTTAAAGAACATCACCAAGACCCCGAGAGAAAACTCCCGGGTCTTATGCAATATCCCTATTGCTCATAATTAACATAAGACTGATTCATCAAAAAATTATTATTGAACTTTGTACCATTATAAGTTGCTTATTGTCTCAAGGACAATTGATCATCATCATTAATTCTTTATTTCATAAAGGATGGTTTCCATCTCCAAAATTTTAAATTAGGTGATCATGTGCCACTTTTCTCACAAACTCCCAGTCATATCATTATATCAACAAGTCTTTCATCAAGACCCGTTGCTTAAACTTTAGAGAGACCAATTGGGGAAAAAATGGTCCCTTGACAATCTGGGAGTTAGTAGGTGGCTCGACTCACGGTATCCATGATGGAGTTCTTAATTGCCATGCAATATTTGACTGCTCTCTCTTAAATTTCATAATTTTATTATCCTGTGATTTAGGAGAACTATTGTAGAGAGCAGAACCAAAAACTTGTATCTTACTTAAGAAACATGGCACAACCTCTTAGCATTGAAAAGCAATCTAATAATTCTTAGTCATAATGATGCCCTTAGGAGATAGAATCTTTAATAAATCTGACTATTAATGGTACTTAGCTCAAACTTAGGAGATGGAATCTTTAATAAATCTAACTATTAATGGTACTAAGCTCAAACTTAGGCTTGCTTAAAAAAACCAACTTAATATCAAACTTAAATACCTTATTGGTGGAATCTAAACATACCTGATAAAATACTTCTTCCTAAGTTGAAATTCATTCTTGGAGAAGTTCAATGCTCCCCCTCGAGATGTGGACTGAGCCATAGCTTAACATTTCGAAGAACTTCCATAATAAATATTCCACCATTAGTAGAGAAGTCAATAAAATTTGTAGCACGAATCACATTATTGGAATGGAGGATGAAGAACTTAATTTAGGCTAATGGAAATCTTCCTGTAGCTTTAAAACATTAGCCTCCCGTCCATCTTTAAAACTTCTCTTTAAAACTTCTTTATTTATGAGGCCATAATAATATTATGCATATAGCATCTTTATTCAAAATGTTTACACACTTTCTTATGGATATAAAATCCTTTGAGCTTAATCATAGTCCACTTTTGTGCTTTATTGTAGATGACATAATAAAGCGAACTCAAAAGCTCCATAATTAAGTCATGAGATTTTTTTTCATGATCAACATAATCATATAGAATTTTGAGAAGCTTCTTCAAATTACTTCTCCATTAATGCCAGAAAACTTTATTATGAAAGAACTAGGAAATTATTTTCCTAGATCCTTACTGGCACACTCCCCAGATTCTTACTGGGTTTTGCTCCCAATAAACATTAATAGACAAGAAATCCATTGGATTCTCATCAATACTCTAATAGTCAAAATTTCTTTAATGAGAGCTCATTATTATTATTTTTTTATTTTTTTGTATATACTTCATTACTTATGACCTCATGAAACAATAATATGTACATAAGCTTAACTCATTTCTCATAAGTAGCATTAAATCAGCCGAAAACATTATGGCTGAATTGAAAAAGATTAGCAATAGGGATAAAATTCATGATCACAAATATTTTATAGTGATCATGTAGAACATAATTCCTCACGTAAACATTAATTTTTAGGGAATGACACATGTATCCAATCAACTTTGGTCAGAATGAATTCACGTGCCACAACCTATCCCAAAATAATCATTAAATCTCCAACCAAAATTTCCATCTTAATTGAAGATGACTTAATTAGGGATGACTTAATTCCCCGAAGGTACTTGAATATTTGTGGCATATTGCATTATGTCCATAAGCCTTATGCATGAAATCTTTCCCAAATCATAAACTTATTTTGTTGATCTGATCCACATGAGCTTTGGCCAGAAATGGACGAGAACAACAAACTTCTGCGAGCAAGTATTTATTAATCAGCTTTGGCCAGAATAACAAATACATGTGACACTTTATAGCCTCTTAAACTTCTTTCAACGATCTAGCCCACATCAGCTTTGGCCAGAAATGGACAAGACCAGCAAAATATTGTGATTAGATACTTATCAATCAGCTTTGGCCAGAATGACAAATATTAGTCACGCTTGATTAAATCATGTCTCTATACACCCTGAAAAGGGATTATTATGATGATACTTCTGCGAGCAACTAGTCTGTGGACCGGAACAATAAAATTCTGTAGTCATGTGTTCATCAATCAGCTTTGGCCAGAATGACAAACACAAACCACACTTTATTTAAATTAGAGAGACATCATCGAAACAACTTTATTGAACATGCATGGCTTAAGGACAAAAACCTTATTGATGGGCACATAAACATGGCAATCCATGGTTTAATGAAGTACAACCATGAAAAGTCAACTTTAGGGATATTTAGCCCAAAACTTAAGTATATGTGAGATCAAAAGACTTAACTTAAATCCTCCACTTAATTTCTTTTTACATCATCATAATCCCTTTTCAGGGTATCATAATTTTCAGTACCTTCTTTCGGTACTTTTCAGGAGGATCTTGAAGGAGAACATAATCAATATTTAAGAAAAGTTTGAGTGATCATAAACTTTCTCCTTCCATGAAACATAATTGCTATCATTTAATTGTCATATGCCATTGATTATTCCGGCAATAAGAGAGACATTAGGTGCTGCAAAATGAATTGGATGTTTCAATAAGCATCAACATTATGAACTTTATTTACTGATCGAACCCAAAACAGCTTTAGCCAGAGATGGGTAAGAATCAATAAAAAATTGTGGTCAAAATAACCACACTTAATTACATCCTCACATAAAAATACCTTTTCATCAATCTGGCTCGCATCAGCTTTGGCCAGAAGCGAACCAGACCAACAAAAGTGTCATGGTCGAAATGCCCGCCAATCAGCTTTGGCCAGAATGACGGACATAAGCCATACTTAATTGGAGGATTTATAAATTTAATGTTGCAGCAGAAACATTATAGCATCACGATAGCAACAATCATCATTAAATTCTATTGATCAAATTCAAAATAGCTTTGGCCAGAGATGAAAATGAACAACAAAATTTTGTGAACAAATATTCATCAATTAGCTTTGGCAAAATTTATAAATAAAAGCCACACATTAATAATCCTCATTCATTAATTTCCTTCTACTAACCCGGTTCACATCAGCTTTGGCCAGAAGTGAAACGGATCAATAAAAGAATTTTGCGGTTAAAATGCCCGTCAAAAAACTTTGGTCAGAATGACAAAGCATAAAACCACACTTTATTTGAGGATCCATTAAACTTGATCTCGCAGCGGAAACATTATAACATAATGATCATAGTGATAAAAATCACCATAATTCATAAAACATAAACAAAACTCAATAATAAACATAATTAAAAACATGTAAATAACTAAGCATGGCAAATAAAAACATGACTAATAAAAAACATAACAAGCATAACAAAACATGCAGAAAATAGCCCTGAAATCTATTTATTTCAGCCCCAATTTTTTTTCTTGGCATAGTAAAACTGCCGAACTGGGCCAAAAAACCCAGCCCAGCCACACTCCCCCTGGTTCCCTTCTGGGCCGCAGCCCATTTGACAGGGGCAGAGGCACCGTGCGCCGTGCGCCGTCGGATATTGATCCAACGGCCGGGAGCATGCGCATCTGGATAAGACCAGTGCGTCGCCGCCGCCCCCGCGTAACCCTAATCCACTTTTCTTCCTTCCTCTCCTCTCTGCTTCCCGACGGCGACGAGGGCGAGCGCAACGACGGCGAGCACCGTGCATCCAGGGAAGAAGGCGTCAGCGTCGGCGTCGTTCGGACCCCCTCGCCGGAACTGCGTGCAGCTTTGGCCAGCGCGCAGCTCTGTCGAGCGGTTCCGAGCGGCGCCCTTTGCGAGGCGACGGTGCGCGAGCGAGCGTCCCCGCGTCGGCATCGACGGCCAGCGCAAGATCCAGCACCGCAGCGAACTTCAACGGCGACAAGCGCGCGAGGAAGCAACGCCACGGTCCGGTGCGGCGGACGGCGAGGTCGCTCGGGTACGAGCCCGAGCACACCTGCCCATAAAGAGATGGCTCCGACGCCGCCGTGGCCAGCGATGGCAACGAGGCCCGTAAGGTAAAAGCCGCCACCTTCATCTTCAAATTAGGGTTAGGGTTGCTCCAATTTGGGGATTTTCATAACTTAGGGTTTCGGAATTGGGGAAGAACTTCTTAAATTCATCATGATTTATTCATTCCCCTTTAAAATTCATGCTTAAACCGAAACCACGGCTTAATTTCAGAGGAGAATCTTTAGGGTTTTGAACTCTAGGGTTGCAGGAAATTGGGGAAACTTTATAATTCATAAGAAACTGCCTTAATCCCCTTGATAGTAGCTTAAAACTTAAAACCCTAGGTTCACTTTAGTACTTTTAGGGCTAAAAACTTAACAGAGACAGGGCTAAAGCATAACTTGATCTTAACCAGGAAGAACATCTTAATAAACAGCATGACATACTTGATGGCAGCAACAATAAATTGTTGTTCTTGATCTTTAGCACTTAAAGCTTAATAGATCAAGCAAGATCTCGAGCTAGGGCTCAAGCTTGAGAGCTAGTATGCTCTGATACTATTGTTGTAACTGGCGGGATCAACTAGCTCAAGTTTGAGCCACACGAGAAGAAGATTAGCAGATTACCTTGATCTGAAGACGCAGCCATCTCTTCTTTTGTTGCTCACACCACCTAGAGATGAAGCAATTTGTGCTTTGGTTCTTCCTAGTGCTTCTAGTGCTTGCTTGATCGGTAGCTTTGTTTGTGAGAGAGTTAGAGAGTGAGAGAGAGAGGGGCAGAGAGAGCTTCTGCGTCCTTCCTCTATCTTCTAGGGTCATCTCACCTTTTTATTTTGTTTAGCACTATGCACTAGGGGAACCAGCACCGTTGGATCAAAATTCGATGTCTCCGATCAAGACAACACATTAGTGCAGGTGGCTACTGCAGCACCGCTTACTGTAGCATTCTACTGTAGCACCGCCCTACTGTAGCAGCCGAAAATTTTGACATAGGAGGGCAGCCTAGATCATCTAAAATAGCCAACATATACAACATTCAAATGCCTCTGCTGCATTTCTTCCTAGATCGTGGCAGCAAGAAACAGAGCAGTAGTGATAGGACCGCGTGACACAAAACGGGGAGGGGCCGAGAGGGGAGTTCAAATTGATTCAGAGTAGAAGCTGAACTTCCCTATTCGATTTCCAGGCATTTAGGGTACTTTTGGCTGATGACCAATGTCAGCCCTGTCGTTCATTTTCTCCTGATGAGAATACGAGTTTGCTTAGAGCAACTCTAGACGGCACCCTTCAAATGACCCCCAAAAAACCCAATGGGTTCCGGACGCAAAAATCGTCCACACCGACACCCCTAGTGTCTGGGCCGAGGCAATTTGTGTCCGACACTCTAGGCTCCCAAGTTTGGAGACCCTCTCGGAGGTACCGGACACGAGCCGGACATACCTTCCGATAAGGGTGGCTCGCCCGTCATACACACATGACCGGCGCGACCTGGTTCATTTGCCCCCCACCCCCTCCTTATGTTTCCTCTCGCCGGCGAATCGCACCGTCACCGCCACCCTTGTCGTCGCCTACTTGATTAGCACCGTGGTAGTCAAGCTGCAGCGACCACACATGACTGCTTGCCGCCGCTCCCCGCCAGCCTCTGACCTCGTTTTGCACCGGCGCAACTAATTCAACCGGGTAGCTAGGCCTCTTACTCCCTCTTGCCCTGCACGCAAGGTGTTCGACCATTAGTCAGTAGGCTCATTTGATTGATTGTTGATTTGTGGCCTAGTTTTTATTGCTTCATTTTGTCCAATATGCTAAGGATAGCGACGACGAGTTCTTTTTTCCAAATGATGGGGGAGGCTGCCGCCCATGCGGCCGACGACGAGGAGAATGAGATGGTCATGGCCGCTCTTTTGGATGCTCAAGCCGAGGTAGAGGTCGTGCCGAAACATGGAGGATCAACGAAAGGGCGGATGACCAACAAGAATCGTCACAGAGCAACTGGGCACATGCTCTTGTATAGAGACTACTTTGTCCGGAACCTGACAAACTTCCCTCATGAATTTTGCCGGCGCTTTAGAATCAACAGGAAAGTGTTCAGCAGACTCGTGCATTCGGGAATACGATGACTACTTTGAGCTGAAGAGAGATTGCACATGCCTTCTCGAATTTTCATCTCTTCAGAAATGAACGGCTGCCATATGGTGTCGTACTTATGGAATTCTCGCAGATTCATCGGATGACTATCTCCGTATGTCTGAGTCCATCGCCGTCGAAATCACCTACAGGTTTTGCATGGTAGTGGTGAAAGTGTTTGGAGAGAATATCTGAGAGCACCAAATGCGGCAGACACAGCTCGTCTCTTGGCAGAAGGCGAAGCAATAGGATTTACGGGAATGCTTGGAAGCATCGATTGCATGCATTAGAATTGGAAGAACTGCCCATTCGCTTGGCAGGGGATGTACAAGTCAGCACATCATGGAAAGTGCAGTGTCATACTTGAGGCTGTGGCATATTATGATCTTTGGATTTGGCATGCATTTTTTGGCACGGCCGGTGCTCACAATGACATCAATGTGCTCCAACGCTCCCCGGTGTTTCTCAAACTTTGTCAAGGCCTAACTCCGCAATGTAATTATATGATAAATGACCATGACTATGACAAGGGTACTACCTTGCCGACGACATCTATCCTAATTGGTCAACATTTGCGAAAACTATCCGTAATCCTATCGGCGAGGCAAATTGCCGTTTTGCAAAGAGGCAAGAGGCCGCCCGCAAAGATGTGGAGCGGGCATTTGGTGTGCTCCAGGCCAGTTTGCCGTCGTCCGCTACCCTTGTCTTTCATGGTCGCTAGATCAAATGTGTGAGATCATTAATGCTTGCGTTATCATGCACAACATGATCTCATCGAGAGTGAGCGTGATACGAGGAGGCAATTTGTCAAAGAGGTGTTTGATTTTCAGGGCCTATGGCCCAGCCGGGCGTGTCGTCGCAGTTTTCTAAATTCCTTGCCACACATCAGCAAAATCGTGATGGAACAAGGCACAAGCAGTTGCACGATGACCTCGTGACGCACTTGTGGGCGATCAAAGCAAACAACATACCCTATCAGCGAGCGCCAGTTTGAGATTTCCATGTGTCCTTTTCGAAAACTTGAATAATTTGAATTTGAATTGTTGTAAGAATTTATATATTTTCTATATTTAGATTCTTATTGAACTTTGCAATGAAGTTTACAAGTTATTAGATAAAAATGATTAAAAAGGTTGGGGTGTTTGTTTAGGGTGTGTCTCTTTGGGCAGCACCCCCATTGTGCCGGACACATGTTCGGCAACCCCAAATTGGGTCTCAATTGGGGGTGTCAGATACAAATTTGGAGGGTGCCATGGAGATGCTCTTAGATGGTTGTCATAATGTTGACATGTCCAAAGTCTACTACCTGCTTTAGGAGCATCTCTCCAAAAACTTCTCCCCTAAGATGAATGCGGTTCAGACATTCAAAAAACGCCACAAGCGGCACCCAATTGGTCTGGCACCTCTGAGCAAATCTCCACATGTTTGTATGTTATTTATTTTATGGTCTATAATAAATTAAATGTTTACATGGCGAGCGAAGATCCACTCTGTGGATCCCATCCTCAAGCCATCCACTTTCATAATGGTATATGTGCACATGTGCCACCGGCAACAAAAATAAATTTCATGAAAAATAGGATAATCCTACACTTGTCCGGTCTGCTGGGGAGGCGTCGTTGGGGCAATCTCCGCATTATGCCGGACAATTGTCCAACGCCACATAGCGGTAATTTTTTGGGGGTGCCGGACACATTTTTGAAGTTACTGGCAGAGATGCTCTAACTTTTTCTTTTAGTTGGGCCAAAACAGTGACAAACAAATATCTAAGCGACTGTCTGGATGAACAAACACAACAAAGGAAGGGGGCATGAAGCAATTCTCAACTTAGATGCATAACATCTCCGTTCAAAACATTTACAATATTAAATAAATACACTATAAACATTAAAAGCTAGTACAATATTAAATAGATGCATTTTTGCGACCTCTCACCCCCGATGTCCACGTTTTTTTTAGAAAAGGGGAGAAACCCCAGCCTTTGCATCGATTGATGCACACAGCTTTTATTGCAAAGTCAAAAGTATTTCAGAGTTTACATAACCAAACGTACAAAGTACTCAAAAATAAAGGCAGTTCTGAGAACAAAGAAATAAAGTAAAAAGCAGCCTCTCCAGTGTCTAGCTTCTTAGACGTCTTGGATTCTTCTAGACAGCCGCCAGGTACCCCGAGTAGATATCCAAAATGACCGCCTCCATCCGGGTGCATCCAGAGTTGATAAGCGCATGTTGCGCCTCTGGAGCAGGAAAGCCCACTCGTGGATCCAATGGGTAGCCATGCGTATCACCTGCAAGAAGTTAGGATGGCCGCCTTTGTTAAAAATAATGTCATTCCTGTATCTCCAGATAGACCATAGAAGAGCACAAGTTCTCACACGGATTCGTGCTTTAAAATTCTTTTCTACCCCATTTAGCCAGTTTCCAAACATATTCGTAGTATTAGCTGGTGGGATGATATTGAAAGCATATTGCACCATAGTCCATAGAAGATGCGCAAACGGGCATGTAAAAAATAAATGATCAATCGATTCCTCGGAATCACAGAAGACACATTTTTTAAACTCATTCCAATTTCGCTTAGCAAGGTTATCTTTCGTTAAAATGACATTGTTAAAAAGGAACCACATAAATATCTTAATCTTCAACGGTACCTTAAGTTTCCAAATTTGTTTACGCAAATTAACTGTATGACCATCTAAAAGGTCTTCATACATGGATTTAACCGAAAACAATCCTGTAGAAGTAAGCTTCCAAACGAATTTATCGCCATCATTTGTTAGGTGAATGGTTATAAGTTTTTGCAACATATGTAGCCAAGCATCCCATCTGTTGTCGGTCAGGTTTCGTGGGAGTTTCTTTTCATAATCATTAAAAGTGTGTAATGACAAATATTTTAGAAAATGTTTTGAGGGGTCAAAAGAAGTATTCAAAACAAAGATAACATGGCGAAGTGGTCAACTTATTAACAAATTTTTACCCGCATGAGTAGTCACTTGTGACGACACTGCAAAAGACGTTGGTGGAGCTACGGGTTGTATGTGTGGTGAAACAAAATCATGAGATTCTGACATGTTGCTGTGAACAAGGCTTGAGTGTTTATGTTTAAAGTGAATTTATTTGTATTTATGCGACAAATACATAACTTTGACATCAGTGGTTTAATGTCCAGCACCGCCACCAGAGTAAACACACGCTTATTCACTATTTAGAGACAAACATAACAATTATTAAACCCACTAATCCTGAAGAAGATGCCTCCGTAATCATCTCAAGCACTATATATTCTCCCCAAAAAGTCAAGTGGCATTTTTATTTGCAGAAAACTAATCCTCCCCGACCACGATCACTCATGCTCATCCTCCAAAAAGCCCTTGAAACCTCTCTAAACCCTACACAAGGGCCCCATCGCCACACATCGCACAAAGGCTTTACAAGACACCAGCCATTATCACAAGCATCAGCATCTCAGTCAGTCTCGCACTCCCTCGTCCTCGCTCCCAATTCCCCACTCTCCAATGGGGGACACCCACCTCCTGCTCTGTTTCCTCGTCCTCCTTGCAATTGCAAGCCACTCGCTTGCAAACGTCAATGGCGACGCTGACATCTCGAGCATCTCCGGCAGCGGTATGACGACCTACATCGTGTTCATGGACCCTGCGGGCATGCCGGCGGCGCACCCGTCCCCAGCACATTGGCACGCGGCGCACCTGCAGTCCCTGTCCATCGACCCGGCGCGCCACCTTCTCTATTCCTACTCCACCGCCGCGCACGGCTTCGCGGCGGTGCTGCTCCCGCAGCACCTGTCGCTCCTCCGTGGTAGCCCCGGAGTGCTGCAGGTCGTGCCGGACACCGTGTTCCAGCTCCACACCACGCGCACCCCGGAGTTCTTGGGGCTTCTCTCCCCGACATACCAACCGGCCATCCACAATCTGGATGCGGCCTCGCACGACGTAGTCATAGGTGTTCTTGATACCGGCGTCTGGCCAGAGTCGCCGAGTTTCGCGGACGGCGACCTCCCGCCGCCGCCCGCGCATTGGAAGGGGGTGTGCGAGGCTGGCGTGGACTTCCCGCCGAGCTCGTGCGGGAGGAAGCTGGTGGGCGCACGCAGCTTCTCGAGGGGCTTCCGCGCCGCGAACGGCGGTCGCGGGAGAATGGGCGCGGGGAGGCGGTCGGCACGGGACAGGGACGGGCACGGCACGCACACGGCTACGACTGCAGCAGGCGCGGCGGTGGCCAACGCGAGCCTGTTCGGGTACGCCACGGGCACGGCACGCGGAATGGCGCCCGGGGCGCGCGTGGCGGCGTACAAGGTGTGCTGGCCGGAGGGGTGCCTCGGCTCTGACATCCTAGCGGGTATCGACGCCGCCGTAGCAGACGGGGTGGGCGTGCTGTCCCTGTCTCTCGGCGGCGGCGCCGCGCCCTACTTCCGGGACACCGTGGCGGTGGGCGCCTTCGGTGCCGCGGCGGCTGGCGTGTTCGTGGCCTGCTCGGCAGGCAACTCCGGCCCGTCCGGCGCCACCGTCGCGAACTCCGCGCCGTGGGTAGCCACCGTCGGCGCGGGCACGCTGGACCGCGACTTCCCGGCGTACGTTACGCTCCCAACCGGGGTGCATCTAGCCGGCGTGTCCCTCTACGCGGGCGCCGCCCAGTCCGCCCGCCCCGTCATGCTCCCTCTCGTTTACGGTGGCAGCCGCGACAACGCGAGCAAGATCTGTCTCTCGGGCACGCTCGACCCGGCCTCCGTGCGCGGAAAGATTGTGCTCTGCGACCGCGGCGTCAACGCGCGTGTGGAAAAGGGCGCTGTCGTCAAGGCTGCTGGCGGCGCCGGGATGGTGCTGGCCAACACGGCGGCGAGCGGGGAGGAGCTCGTGGCGGACAGCCACCTACTCCCGGCCGTGGCGGTCGGGAAGCTGACCGGCGACAAGATACGGGACTACGCCTCGCGCGGCGGCAGGCCGATGGCAATGCTGAGTTTCGGCGGCACGATTCTCGGCGTCCGGCCGTCGCCCGTCGTGGCAGCGTTCAGCTCCCGAGGCCCGAACACCGTCGTGCCCGATGTCCTGAAACCGGATATGATCGGTCCGGGGGTGAACATCCTGGCAGGGTGGTCCGGCGTCACAGGGCCCACCGGGCTAGCCAAAGACGGCCGCCGGACTCGCTTCAACATCATCTCCGGTGAGTGTCACATAAGTTTATCGAGGTCATATGCACTTTCAAGATTCAGTTTTTTTCTGATAGGGAATTGGCATGTTGCTAGCATGTTTGGAATTACTCATTTACTGCTCCCACAAATTTACAATTCAGTCAAAGAAGAAATGCTACTTTCAAACAAAGCCTTTAAATTGAGACATGTACCACCCTGTTGCAAAAAGGCGCCATTTCATTTCAACTTTGGCGTGTTGTTGGAAGAAACAACACTTGCTTTCACTGCCTTTTGCCAGGGATGCACATGTGATGCTATGGCGACTAGATGTGAAATCTTTCAAAGGCAACATACAAGTTACTTTTTTTCCTTTTGCTTCTTTCGGTTACCTGTGCTCACAAGTAAAAGCAAGACACTAGCAATCTAGCATGAGTCAAGGAGGTACTCCCGGTTTGAGTGATCTACTTTGTGAGATAACTTTTTTTTCCCATACGATTTCACATATGAAGCAATATCAAAGGATAACAAAATATTGGTTCAGTTGTGAGATAACATTACATTGTATCCTGGATCTTGTGATATTGTTAGCGTTTTCATTATCCACACACCCTGAAAAGCTTTGTGAGATAACATTGCATAGTAGTCTGAATAGTGAATAATATAGGAGTACTTCACTTTTCTTCTGCACACTCAGCTGTTCGATTCTGAATTTCGATGACGTGCCTTGCATCGCCCTGATATATGCTTGATTTGGGTGTTGAGTTTTTCCTAGCAGAATTCTTTTATAGGACAACGGATTTAAAATGGTCCAGTGTTGCTCAATTTCTTGTACTTCACTATTTTCTTGTAGCATGCTAATGCTCAAATAGTCCCTATCACATATAATTCATGTAGTTGATTCTACGACTTTACATGCTGATATCAGCTAAGCTAAGCAAAAAGCCTGGACCCGATATGTCTCAGCAATATGGTTTTTTTCGATAAAGTGAGCTTTATTACTTAAAAGTATTAAGCATTACACCCGGCCTCTGCAGTCACAGCAATATGGTTACTAGTGTATTCTTATGTTTTTCAATAATGCTATGATTACTAGTTTATAACGATCTGTTGTTTATATGATATTGATCACACATTTTGATTCCTGCAGGGACATCAATGTCTTGCCCTCACATTAGCGGAGTTGCTGCACTACTCAAGGCAGCGCACCCTAACTGGAGCCCTGCTGCCATCAAGTCTGCACTAATGACTACCTCATACACCGTCGACAACACAAACTCCTCCCTTCGGGATGCTGCAGGAAGCTTACCTGCAACCCCATTTGCTTTCGGTGCAGGCCATGTCGACCCACAGAAGGCGCTCTCTCCGGGCCTTGTATATGACATCTCTACCAATGACTATGTTGCCTTCCTCTGCTCCCTGGACTATAGTGAGACACATATCCGAGTGATAACCAAGATGTCCAACATCTCCTGTCCACGAAAATTCCGTTCTGGTGATCTCAACTATCCATCATTCTCAGTCGTCTTCAAGAAGAAACCAAATCACGTTATGAGGTATAGGAGGGAGCTAACCAATGTTGGTCCAGCAATGTCGGTTTACAATGTGAAGGTCAGTAGCCCTGCATCTGTTAGTGTTACGGTTACACCAGCAAAACTTGTGTTCAAGAAGGTGGGGCAAAAGCAGAGGTACTACGTCACCTTCGCATCGAAGGCTGGCCCAAGCCATGCGAAACCAAATTTTGGCTGGATATCTTGGGTGGATAACAAACATGTCGTTCGCAGTCCTGTCGCATATACATGGAAGATGTGAGGACAGTAAGTTCAAGTCTTCATGATGTTTCAGTTATGTTCAGGAGCAGATGAAAGATAGATAGCTTGATAGAATTTGCTAATGGCTTCACAAAGAGAATCTGCGTGAAGCTCTCAACTGCAAACCTGGAGTTCTTTCTTCCTAGTGTCGGTCACTCATCGTACTTCATTTTCCCTTAGTTGTTAGTTGCCTGGCGAGAAACTTATGTGTCATTAACATGTGGGGTTCAATTTCTTATTTCTGGTTCCTGTCTGCAAGCAAGAAAGGACCCTAAACTGAAATGGGTCGGTCGTTTGATCTTAATGGTCAACTTATGTAATTCTATGCTCCCTAGTGCTCGTGAGAATAACAGGATTTGATTTTTTTTTCTTGGGTTATGAGGTTGATTGGAACTGTATGTATGCATCAGCATGTTTTTGTTTGTATTCTTTTCATCAGATAAGCGTTGCATGCAAATCCATTGATGGCAGTTGTGAGTAATCAGGTAAAGAAGTTCAGAACCCACTTGTTCTCTAATAGATGGCTTGAACTCTGGAATAAGGTCAAGTAGTCTCCCCAGAGATGAACAATAAGTCTGGTAGCCAAAAGGCAAATCATTCAGAAGATTCTTCTTGGAATATGTTGTGTGTTCGCCTAGGCTTAAGATTCCTATGCCTAAATTCTTTGGTAATTTGAACGTCCACTCCAACCTCATTTTTAGTCTCAAATGCATAAGATCGAGGCATGGTTCCTGTGTTTTATCCAAACAACTATTATGCAGTTTTCCTCTATTTTAAAATCATCTGTTTTCGGTAGAACATGGGTTTCCAAAACCCTATGTCGTAGGCTCAAATCCTACAGAGCTTTTTTTTTCTCGTGGTTTTGGTCAGTTCACTTTGCGGCAGTTCATCGGATTCCACTAATGTTTTGTGTTATATATAGCTTCAACATATACGAATTAACACCTAAATTTTACTAAATTTCACTAGTTCCGTGTACCAGTCATGATGTACTCTGGTGCAGCATAGCCTTGTGTGCCCATGAATCGTGTGGAGACATGTGTCTCTTCTCCGTCGGGCCCATCCTTGGCTAGCCCAAAATCAGAAAGCTTCGCATTGTAGTTCTACAAAATCATACAAGTCAAGTGGCACACCTCTTAGAAACGTTGCATTCGGTGTGATGGTGTATCCCCATATTTCGTAGGTACTCCCTCCGTTTTTTAAGATAAGATGTTTTAACTTTTCGCCATATTCACATGTACACAAATGTATATAACCATGTTTTAGTATGTATGTTCACTTACTTTAATGTGCATCTACCTAAACCATCTTACATTTAAAACGGAGGGAGTAGAAGTTTGTATTGCTTTTGTCGCGTCGAAGTGACATGGCGATATTCCTTTAATTATGTTCGTACTTTAGTGATATGGGGGTGACGATAATCCTTAATTATGATCGTAGCTTGCACATTTGATCGATTAATCACGTACCAAGTCGAGTAGTATGTTGGAGGTCTTGAAGTCACGATAGATGACGGGCTTGGCGCCGTCATGGAGGAAGGCCAAAACTTTGGCGGCTCCAATGGTGATCTTTAGCCGTGTTGACCACGGCAATGACGCAGAGTACTCTGCAGTTTCCCATCAACAGAAACATTGCTATTAGAAGCAACAACATGAAGAACTGAACGTGAATTCAGTGTTCATCTTTGTTTAGACATGCATAGAGTCAGTTGCTAGTTCTCCGAGTATTAGGGGTAATAACAACTAACAAGAGAACAATAAAAAAAATGCAGAATTAGACTTACTCTTGAAGAGATGCTTCTCGAGACTGCCCCTTGCCATGAACTCGTAGACGAGGAGCCTGTGCTCATCCTGATAGCAGTAACCGATCAGTTTGACGAGGTGAAGATGCCTCAGTTGTCCAAGAAGAACGACTTCAGCCTGCACCAACCATTCAGCCAAAATCATGTGTCCACATTTAGGTTAAAGAGTTCTACAAAATTTGGACAACAACTGGGTCGCGCTTTAAAAATAAAATAGCTGACCAACGTACAATGTAATATCCATGCCTCTCTGTGTGCTGAAAGATCTCCGAAAGGGTTTAACAGCTAAGCTAGCTCTATTATTTGGTTCGGTTTCCTGATTTTCAGTTAACTGAACTAATAATTTGTAAAATGCTGACATTTGCTACCTATAAGTGTATGTATATAACACAGTCAAAAAATCTGAAAAAGTGTGAGTCAATTTGGTAAAGGAAAACTAGGATGTTTTTTCGATGAAGCAGTTAGTTGCAAGAAAAAAATTCTATCTTCCTCTTCGCTAACTGAATTTCGTACTTACTGCAAACAGCCCCTAACTCATTCTTCTAAGTTTTCCAATTTATTACTATCGTGTCCAGGTTTTGAGGAGTTTGAATAAGGACATGCCCAAAAGTCAAGTCAATCGGTGACAATGTCAACGCCACGGACTAAAAATCCGGATTAGGGAAGGAACATTTTTTTTTGAAGCTGGATTAGGGAAGGAACATTGTGAGGAGTGAAATGTCGTTCTATAGTTCTGCAGCATACAGACGGGCAGGCACAGCACTGATCCAAGTAAATACTCGTATTAACACATAGATATGCGGCAGATAACGAATGCACGATCGAGTAAAACGATCCAGCTAGGCGAACCTCCGCCGCTTCGTCTCTGGATATTAGAGATCGAGAGCAGAGCAGGCGGGCGCCGTGCCGTCGTCTGCTTGACTTCTTCGACGAACGCGGCCGCCCTCCGCCACCGCCAGTCCGCCGTGTGCCTGGCCGGCCGGTCGGCGTCGCCTCCGCGTCGATACGTTGTAGTACAGTACCCTCATCCCCAAATATACGCCTAGGTATGATAAACATTAAGACATTTCAATTTTTGATATAATCTTTTTATTCTGGTTATCTCGATCTATTCCGTGTCAAATAGAATATAATCTTTAAAACTTTAAAAAAAATCCTTACTAGTACAGTGGTCCTCATTTATTTTTGTAGTACTAATTTAACATATTAGTATACTACCCGTGACCCAATTTTAGGATTTGGCAATTTTCTATGCAAATGCAATCCGGTTAGTCTGAAAAATATACTATCATTCTTACTTTTCTGCTTGCCTGTTACTATTAGCGTATGAATTTATACCGTTTCAATGATTTGACATGAAAGAAGAAGGAAAATAATGGAGAGATATTTGATTAACAAACCAATAAATATCAACCCCACTAGCACCACCACAGATAGTTCAACCCCAAATGCACCAAGAGCTGCATCACCGAGATATAATTCTGCTGTCCCAGGATCCAGCTAAAATGGAGAGGTATTTGTTCAAAAAAGTTTGTTCACTTTATTAGTAAACTTGTCATATTGCTATTGGGAATTGTTTTATTAATTATGAGAAAACTGCTATATATAATATTTTGGATGTTTATAAGCTTTATGTAGTTATTATGTGCTGTGATTTTTCTTTCTTCAAAATTTTTTTTGGTGATTTTTCTATACATGGATGCCCCGGTCCCTTTTTCCCCTGGGTCCGCCTTGGATATGCCCGGAGTAAATGTCGTTGAGGGTCCCTATCATGAGTGCTAGAGTTGGTCTTAGGTGTGTTGAGGCACAGAAGGATTTGTTACTCAAACATAACGTATGCCAGTCGAAAACTGTAAACGATAGTATACGAGCAATGTCGCATTTTCACCTCAAAACAGAAGTACTTGCATTTCGTAAGAGGGGTCAGTAGTAATTAAGTAGGAGTACTCCAGTACGTCAGTAGATAAGCAGAATTAAGTAGTGAATTTACCAGCCACTCCTTGTGCCCCTGCGATCCCTCGAGGTCGAGCAGCTTGACGGCGACTGCCTGCGCGCGCACGCCGGGCTTGAGCCGCTCGTCGACGTAGCCCTTGAACACCGGCCCGATCGAAGCCACCCTCGCCGACGAAGTTGCTGGTCGAGAAGTCCCGCGTCGCCGTCCGGACCTCGTCCACCGTAAATGCCTCCACGCCGGACCCCGCCAGCGACATGGACAGGTCCTCCGGCGACGGCATCACGCCGTCGTCGTCGTGGTCTGGAAGCGGCGCCGGGCGGGACTCATCGCCGGCGTGGGCGCCACGGTGCGAGCTGAAGCAGCCGAGGCCGAGCAGTGCGCTCCACGACGTCTTCCCCATGCTAGGCGTGTTTGCGCGTGGCCAACGGCGCTTGAACGCGTTGTTGCCAATAATAATAGGGATTTGGAGGAGTGGTTGCTGCTGCCGTCATCGGCATCAATCAAGGGAGTGAATGGTTTGGTGTAGTTCGGTTCGGTTGAGGGAGATTAGAGTAGCTACGGTGACCTTTTGACCCGGCGAAGATTGATCGATCCTGCAGCTTAATTTGTTTGGAGATGTGCCGATTTCCGGTCATATACGTGCTCTCCATGGAATGAAGTGGCATGCATAACGAGATGCATGGTATGTATTGCTAGTTTGATATACTCCCTCCATTTTTAAATATAAAATGTTTAGGTGTTACACATGTTGACTTAAAAAAAATTAGAAGAGGGCAGCCTCTACATGTTGACTTGATTCACACTAAAATAAGTGTATATACAAAATAAAACATGTCTAGATACATATGAATACATGTGCATCTCTACTACTATTAAACAAGCAAACATATTCATCGCCAACTCCACCCAGCCTAACGTACACAGAGCAAAAAGGACCTATCACAGCCTCACGATCCATCCCACCAACTGATATCTAACCGGTCAAGACAACAACTACCACGCACCATGTGCGTTTAGCAAATTGTGGTGGCGGACGAAAACTCTGCCATCCGCGTACGCACGCTACGTGAAAGAAAAAAGCGCAATCAACGGGGAAACAGCAGTCCGGTCTAGCCACGTCAAATTAAAATCCACTCTAGCAGAAGAAATCTCCAACATTAGGGGCAATCAAGTCTATTTGTCCCCTCCGTTCATTGTCCCATCCAGGCGAACCTGCAGAGAGACGCGCCGTTGACGCGATGCTCATCCGACGAAACGTTCACGCTGACGAGCTCCTCGCCAACACAGGAGCAGGCTCACACACTATCCTGCGCCGTCGCCGCGCTGACGTTCACGCCGTCGAGCTCCTCGCGAACTCAGGTGCATGCCCATCTTGCGTCATCGCCGAAGAACTCCTCGGCAACGCCTAGGTATTGCCGCGACAACGAAGGATGGCAGTTCTGCTCCGTCGCTGTCCTGATCCCCTATTGGCCCCTTCCTCATCTCCTGTTGGTCATGCATCGGCAACGTGATGTGTTGATTTCTCAAGTTGTCTTTCTGCATATTTTAGTAAGACCATCAACATTGACTTTCTAAAGCCATATATGCTAACCTGATAATTAGACACACAATGCAAAAGGAGCTAGCATGGGGAGAAGAATTCGTACCTGGATTTCAGCCAATGTCCATGTCAACTGCCTGAATTGCATTAGATCTATAGAAGAGTAGACCACTTAAAAGCTACAAATATTAGGTGTAATGGCGAGAGCAATAAACATACATCAAATCTGAATGATTTAGTTCGCTAGACCACAGACATAGATGTACCTGGATGTATGTTCCTGTCCCAAGGGAATCAGACTGTCCATGTTCCAGGAAAGTATGCATATTTGCTATTTCTCTTTTTTTTTCGAAATGGGGTGAAGCCCCGGCCTCTGCATCCGTGATGCATACGACCATTTTATTACAAATTTTGAAGTACCAGGTTCAAAGTATCACAAATCATGCGTCTGAAAGAGTGGCAATAAACACTAGCCAGCGAAAAACAACAAGACTAACGAAACACTTATGCATCACTTAATCTATTGAAGATCTGCCTGCCAGCGAAGTTGTAGAATGCTCGTGCGACCGTCTCAAGCCGGCCACACCCAGAAGCCACCGCCTCCCGTTGCTCCAGGGGAGGAGGAAGGACCACGCGCCAAGCAGGGACGTACCCTTGTAGATAACCTGCAAATAGTTCATACGTTTTGTTTTGTTAAATACCAAATCATTCCTGCACGTCCACAGAGACCAAAGTATAGCACACACGCCTATTCGTACACGTGTTTTGTCTATTTTTTGCATCCCTCTCAACCAATTCCCAAACATATTTGTGATATTAGCCGGATGTGGTAAATTAAAGGTGAATTCGACAATTCTCCAAATAAAACGTGCTAAAGGGCAGGTTATAAAAAGATGTTCAATTGACTCCGTTGAGTCACAAAATTCACATTTCAAACAACCTTTCCACTTCCTTTTCGCCAAATTGTCCTTAGTTAGGATGACCTTCTTATATAGAAACAACATAAAAATCTTAATCTTTAGTGGTACTTTCATTTTCCAAATATACTTCCGTAAGAAAACCGTATGATCATTTACCAAATCATGATACAAGGATTTTACCGAAAAAAGCCCAGAAGAGTTTAGGTCCCAAACGAATTTATCCGGCTCTTCTGACAACCGAACCTGCATGAGTCGCAGAACCAAGTGCACCCATCTATCCCAATTATTTCCAGTTAACACACGCCTAAACTCAATATTTAGAGGTTGAGCCGAGAACACTTGTGAAATCAGCACATGTTTATGTCGCACTAAATTGTAAAGAGATGGGTATTGAACAGCTAAGGACGTCTTCCCTAACCATACATCCTCCCAAAAACGGGTGATCATGCCATTACCAATAACAAAATGACCACGCGAGAAGAAAGTGTTCTTAACAGCCATGAGGCCTTTCCAAAAGGGAGAGTCCGTTGGGTTACTTGTCACTTGTGACAAAGTTTTGTGTCTTAAGTATTTATTATACAACAATTCCTGCCACATTCCTTCCTCTGTCAAAAGCTTATAAAGCCATTTGCTTAGTAAGCAGTTATTCTTAATATCAAAAACCTCTATACCTAAACCTCCCTGATCCTTAGGTCTACAAACAATGTTCCACTTAGTTAAACGGTATTTCTTTTTAATGCTGTCACTATCTCAAAAGAAACGAGACCTATAAAAATCCAATCTTTTGCGTACCCCTTTTGGTACTTGAAAGAAGGAAAACATGAACATCGGTAAGCTAGTGAGGACCGAATTAATCAGGGTAAGCCTATCACCGTAGGACAACAACTTTCCTTGCCAACATCCAAATTTGCGTTGGAAGCGATCTTCCACCAGCTTCCACTCACTATTGAGTAGACGCCTATGATGAATTGGGATCCCTAAATATTTAAAAGGCAATGAACCAGCGTCGCAGCCAAAGATTTGTTTATAAGCTTACATCTCCTCTTGGGCCCTCCCGAAGCAAAAAATCTCACTCTTATGAAAGTTAATTTTTAGACCAGATAATTGCTCAAACAAACACAAAATCAGCTTCATGTTAACAGCTTTTTGTAGGTCATGTTCCAGAAAAAGAATTGTGTCATCGGCATACTGCAGAATTGAAACCCCCCCTTCTACAAGATGAGGAACAAGTCCGCCGACCTGCCCATCTCGTTTAGCTCTATTAATAATGATAGCAAGCATATCTGCTACAATATTAAAAAGAATAGGAGATAGAGGATCTCCTTGACGTAACCCTTTTCTTGTCTGAAAATAATGGCCAATGTCATCATTAACCCTTATTCCCACACTACCACGTTTAACAAAATCCTCAATCATCTTACACCAGCATGGATCGAAGCCCTTCATGCGCAGGGCTTGTTGTAGGAACGGCCATTTAACCTTATCATACGCTTTTTCGAAATCTATCTTAAAAAGTACCCCGTCCATTTTCTTCCTATGAAGTTCATGGATTGTTTCGTGCAAGACTACGACCCCCTCAAGAATATGTCTTCCTGGCATGAAAGCCGTTTGGGTCTTAAAAATTACCCCGTCCATTTTCTTCCTATGAAGTTCATGGATTTGCTATTTCTCTGAATTCAGCGGAAAGTGCATTAGCATTTCTATGCTCCTAGGAGATGAAACAACACAATTTAAACTCTCTGCTGGTTGGTTTCGTAGCTGGTTATGCTGGACTACTCAAAATGCAGGATATAGAGAAGTGGATCAGCATATACATAAAATATTGGGATGGAATTGTTGGATATATCCTCTCATGGACATGCCATATACCAGAAAATATGCTTATATTTAGTACATACATGTACCCAGAGGATTAGAAAACATGTAATCTGTATTGAATACAGAAAGCAATAGCAAGAGATTTTCCAAAACGGGGAGGTCAAACAGATTCACTTTTTTTCAATGCAATAAATAGCAACCTATCTACAGTATAATCTGCAAATAAATACAAAAGAGATGTGTGCAACCCTGGCTAAAAAACACCATGTGGACGCTTCTATAAGAAATAACATATTTAAGATACTTCAGAAAAAACATAAAACACGACAAGATGCTTCATCATATTGTCTTAGCAGTATATAGTATTCTAATCTGTATGACTGAATGCCTGAATGAATAAAACGAATCAGTATGATCTATTTTTAACCCAGTCCAACTGTCCAAGAGAGTTGAGAAGAAAAACTCAGTCCAAAAATACGTAACTAACTCATTTTTTAAGACAGTATTCGAGTCTGTATGACCGAATAAATAAAATTAACATTTAGGCTCTATGGATGAATTTGTATTGACTTAACATGTAAATGAATCTATTCAGGACATAGTTATTCTCTTTTTGATAGTTCTTGGAGAGTTTTGGTCACGGACACAAGTACGGATGTAGTAAAAACGATATAAATGCCGAAAGATGTAAGAATGCTCAGTGTAGCTTGGAGATAACTAACAGTAACTAGCAATTGTTCACCATGTTTTTACCTGTGAAGCAGCACTCATGTATGTCCTTTTCTCAACCATGCTATTAACAATTTAACATAACATCTGCTACTAGGAGAAACTATTTAATGCTAAAAATACGCGAATCATCATTGCGATGCCTTTCTCAATACAGTTAGCAGGCTATTAGATGCAAGGACACTCTTCACTTCTTCAATAAGCAGCGAGGTAAATATTTGTTCAAAATCTGCATTGATAAGATAAAAAAGTTAAACGTAACAAGATTCAGATGGGTTAGTGATGCATGTAAAATGCATACATGAACTTTGCATTATTTTTACTTATATTCCAGTCATATTTGCATCATATAAGGGTTATATAACTGTTTTATAATGATTTTGGGAATATTTGACATGTTTCCTATTTTTTTGGAATTAACCCTGCGCAGGCAGAAAACCCTATTTCTATATTTTAATGTTTCAGGGACCCAAACGACGTCCAAATCACCTGCAAATTTACGAGCGTCAATATTTGGAAGGAACAAGACTTGGGGGCGAAGGAAGCGACAAGCGGAGCCTCGAGGGCCAAAAGAGGTGGGCCCACGCGGCCCCTGTACCTGGCCGCGTGGGACCCCCCAACTTGGGCCTCGACGCTCCGTTGCCGTCCATCTTTCCTCCACCGACTCCGTTTTGACCTAAAAACGCCTATAAAAATAGTCTCCCGACGTTCTCAGGAAGGAGCGCCGCAGAAACACAGAAACACCGAAACAGAGACCTGGAGCTGCAGATTGGAGGGGAAAACTCCGGCGGGGCGCTGCCGGCATGGTCTCCATCTTCTCCAACGACTTCTCCACCGTCTCCATGATGAAGAGGGAGTAGTCCACCTCTGGACTATGGGTTTGTGGAAGTAACTTATGTATCTCTCTCTCTCTCTCTCGAGCTTCACTAATTAGTACCGTATGAGCTGCCGAACATGATTATGGTCATCTATGTAATACCTTTGTAGTGGATCTTTTATGAGTTAATATATGTTTGAGATTGCAATGGTTTTGTTTCAGTTATGAAAGTAGATGCATATTATGTACCCCGTTCTTATTTACTTGTTATGATCAAGCATGTTTATGAGAGCGTGTGAGGGGGAACGTGTGCATTAGTTGTAACGGGGGGTGGCTAGTGCAGTGAACGTGAGAGAAAGTTCTGCGATCCACTTGGGTGTTTTACCTTACTTTGTTACCTCACTAGGGATAAAAAAAATACCATGCTACCGGAGATGTGGGTGTGACCATTGCCACTTCCTCCATGACTAGATCTAGCATGTTCTTATTTTAACTTCATGTCATGATACTTATTGCTATACTCTGAGTTATCTTAATTACTGAGGTGTTATGATTTAGTTCGCATCTTGGTGGAGTATAAGAGAGACTAATAACCAAAAGGTCTCTATGTTAGGACGTGATGCCCATATAATTATAACTTGTCATTAAACTATTGTGTTGCAATCTCATATGTCAACTCTAGTGTTCCATTGTCTACCACTTTATTAAAGAGAGAGTGCATTTGTGAAACCATGAACCCGGTCCATTTTTAATCATAAGAAACACCTTTCCAACAACTTTTACCACTTTTCCATTTTCTGCCATTTAAAAATCCGAAAATAAAAAAACACTTTCACATCTTGCATTCATCATATAAAACCCAAAAATATCATTTATCATTGCTACCACCATCCTTGCATATTTATTTACCACCATTGCATATTTATTTCTTGTTTGCATTGCATATTATCTTGATATCATTCTCACACCTTGTGCTTGACAACCACTAGGTGAGGTTGAGGACCAAAACATTTACTTTGTTTTGTAGGTAACCAAAAGAAGGATAGGAAGATAAATCTTCACTACTGATTCCCCGAGAGTTCGATATTAAACCCTCGAGTCACCCTCGTGGGGAAAACACGTCTTCCACTTACTACACACTTGCACTTGGAGTCTCAACCTAACCCATTTACTTTTCACGCAGGTAACTCCACGCCATCAAGACTGCTTTCTGGTCGCCATAATAGCATCATTGGGTATCAAGACTGTTTTCTGGCGCCGTTGCCGGGGAATCATTGCTGAAAGGTTTATCCAAGGATATCTCACCAAGTCAACTTCATCACCAACTTGTGCTAACACCTAAGCTTGGGGAGGTTGCACCTACGTGAGCATCATCTTATCCATCTTTACCTTCAAAGCAATTTATCTTGTTTTGTCATTGTCTTGCATATTTATTTTCAGTTTTGCATAAAAAATTAAAAAACACATAAAAACTTGCAATCATGGTTCTGGGAAACAAACAAGGAGTGAGTCCTCCATTGAATTCGGTCTCTAATTTTAAACAATATCATGGAGAAACATTAAAAGATGCTTGGGTAAGAATTAATAGGATGCACTATGAAGATCCTACACCTTGTGAAGATGAAAAGCTAAACCTTTACTTCTATTATGGAATAGACCCTTGGTACCAAAATGCTTTAGATGGGGCTACAGGGGGAAGTTTTGTGTTGTCAACACCACCTTGTGCAGCCATGACACTTAGAAGAATCTTTGGTAGCTTTGTGGGTAGCAAGAAAAAGTTGGAGGACACCGCGGTAGCACTTGCATTATCCAAAGATAAATTTGAAACTAAGTTAGAGAAGCTACCAAGTAAAGAGGATTTTGAACAACTAGTATCTTATTCTGAAAACATTATTCCAAGATAAACAATGAATTAGTTAATGTCATGCATAAACTAAGATTATGTGAGAAGGAATTTCTTGAAAAAGATGTTTACCTCAATAGAATTGAGGAAAAGCTGGTTTGTGTTAGTGATTCAATAAGAAAAGACTCATCATTTAAGCATGTGAAAGAAGTTCCTGTTAAGCAACAAGCTTGGGTTAAAAAGAGAAAGAAAGTTGAAGAAGTTAAAATGCTTAGTGAAGTAAAGGATCCATTGCTTGACTTAGAGAATTGTAGCTTGCATGAATTAATATCTATCTTACAAAAATTTGCAAGTGATCCTTCCATCAACTATAACCAAGCTGGTTTTGGTTCTTATATTGCTAATCATGTGTTAAAAGAAAAGATTGCTAGGTACAACCAAGAGGCTATGATACCACCTAAGCTTGGGGATGTATGGATTCCCAAAGTCCTAGTAACCATTGGAAAAGAGACACACCATGCTATACTTGATCTAGGATCTAGTGTCTCTGTTTTATCTAAAGAACTATATGAAGTACTTGAATTGAAAAATCTTGAAAAATGCTCTATTGAACTTGCACTTGCTGATGATTCCATTAAACATGCTTTAGGAAAAGTAAGTGATGTTTGGTAGAGTTACATATGACATTTGTGCCTGTTGATTTTCTAATCATGGATATGGGGAATAAAACCTCTAGTCCAATTATTCTTGGAAGACCTTTTCTTCGTACTACAGGTGCTATCATTGATTCAAAAGAAGGGAATGTGAAGTTTCAGTTTCCACACAAGAAGTGTATGGAACACTTCCCAAGGAAGAGGGCACATCATTCAAGCTCCCTCATGAGCTTCGTCCACAATAAACATCAAGTAAGAAGCCTAGCTATATGGCTATAAAGAAAGCGCTTTACGGGAGGCAACCCGGTTGTTTTTATTTGTGATTTTCTTTGTGTCCTCTTGCTGTAACAAGAGACTTAGTGTTTAGTTTAGTTTCTGGAATTTTTAATAAAGTGCCAAGTTTTACTCATTTTGGTATGAAGAAGTTGCTTATAGCGTTCGGAGATTATTCCTGCACGAATCTGTGCACGGTATGATTTTTAATTCTTATTCTGTAACTCCGAATGAGCTCATATTTAAACTGTAGTAGCAACTTTTCATCCTCTGTATGCATGAATTTTTTCGGAATTTTCGACAAAGTTAAGTAGGGTAGAAAAATACGTTTAGCTGCTGCTGTTTTTCTGGACAGATTCTGTCCCATTTTGTTTGATGCATGCTTAGAACTTTTAACATGAATCTTTTTGATCCAATTGAGTTTATGAGTAGGCATACAACATTATACATTTCTGGACATTCATATGAATTTTTGTCTAAGGATTATATGCAGCAAGAAATCTATTTGTTTATCACTACTAATGTGCCCCACAGAAAAAGAAATGGGAGAAACGGTGTTTTGAAGTTTTTTCACAGGGATTAGAGGAGATGCACCAAGAGCTATCCAAGGATGGTGAAGACCATAAGCTTGGGGATGTGAAGACAACCCCACTGGACCTACACACTCTCGGTTTGCACACGTCTAACTTCTGTTTTTCGATCGAAACACTTTATCGCATAAACTTGGAGCGTCTTTTTGTTTGTTTAGGTTAGATTTTTATTTTGTGAGACCACCACACTATCATTTATATATGAGAGAGCTACTGGAAATTTGGGTTGAATTATGTTGGATGCTATTATAAGATTGGGAAAAGGGATGTTGAGTTAATTTTAAAAGATACATATAATTGCATGATTCATGAGCTTGTTAATGAGTAATAATTTGCAAATATTTTATCAAGAGCTATCTTTTATTCATGTTTTGATGCTAAATGTTATTTACCTTGTTTAACATGGATTAGTTAGTTCTATGGACACTCATGCATGCATTTAGATGGTCAACTTTCTCCCTCTTGCTAGCCCAAAAATTCCAACAAGCAAAAACTTGTTTCCAACACCTTCAACCAAAGTTTTTCCAGTGAGTCCACCATATCTACCTATTAGCTTTATGCTATTCCGAGTATGTTTATCATGATATTTGTGTTATCTATACCTCTGAATGAAAATGCTTATGTTGTTAATTGTTGTGGGAAAAGTTGGTTATATAGCTCTCTCGAACTTGATGCACACTTTACTTTCATTGCATAAATAAAATATGACCCATTGTGATTAAAATTATGAGTTGTGGACTTGACAAATGTCTTTGGTTGAGAGTTAGCCATATGTGCTGTCACATGGCAAGCTTTCAACATTGCACTCATCTCATTTAGTTGATATCATGTACTTTTGTTTATGGATGCTTACCATGGGTGAAATAAATGGGAAATGAAGTGAGTTTAAATGAGTTTGTATAAATGGTTAGAGAGACGCCTGGGCCGCTAATCTAAGCCATGCATCATTCATGGTGGAAATTTACTTACATGCTATGGTGAACCTTCTGTGATACACCTTACAATAAAAAGCTATCCAATGGTAAATAAAAAGGGTGTTGAGATTGTTCATTATGTTTGTTTGTCTTGTCATTTTGATATGGGCTTGTTCCATATCCTGGGACAAGAGGTACCCCAGTTGACGCTCTTAATGATACTATTATTACTTACAATGATATTTAACTTGAACTTGCTTTGTTTTCCAAGTTGAGTAACACATGGAGTAGGTACTTGTATTCAAGGGGCATGAGACTTTCAACCTGTACTTTGTCAAGCACACTACTCGTATTGCTTTCACTTTAAACTTAATCATTCAAGATGCTATGATAGGGGAATGAGAGCTTGACACCAAGGATTACCATTTACAATCATTGACTTAAGTAGAGAAGTTCAGAAGTTAGATGAAATTTATTCATGCTTTACCTCTACTCATATATATATCTTTCCAAAGTGTCCACCTTTTATATTCAGATTTTCACAATACTCTATGACCATTGTAGGATGTTCTTACTTATCATTATGCATACATGTGGTCCATAGTACTTTTCTCTTATGTTACACTTTGTGAATTATCATTGAACATCCTTGCATTGAATACTTGATATCACTTCATAAACTATCTTGCATATTGCTACTCCTTTTAAGAATGAATCATTTGACTCTATGTAGCAATAGTAATCATCTTTGATATCCATTGATAGTATTAAATTGCAAAGTCCATGTTAGTTTTATCACCTTCATACTCGAGGACGAGTATAGGTTAAGCTTGGGGATGTTGATGCATGTAAAATGCATACATGAACTTTGCATTATTTTACTTATATTCCAGTCATATTTGCATCATATAAGGGTTATATCACTGTTTTATAATGATTTTGGGAATATTTGATATGTTTCCTATTTTTTGGAATTAACCCTGCGCAGGCAGAAAACCCTATTTCTATATTTTAATGTTTCAGGGACCCAAACGACGTCCAAATGACCTGGAAATTTACGAGCGTCAATTTTGGAAGGAACAAGACTGGGAGCGAAGGAAGCGAACAAGCGGAGCCCGAGGGCCAAAAGAGGTGGGCCCACGCGGCCCTGTACCTGGCCGCGTGGGACCCCCCTTGGGCCTCGAGCTCCGTTGCCGTCGATCTTTCCTCCACCGACTCCGTTTTGACCTAAAAACGCCTATAAAAATAGTCCCCGACGTTCTCTGGAAGGAGCGCCGCAGAAACACAGAAACACCGAAACAGAGACCTGGAGCTGCAGATTGGAGGGGGAAAACTCCGGCGGGGCGCTGCCGGCGTGGTCTCCATCTTCTCCAACGACTTCTCCACCGTCTCCATGATGAAGAGGGAGTAGTCCACCTCTGGACTAACTATCTCTCTCTCTCGAGCTTCACTAATTAGTACCGTATGAGCTGCTGAACATGATTACGGTCATCTATGTAATACCTTTGTGGTGGATCTTTTTATGAGTTAATATATGTTTGAGATTGCAATGGTTTTGTTTCAGTTATGAAAGTAGATGCATATTATGTACCCCGTTCTTATTTACTTGTTATGATCAAGCATGTTTATGAGAGCGTGTGAGGGGAACGTGTGCATTAGTTGGAGTAACGGGGGTGGCTAGTGCAGTGAACGTGAGAGAAAGTTCTGCGATCCACTTGGGTTTTACCTTACTTTGTTGCCTCACTAGGGATAAAAAGAAATACCATGCTACCGGAGATGTGGGTGTGACCATTGCCACTTCCTCCATGACTAGATCTAGCATGTTCTTATTTTAACTTCATGTCATGATACTTATTGCTATACTCTGAGTTATCTTAATTACTGAGGTGTTATGATTTAGTTCGCATCTTGGTGGAGTATAAGAGAGACTAATAACCAAAAGGTCTCTATGTTAGGACGTGATGCCCATATAATTATAACTTGTCATTAAACTTTGTGTTGCAATCTCATATGTCAACTCTAGTGTTCCATTGTCTACCACTTTATTAAAGAGAGAGTGCATTTGTGAAACCATGAACCCCGGTCCATTTTTAATCATAAGAAACACCTTTCCAACACTTTTACCACTTTTCCATTTTCTGCCATTTAAAATCCGAAAATACAAAAACACTTTTACATCTTGCATTCATCATATAAAACCCAAAAATATCATTTATCATTGCTACCACCATCCTTGCATATTTATTTACCACCATTGCATATTTATTTCTTGTTTGCATTGCATATTATCTTGATATCATTCACTACTGATAGGAAAGATAAATCTTCACTACTGATTCCCCGAGAGTTTGATATTAAACCCTCGAGTCACCCTCGTGGGGAAAACACGTCTTCCACTTACTACACACTCTGCACTTGGAGTCTCAACCTAACCCATATTCTTTTGACGCAGGTAACTCCACGCCATCAAGACTGTTTTCTGGAGTCCGCCATAATAGCATCATTGGGTATCAGTTAGCACATATCGATAGGGATACATATTTTTTATAATAAATTGACCAACGAAAGCTAATTGGCGTAGGTCTTGTCGCGTCCAAAGTGACCCATGAGTGATCCTCCATGAGATTCCTTCAAAAGGACCAAACGAAGCGAAGACTCGGGTATGCATAGTTTGTTAGCCTTAAACAAGAAACCTTGGTGCAAATAGAAATCACCAATTCCTTTGTGCTCCGAACATTGAGCGAAAATGTCTCCAAAGAAAGCATCGGTAGCATACAACTCCTTTATCTCATCCAAACCCAAGACACTAATGTCAAGACGTGTAAGTAGGTTGGCCTTGCGGGATAGAGCATCCGCGACCACATTGTCTTTACCTTTCTTGTATTTGATTACAAAGGAAAGACTCAATGAACTCAACCCACTTAGCATGTCTTTTGTTCAAATTTGTTTGACTTTTCAAATATTTCAAGGATTCATGGTCGGAATGAATGACAAATTCCTTAGGACGAAGGTAATGTTGCCACACATCCAAAACACGAACCAAAGCAAATAACTCTTTGTCATAAATGGGGTAATTCAAGCGAGCTCCATCTAGTTTCTCACTATGGTATGCGATGGGTCTACCATTTTGCATAAGCACTCCACCAATGCCCAATCCACTTGCATCGCATTCAATCTCAAATGTCTTAGAGAAATCCGGAAGGGCAAGGAGTGGTGCTTCGGTTAATAACCGTTTGAGCTCATTGAAAGCAAAATCATGTGCATTGCCCCAAATGAAAGGTACATTTTCTTTGTAAGTTCATGGAGGGGGCAAGCAATTGTGGAAAAATCCTTGATGAAACGGCGGTAAAATCCGGCAAAACCAAGAAAACGTCTCAACTCCTCAAGTGACATCGGAAAAGGCCAAGTCCGAATTGCTTGTATCTTTGCTTCATCATCACTTCAACTCCATCCGAAGAAACAACAAAACCCAAGAAAACAAGTTTGTTGGTGGCAAAAGTGCACTTAGAAAGATTTGCATAAAGCTTTTCATTGCGAAGAACCAACAAAACTTGAGCAACATGAGAAGTGTGCTCTTCCAAAGATTTGCTATAGATAAGGATGTCGTCAAAGTATACCACAACAAATTTCCAATGAAAGGACGCAAAACATGATTCATGAGACGCATAAAAGTAGAAGGTGCATTGGAAAGACCAAATGGCATGACAAGCCATCATAAAGACCAAGCTTTGTTTTAAATGCGGTCTTCCATTCATCACCTTCACACATCTTATTTGGTGATATCCACTTTTAAGATCAATTTTGGAGAATATAGCGGAACCACAAAGCTCATCAAGCATATCATCAAGTCGAGGGATAGGATGGCGATACCGAACGGTGATGGCGTTGATGGGGCGACAATCCATGCAAAGGCGAAGAGTGTTGTCGTGCTTGGGTACCAAGATGACGGGCACGGCGCACGGACTCAAGCTCTCGCGGATATGTCCCATGGCAAGAAGTTCTTGTATTTGCCGCTCGATCTCCTTTGTCTCTCGGGGTTGGTGCGGTAAGGAGCGCGGTTTGGTAGCGGTGCGCCGGGAACAAGGTCGATGCGGTGCTCGATTCCGCGTAGAGGAGGTAGTCCCGGTGGCACTTCTTGAGGGAAGACATCTTCAAAGTCCTTCAAAAGAGACAACAAAGAAGGAGGAAGGTTTGTGAAAGTGTTAGTCATAGAAACTTCACCCTTGCATATGAGCACATAGTGGAGGGTGGATGGGTTCTCTCTCAACTCCCTCATCTCTCTCTTGTGGCAAATAGTGTAAGTTTTGTGGGAACTCTCTTTGAAGTGTCACACTCATTTGGCTTGTGGCTCTCACTCACTTTATGGTGGGTCTCTCGCTCACCACTCATCTCACTTGACGAACGATCTTGTTGTGCCCTTGCAATAGTCTTGGCGTTGTCGGCGATGACTTGACTTGGTGTCATGGGACGAAGGACGAAGGTCTTGTCGTTGTTCTTGAAGCTATAGTATTTGTCCTTCCATCATGCATAGCACCCTTGTCAAATTGCCATGGACGCCCAAGGAGTAAGTGACAAACGTTCATAGGCACAACATCACAATCAACCGTATCTTCATAGGCTCCAATCTTGAAGGACACTTGCACCATGTGTTGAATCTTGACGGCTCCGGTATCACTCAACCATTGCACATGGTAGGATGTGGGTGCTTCTTGAACTTCAAGTTGAGCTTATCACAAAGTTCTTTGCTCGCTAGTTGTGGCAACTTCCACCATCTATGATGACCTTGATGGACTTTCCATTGATTCCCGCTCTTGTTTGAAACAAGTTGCATCTTTGGTCTTCTTCCACTTGAACATTGGTGGTTAAAGCTCTTGCCACAACCAAGGAAGGGTTGTTGTCGCCATCACAATATATCTCACTTTTTCTTCTTGAGCACTTTGCATTGTGGCGACCTTGTTCAAAGCATTGTACTCATCTTCACTCATAGATTCATACTCTCCCATGTCATTGATGATCATGACCTTCTTGTTGGTGCACTCAAAAGATTTGTGCCCTTGTCCGCACTTGTAGCATTGCAAAGTCTTGTGCCGGACGAAGATCCTTGAGGCGCCTTGGTAGAGGGAGGTACTTTCTTGAAAGGTTGAGGCGCTTGAGGTGTCGATGTAGAGACTCTTGGAGGACCTCGTGTTCGCTTGAGGAAGAGCTTGTGAAGGTGTAGGAGTTGACGAAGAAGGCTTGTTGGCGAAGAATGCCTTTGTCTTGAGGTATTTGAGCTCTTCAAGCACGTGGCGCTCGGCCTTGGAAGCTTGATGTACTAGCTCAACCAAAGAGGCATATGGTTGGAACTCCACGATCTTCTTGATTGGATAGTTGAGGCCATTCATGAAACGAGCCATGGATTGCTCTTCGTACTCGTTGACATTGGCTCTCATCATGGAGATTTCCATCTCCTTGTAGTACTCATCAACCGACTTCAACCTTGCTTCAACTCTTGCAACTTCTTGTATAAGTCTCTAGTGTAATGGCTTGGCACGAAGCGCTTGTACATTGTTTCTTTCATTTCAACCCAAGTGTCAATTGGTTGTTGGTGGTTAGCGACGCGTGCATCTTGTAGTTGTTCCCACCACAAGAGGGCATACTCTTCAAACTCCATCGAGGCTAAGGCAACCTTCTTGTTGTCGGAGAAGCGTTGCACGGAAGATCTTGTCAACCTTGAGTACCCATGAGAAGTAAGCTTCCGGATCACTTGTGCCGTAGAACTTGGGTATGTCAAAGCGGACGTTGGTCAAGTCATCATAGTTGTCACCACGGGCACCACGTGGGAATGCACGTCCACGTCTCCTTCGATTGAGTCCATCACCATTGTGTTGGCTTGACTCGTTATCACTTGACTCGGAACGTGGTGTTGTGACGATCATGTGGAAGTCTTGACGAGGACGAGGATCATGGAGGAGGTGCTCTTGTTGAGAACGGGTTGTTCGTTATTGTTCGCATTGTCATGATTTTGATGACGTGGCCTTGGAGGATGACGGGGTGACGTCCTTGTTCATCAAAGTCATTCGCACCCGGACGCCATTGTCATTAGCCAATGGGTCATGACGATCACGTTGTTGCGGTGGTGGTGATGGTATGCGTTCGCGACGTTCATCATTTTGGTGAGGTTGTTCTTGATGCGCATTGGCATTGTTCGCGTGAAGATCATGTGGTTGTTCAACGTTAGGAGGAGGTCGTTCATGGGCGTCGCGCCTTGGATCATGTTGACGTTCTTGTCGAGGTTCATGACGTCCATGACGTGCTTGTGTCGACCTTGAGGTGCTTCTTGTACGGCTTGAGCGTGAAGAAGCTCGTTGTCGCACAAGGTTGTTGAGAGCTTCGGTCACCGCTCCATATTGCTTCTTGCGCATGCATGCGGTCGTTGAAGTTGGCTCTTGAGCTTGAAGACGGCGCTCGTAGCGTCCTAGCCATCACGAAGAAGGTGTCGAAGACCAACAACTCGTTTGTGTGACATAGCCATGATCACCGCGAACTCCACCATGGATTTCATCGTCCGAGCTTGAGCTTCCGTTTGTACTTCCCCTAAACATTTTCTCAAGAACAAGTGAGATATGTGGTAAGGAAAAACCAAGACAAACTATATCCCAAGTATAATGTGGCTTGAGAGGAGAGAATCCGGTTCTAACACCCAACACACACACTTATGAGGATAGGAAGGTATGAAGTGGCAAACGAAACAAGCAAACCCGACGAAAGTATATTGTCAAAGGTAGAGAAAATCCACAATGATCAAATTACCAAAGAAACTCCAACCACAAATGATGAAGAAACACACACAAAAGCGAATGATGGGGTTGGGCGACCAAAGGGCGAGCACTCGAAGATAGACAACCTAACGAAGACTACGTGCTCAAATGTCACCCAACACAAGAGGACGCTAGCTCAATTGCTTTTTGTGGGCAACGGATTTGCACAAGTGTTAACACTCACACTCACTTTGGCGGTTAAGCTTTGTCGCAACCTACAAGAGATGATACTTGGCACTACTCATGTTCTTTTCTCTTCTCTTTTTTTTTGATTTTTGCTTTTTGACGATGATTCCTTCTCTTTTGCTAGTGCCAAGATCTCTAACGATACACACTCGCCAATACTTTAAGACAATCACTCAACAAGTGCAATGCCCGCAATATCAAAGAGCTAGTCCGATAGGTCAAGGTACACGAAAGGAAGAAGGGCTCACAACGGATTATGATGGTGGGGAAATGTCGAGTCCTTGGTGGCGTCGTCGCTTGGCGTTGATGATGCGTTGCTGCGGAAGCTTGTCGATGTCGTAGACGTAGGCACACCAAGAAAGGACTCAAACCAAAGAGGAAATGCCAAAACGAAAAAAAGAAAAAAATTCGGCCAAATTTTGAAAACCCGGTAGTACCGGCCTGGGCCCGGTAGTACCGGCCTGCCCGATTTCTGAAGGTTGACTTTCGATTTTGGGCGGAAATTGGACTCGAAAATCCTCAAATTCGTGGGAAATTGGCAAAATTAAGGCTAGGGAACGCAAACAAGGTGGAGGGGGTCCTAAAGCAACAGATCCATGGACAAAAACTACCAAAAACGCAACGAATCGACAGATCGGCTCGAATCAAGGCAAGGCTATTTTTGGTGGAAATTTTCGAATTTCTCAAAAACAAGAAAAATTTGGTGGATTTTGGTGGAAACACAAATCAAATCCGTGTCAACCTAGAGCTCTGATACCATATGATGTAGGTTGGTCCCGATTTTCACGGATTTGTGGCGGAGGGACGATGAACACGAAGAACAAGGATGAACTCAAGAACACAAAGAGGGGAAAACACCAAATCAAGGATAACTAGCAAGTAGCAACTCAGCAAGATTCAATTGGTAACAAATCCCCAGGGTAGCCCCCAATTCTCCTCTCCCAAGCACACCTTACTCTTAGGATTGTTTGTCCAATTGGTCAATCCAACCAATCCAATCTAGCCACTACAAGAGGGAAGATTAGCAAGTAAGCAACTACAAGAGGAAGCCTTGGTATCCACGAAGGGATCTTCTCCACAAGGGAGGCCTTGGTTCATCTCCACAAGGGGAGGCCTTGATTCATCTCCATAGGAGGAAAGGACACTTTGAGAAGAAGGAGCAAGGCTCTACTCTAATCCCAAATCATAGTCTAACCTAGATCTGAGCAAAGGGGGTCCTATTTATAGTGTTGACAAAGGGGTAGGTGGGTGGATAAGATTACAAGGCACATGGGCCTTTTCAGCACACAGGCTCGCCCACGCCGGTAGTACGGGCTCGGCGCGGTAGTACCGGCAAGGGAGTAGTACCGGGCTCCGGGGCGGTACACCGGGAAAGATCAGCCGCGAGTCCAGTAGCTCCTCGAGATGCGGTAGTGGACGCGGTAGTGGGCGCGGTAGTACCGCGCCGGCATGTGGCGGTAGTACCGGGCGGCGAGACGCGGTAGTACGGTGCGGGCAGTCGTTCCTTCAGGTGACACGTCAGACGGCGGCGGTAGTACGGGTCGTGTCCGGTAGTACCGCCTGAGGCAGTTTGGGCTTCATCTTATTCTTCTTGGCTTCTCTCTTGTCCATCTTCTTGGGTCTTCTCTTGGTCATCTTCTCCACTCCATTGTGGATCGTTGTCAAGGTGGTTCCTGAGTATGCACAAAGTATCCGAATGAAGTAGCAACCCATTCAAAGGAGTGTCGAGATCACACATAGATAGGAGTGAATTCACCTTATCATGGAGAGCTTTAACTCTTGCTCTTGTCATTGGGCCACTTGTTGTAGGAGTCGTAGGTTGGGCTTACAACCGCTCCTCTCCGAGGAGCCTGCTAGGTTGAGTCGTCGGGGGTCGCCGAGGAGACTGCCAGGTGAGGTCGCCGGTGGGCCGCTGGAGGGAGCTGCTCTGAGCTGAGCCGAAGCAGAGAGCAGGGACATTACGCCGTCGAGGAGGGCAAGAGGCAGGGGAGGGTCTTGATGAGAGAGAGAGAGAGAGAGAGAGAGAGTGAGGGGACTGAGGAAGGTGGGTGTCGAATCCACAGGCTGAGATTTTCTTATCTTTTTCTTAAGGTCACTTGCGTGGTCGCATTGGAGAGATCCAGCAATATTTTGATTCCTAGTTTCGGCATGACGGCTAGCTTTTGTCATAGTTTGACGGCTTGACTTTAGGTTGCCAAAATTATTACCTATATGAAAGACGAGCGAAATAGCGAGCTCTCAGCGCTCCTGACACTGTTCTCTACAGTGTTGAACAGTGTTCTACAGTGCTTTCGATCCGTCCCGTCGCTTCCCGATCCGACGGTCCACACGGCTGTTTTGCAAGAAAGTCCCTGCAGTCCCACAAAATTACGAAACGGTCCTCATATAAATAGCCAGGCCCTAAACCTACTTCCCCAATTGCCCTCATTTTTTCCCTCCCCTTATCCTCTCACCCGGAGTGGAGGCGGAGGCGCCTGCGCCGCTGCCCGCCGCCACTGCCACTGCGGCCTCCGCCTCCTCCGTCTCGACCACCGCCGCGCGTCTTCGCGGAAACCCTAGCCCATCCTCGCGAGCACGGCTGGGCATAGGAGGCGAGCAAGGGCGACGAGGGCGGCGAGCAAGGGCGCCTCTACCCCGCGTCGCCGCCTGGCTTCACCGCGCCATCCTCCTCTCTACCCAGCGCCGCCTCTCCTCGTCGTATCTCGCGCCGGCCGCGGGCGCTCGGTCGAACCTCCTGTCGATCAGCTCTAGACGGCGCCCTTTTGTGTGCCAACGGCGCACGAGCGGCCGTCACCGCTCGGCGTCAACGACCAACGCCAGAATCCGGCGCAGCGGCTGGTCTCCAACGACGACAAGCGCACGAGGAGAGCAGTAGCCACCGGCCGGTGCAGCGGACGGCGAGGTCGCTCGGGTTTGAGCCCGAGTGCACCCGCAAGCATCAGGTGGTGGCTCCGACACCGCCCTAGCCAGCGACGACGACGAAACCCATAAGGTAATCATCAACTTCCATTAGTCCAGGGTTACGGTTCCTCCGAATTGCGGAATTTCATGATTTAGGGTTTCGGTATTTGGGAATTTCGTTGAAGTTTGCATGAAATGAACCAATCCCCACTTAATTCGAAGCCCAGCTTAATAACAGAGGGAAAATTTAGGGATTTCAGTTCTAGGGTTGCGAAAAATTGGGGATTTTGCTTTAAAAGCTTACTAAAAATCATCAGTCCCCTTTATAACTTCACCAATTGCAAAACCCTGGAACCTTAACTTAATTTGCATAATAATATGTCTTCTTCTCTTCATTATTAGGCACTATAGTTTCATTTCGATATCACGCCTCCGTGTAAATATCCCATAAATACTTCTGTACTAAATAGTACTTGCTATGCAGGTATGATTATTGTTCTAGACCTTTAAGTTTGGCTATGAATGTGCAGTGACAAATTAAGAAATCAGAATTACCACGTAAACCCATGTGTAGGTCATGTTTATAAATAGATGCTCTTATATCCTGTGCAAGCAAAGCAACTACATGCATCTTACAACTCTCCTGATGCCCAAAAGAGTTTATCTTTTACAAGGCATCACGCTTTCTTATATGCTGACCAAGTTTATAAATTGACGATGGATTCTTAAATAGTTGTGACCAACTCAAGGGGCATGCATGGAGCCAATATGAATTTATGTCTCCCTTTTAGGTAAGAGAATATGGTATTTGCTTTGGTTTCATTCCTATATTTTTGGATGAAATACTGGTTTTCTCTTATTTTAGTCAACACATTTTCTGGTGAGGCCATTCATTTATGCTAACTTCTGATTCTCCATTGTTGGTCATCATGCTTTGGCATACTCCTATGATTTTGATTCTTGAATACTTGATGCATTCGCTCGGTCACTTATCTAGCAATACAAAGTAGTAAACCTCCTCATGATATTGGCCATGAGGAACAAAGTAGAAAAATTACCAAAAGTGTGCCATTTTTGGCATACCAAAAGCTCCCACTTAACTAGCAGACCAAAGTAGCAAAGGTCCTACTATTCCTATGCAGTTTAACTGCACCTTCATGCTGCTGCTTTGGTGGACACATAAAGGCAAGGATTGGTAAATAATTTTCAAATTGTACAAGAAAGTTAGGGTATTATATAAAATCGTTGTACTACTTAACGGGATGCACCAAAATTGATTTTTGGTTGATAAATTTTTCCATTTTCAGGCCATCATATTTTGATCTGTCAATTTCTACGTGTTGGTAGTAATCTTTTGTACGCAATGTTTTACCCTTTTGGTACGACTCTTCGAATCAATTGGTGATTTTTATCACAGACAGTATTTGGAAAAACACTTAATGGTCATTGTATTACCTTTCATAATACTCTCTTCCTTGCGAAGTGCGTGTGTAATGGCCACAACCATTTGTATGTTGATACTATTAGTGTTTACCTGCAAGTAAACAACATACAAGTGTGAGCACATGAATTGGTGATTTTTTTTCACATAGTATTGGAAAAGCAATTAATGGTCACCGTATTTCCTTTCATAATAATCTCTTCCTTAAAAAGTGCTTGTGTAATGGGCACAACCTTCTATTTGTTGCAAACTGATTTGCATCAATCATCATTTTTGCTGCTGTTGCAGTTTAGGCTGGAATTCTTAGAAGAATACACAATACTTTTTTAGACGCTAAATGTTGGATCCTGTTTACCCCACCCTACCTATTCCTTTCATACTGAACGACTTGATATTTCTATTCAATTAATGGAAAACGGGATAGCCTGGGTCTTAATATTTTTGCTTAGTAGTTAACTCTGGAAGCCAAAGATGGTCTTACACATGTTAAATGTTCGCGCTTGCAAGATGTCCCCCAATCTCTTAATTTCTATGTCTTTGACACTTGATGGTGATTCATCTATGAAATTTGCATTTTAGTATCGGTACCAATTTATTAATTATCTACCTCATATTGCTCATTATTTCCTTTTCATAGTTGTACACGAAGACATCAAAATAAGCATCGAGACGGGATTGCTCGATCTTAAGCAACCAACAATAGAGAAGATGAGTGATACAAGAAGAACATTATCTTTTTCAGCTTGCTTGGCCAGATTCACAAAATTTCATTTAGTTTATATTTCATCATAGATGCCACCGACGTTTCAGTTCTTCTGCTTCCAAGTATGCAACTGATTGTGGTTGAGTGTTAAAATCATGTTAAATATGACATAACCATTCCACTTCCCTGATCAAGTGATTGTCCCTATGTTTGTTCACTTTTTTACTTCTAAACTACTCCTCCTGTTCTGCTTATAAGGTCTATATACAGTTGGTGGATGTCTATTAGCTTCAGGTTAAAGCATTTAGCAAATAGAGTGACTGTTGAGAATTCCATCTAAATAAACTAATTTTGTATTCTCCTGCTTCGTACTTATAAATAAATCCGATGTGTACCCTTTTCTACTATGGTTTTATTAAGAAGGTTCAAATAATTATTGGAACATTCATGCTAATACTCAACTATGTAGTACCAACTTCAAAGAGATCTGGTACATGCCTATTTATAAATTATCTTCAGGTTACAACAGATGTTCATGTATGGTTACCAAGATGCTAAATGTAAGATTTTCTTGCTTCAAATTAGAAGATCGGATTTATTTACCGTAATTACTTGCTGTGATTGAAAGTTCTGCAGGTTGGGCTAAAATTAAAAAGTATTTCATTGTCGCTGACCATTTCTAATGTACTTCCTTGCTGGCTCTACTGCAGGTGTGCTATTGTTGTTGGAACTTTTGGTTGTATTTATTTGATGGACATGCTTCGACAGAATATTTTGTTCCCTTGGTATATATTGAAATGAAACAATTTACTTACATTCTAGAACATGTCTTGGCTGATTGTTCTCTGAATTTGTCCAGGTGCTTGCTTTTATTTTGTTGTTTTTCATATTGTTGGGACTCCCATTCATTTAGTTTATTGGCTTTGATGAAACACTTGCAAAAGATATTATTCATTATTGAGTATGCAAGCATCCAATTTACTAGATAGTTAAATTTAATATGTGTTTACATGGTTTTGTACTCAGGACAGCGGACATTGTGAAAGGAGCTTATATTTAGTTAGCTATTACTGATAATTAATGTTCTTATTCTCTTTGGCATATTCAGACGAAATTAGAGTATATTTCTACAGCTACACTGCTAGCTAGATCAGACCTGAACTTGGTAAACAAAATTGCATTGTCCAACACCTTGATCTTTGCCGGATATTTTCAACTTCTTATGTCACAAGTTAGGCTTCCGTGTATTCACCGTGATTGATTATTTCAAGTTTCAACTTATCATTCACAGTTATCTACTAATTTATTTGCAATTATGGAGTTGACTGATTATTAAGCATCTGTAATATTATATAGATGGTTGGTTCGCTATCTATATATGATATATGCGCGCTATCGTTTTGGAATTGTAATGATATGTTTAATGAAGCAAATCAACTATTCCTGGCCGCTTGATGTATCTATGGTTTCTTATGTGGCCTTATCTGATCATGTACTTTCAATGCATTTCTTATATATTTGATCCCCAATGTGAGGTCCAAATAAGATTCAGATTTATAGCCAATTATTACTACTTGAAAACGTACTTGCACTCATTAGCATTTTGTTTTCTTAGCAGTGTTTATAACCTGAAAATTGCATCGCCATTGTTATGTAGCTTCCAATGACAAGAGCATCAGCCGGAAACTTAGAGCTACTTCTCTTTCATCTATCCATGTAGATGTTGTTCGTCTCCTTTTTATTTCACTCTGCCTAAAATTCTCGCAAAGGGCGTGGCGTGATGACATGCCAAAATTCAACTAGTGTTAGTTTAGAGCATCTCCAGTTACGTGATACGTCTCAAACGTATCTATAATTTCCGATGTTCCCTGTTGATATTATACCAATTGTTACATGTTTTATATACACTTCATAGCATTTTTATGCATTTATTAGACTAACCTACTAATAGTTGTCAAAGTGCACAATGTTCTTGGTTTATACTTTAATGTGTAGGAATTATCAAAATTGGGCAAGGGAAACCTTGTTGGAGTCGAATCGCGACCTTCCTGAAATCTGTCTGAAAACGTTTTTTGGAGATTGTCACGTACCGGACAGAAGACGACGTCAAACAGAAAAAGTCTAGTCGCGAAAGTTGCGGGGAATTTTCTGCCAATCGATCTGGACTTAAAATTCGCCTAATTCCGAGTTCGGACGCTCCAGATATCGCCGCTTTACCGAACCCTAAAGGAGATGACGGGAATCCGAGAGCATATATAAGGAGAGGAAACCTAACTCGTGGGGAGGCCCCCATACCACGAATTTTCCTCCTCCCAGGCAGCCGTCTTGGGGTGGAGAACCTCCTCCATACCAGCACCATCTCCAAGGGCCGCCGCCGCCGCCTCCACTCCGGGCTGCACCTCTCCATCAAGCTCCTCATCACCATGACCATGTGTGAGTAGTTTCCATCGGGGATGAGGGGTTATGCCGGTAGCTATGTGGTTTATCTCTCTCTCCCATGGTGTGATCTTTATGTGATCATGAGCTTTGTAATCTAGTTGAATCCATAGATGTTACTCTTCATTATCTTATATGCTACTTGAGTGGTTTTATTAATGTAAACTCCGGAGTCACCTTTGTCCCACGGTGCGAAGTTGACAGTGTGCGCACCGTGTGTGGCTCTTAGGCTAAAGATTACAGGAATACTTATCATGAGTTATTATTTGTGTTGGATATCTCTATGGAATTGTGGTGTTTGTCTAGTACTATTTTAGGGCGCTCAAGTTGACAGTGTGGGGTTCCCTAGATGTGGAATGCGACTTTAAGGTGTGCTTTTATAGCTCTAAGCAGTGGATTGGTGTTCGTTATCCAACGAGAGAATAATTTAGAGTAGCATAGTGAAGAGGAAATATCTATGTATTCAATTATATTATTATTGTTGAGAGTGTCCACTAGTGAAAGTATGATCCCTAGGCCTTATTTCCAAGCATTGAAACACCGTTTACTCTCATTTTGTCTCATGTTTCCTTGCTGCCATTTTTATTTCAGATTGCAATTACCACTTATAATCATCCATATTACTTGTATTTTAATATCTCTTCGCCGAACTAGTGCACCTATACACCTGACAAATGTATTGGGTGTGTTGGGGACACAAGAGACTTCTTGTATCTTAATTGCAGGGTTGCTTGAGAGGGATATCTTTGACCTCTATCTCCCTGAGTTCGATAAACCTTGGGTGATTTACTTAAGGGAAACTTGCTGCTGTTCTACAAACCTCTGCACTTGGAGGCCCAACACTGTCTACAAGAACAGAAGCGTGCGTAGACATCAAGCTATTTTCTGGCGCCGTTGCCGGGGAGGTAAGGTAAAAGGTACTCACATCCTCCGTCTACTAAGCTATTTTCTAGCACTGTTGCCGGTTTGTGAGTGCTTGAAGGTATTTCCTTTAGATTCTGCAATTATATTTTTTTGTTTCTTGTTTTTATTTCACTAGTTAGGCTTAATGGAAAACAACAACAAAATTAGAGATCTTTATGTACTTTATATTGAATTGGGACATGATGTGTTTGAAGAGAAAATTAAAAAACCTATGGAAATTTGTTTGCATAATAGTGGTAACAATGTTATTACTATAAATTCTTTGAACACCATTATTGCTAATGCTATGGAAAAGTCTAAGCTTGGGGAAGCTGGTTTTGATGAATATGATATTTTCAGTCCCCCAAGTTTTGAGGAGAAAATTTTCTTTGATGATACTTTGCCTCCAATTTATGATGATTATAATGATAGTGGTATTTTGGTGCCACCTACTATGGAGGATAAAGTTTATTATGATTATACTATGCCTGTAATTTATGATGATTACAATGATGGTTGTGATAGTTTTTGTAACAGCCCAAAGTTCTGAAACCTAAAAACCCGAGTAAAATTTTCGCTTTTGTGTTGCATTGCATCATGGCATCCATACTAAGTTGCTAAACAACACACAATTTGGGTTTGACAACATTGGAAAAACAAAATGCTAAACATGTTTAAACAAAATCTCAAATCAAGGAAGGCACTCAACTTGCAAAACAAAATTACTTTGACATGTTTATTTGTCAAGGAAGTTCCAAAGGTTGAAAACAATGTTTTGCAATTGCTATAAATATTACAAAAGGGCAACATTTTTGAATTTAGCAAAATGCCCTATTTGAACTCTCTGAACAAAAGTTGGTCAAAACAAATTATTTATAACCCCAATTTTTGTGGAGCAACTAAGTGACAAGGGGAGCCTCCCCAAATTATTTCAGATTTTTCTAAGTTATCTAAATGCCTTATTTAATTCAATGGAATGCTGCTGGATTTTAAAAGGTTTTAGAAAGAAAACTGCGAAGGACCTATCCGTGATAGCAACAAGTTTTCCAGGGGGCAAATTGTGAAATCTGTTTCTTCTTCCTCTCTCCTGTAGCGACCGGAGCACACTGCTCGCGTCGCACCCGCGCGTCGCTGCCCCCCCCCCCCCTCTTCTGCGCTGTCGTTGACCCTGCGAGGAGAGCAAGCACCACGACGCCCCCACATGCTCCCACTCCCCGATTTCCCCCTCCCGTTCCCTTTCTCTCCCCGCACGGAGCCGCATCGAGCTCGCCGTCGCCGACGCATCACCATCGACCTGCGCCTCCCCGTGCCAGGCCGAGCCACGCCGGAGCTCCGCCTCGTCCTCCTCTACAACCTGGCCGCAGGAATCGACCCAGGAAGCCGGGAATCAGCGACGCCATCTTCTTCCTCCTCGTTGCTGTCCGTGCGCCGCCGGGGACGAGTTCGTCGCCTACGTTGCCTCTCCGGCCACCCCAAGCACGCCACGCCTCCAGGGTGAGCACGACGACCGTGCTGGTCCCTTCCCCTCTCCTCCTAGCGCCGTAGCCTCGCCGTGCTCTCGTCGTAGTTGTCGCCGTAGCCACCGTCGACCAAGTTTCTGTCGCCTCGCGCAGACCGGTCGCGTAGCCGGCTTAGCCGGGCTGAGAGCCGGTCCCCTCTGGCCCATAGCCGGCCTGCCAGCCGGCCCAGTCCGGGCTGGAGACCGGGCATCTCTGTGACTTGGCCGGCCTCACAACCGGCCCAACCGGGCCACAGGCCGGCTCCACTGTTTTTTCTGGAGATGCTTATTTTTCCATTTTCTCCCTTCTAGCACATGATTCCCGCTACTCCCCGCGCACTTAGGGACATCGACCTCCGATGTTTGTCGTGTTCCACCCCCCCTCTCTCTCGAATGCGAGTAATTGATTTCTTCGTTGATTAAAAATAACTTAATTAAAATAATAAATTTAAAAGAAGAAAATTTATAAAAGTAATAACTTTTTATCGGGACCTCAGAAAATTGTGTTTATTATACCCAAATGCTCAGAAAAACATGAGTGATCCAGAATCATCATCTTCATGCATAATTGATCACAATTACAATAATGTGCTCTAGTAGTAATTATAATCACTAAGTTTAAATATGAGTTTATTCCAAATATGCCATAATATAATGGGGACCCCATTTAACTTGTTGATCATGTTCAATGCTTCTAGGGTGCATTTAAAATGTCATATCATCATTTTGTATGCATTGCACAATTGCCATGTGTTGATTGTTGTTTCTGCTTTCCGGTGTTGTCTGCTCTCCGGTAGATCACGAGTTCGGAGTTGAGCATCATTACTCCGACGAGCAGTTTGACTCCTCCGCTCAACAAGGCAAGCGTAATCCCCCTCTGAGCATATCTTATCCTATGTTTCCGCAACTATTTTCTCCACTATAATATTGCATGCGGTTCCAATTGTCAATTTTATTGGATTAGAGTATCCTTTAGTTGCATTAAGTTTCCGATGCCAATACCTGTTTTCCCTCCTATTATCCATAGGTTTGTATTGTTGGCCTGAGATACTTACTATGCTATGTTGATGCTTAGCCATGCTTAGTTAATTGCATAGCTATACGATGGATGGTTCATGTTGGAAACAGGTGATGAGATGAGATTGATGGTGGAGGAAATTGTGGTGACGGATATTAAAATGCTAAAAGGTGGGGATGAGAGGCCACTGTGGTTGTGGTGCTTTGTCTCGTTCTCGCCGCCTAGGTGCGAGTTCTATACCTCTTGAACCAAGACTGAGCGTGCAACCATGCGTGAGGCCTATGCAATTGCAGGAACCCTCATAGACTAAATAACTCGGGCGGGACTAGCCTGGGTCCTCTAGTTCGGGCTTCCATTTGCGCGTGCGCGATGATGGTGGGATGAACTGAGATGAGGATGGTGGTGTTTAGGAAAATGAGTGGCCACGGGCAGTGTGTTGGATCGCTGCTCCGTCCTCACTGATGATCCTGGGTTAGTCCTTAACGAGGGAGAAGTCGACACCGCTCCCACCCAGCCGGCTTTCCATGGAAGAGAGCTAATTGTACAGGCAATGGGCCGAACGGTACGCGTGGCAAACATTGTACACCCCTGCAGGGTAAATCTTTTCGAAAAGCCGTGTCCGCGGTTATGGACGAACTTGGGAAGTGAAGGTAAGATCATAGAATAACTTTAACGGAATGATTAAAAACTGGGTACTAGAGGTACCACTCACAAATGCAAGGTGAGCTTCCTCGAGGGTGATTCGGGGAGGTGCCTTTGATGAACATGTACAGTGGTTGATGATGGTTGATGTTGAGTAAGGTGATCAAAAGAAAAGAGTCACCTCTTACCCCTTTTGAAAACTATTCTGATTAGTCGATGCCATTGAGTTGTGTTTTCATAAATAAAATCAGCTTTATGCAAAACAGCCATAAACCTTGAAAGCCTCATCGAGCTAATGCTCTATCTATAATCTTGCGAGTTCGTCGAACTCAACGTCGTTTGTTTTGTTTCAGAGGAGGACTCCACCGACCTCGAAGGTGGGTTCTTTGTGGACGTCGACGAGTAGTCTGGGTTCCCAGGTGGCAGCTTGGGACATCCCGGAACAGCTGGCGCTTGGATGTCCGTTTGCAGGCCTCTTAGTTTTGCGTTTTTCGATCTCAGCAACGTAAGTGCCTCGAAAAAATTCGTCTTTACAGACTGTTCTGTTTGGACAGATTCTGTCTTTTATTTTTCGCATTCTCTCTTTTACTAGTGTTGAGTGGAATTCTTTTTAGGGTGAAGAGCTTTACATAACATCAGTGGCAGTAGTTAATGTTAAAACTAACGGTCATGTTTGTGTCCTTATAGAACATGTGAGTTTTTTTATTGTGCAATAACCCTCTAATGAGAATTACTCTGAGTTTGGTGTGGCGGAAGTTTTCAAGGGTCAAGAGAGAAGGATGATATAATGTGATCAAGAAGAGTGAAGAGATTAAGCTTGGGGATGCTCCCATGGATCACCCCAGCATATTTCAAGAAGACTCAAGCGTCTAAGCTTGGGGATGCCCAAGGCATCCCCTTCTTCATCAGCAATTTATCAGGTCATCTCTAGTGAAACTATATTTTAATTCTTTCAAATCATATGTGCTTTACTTGGAGCGTCTGTGTGCTTTTATTTTCAGTACTTTATTTTTCTTTTGATCAACTTGATTGGAACCTAGCATTCTTGATTGGGAGAGAGACACGCTCCGCTTTTTCATATGAATACTCCTATTCTTCACTTATACTTGTTGAGTATTCTTGTCTAGCTATTGCTATGCTTTTAGCTCCTGTTTTTCATGCATCTCTTGTTCAGAGCTGTTAGTTCTTTTAGAGAAAGTACTCTCTTGTTTCACTGATAATTGTTTGTAGAGTTTATGTTGAAATAAGTTGATTGGTGTTTGGTTGGAAAGAAAATGCTGCATGTGGTAGATGGTATAATGGAAAAGACTTACATATTCTTGTAGATCACTGTCTTGGATAATTTGATACTTGTCAATTGTTTTGAGTTATCAAGTAGTTCATGTTTAAGCTTTTGTATCATGTAGTTAAAACCCATTAGTGAAGAACTACCGTAAAGCTCGTTGAAATTTGGTTTGCATGATTGTTATCTCTAAGGTCAAGATATTTTCTAGTAAAAGGGTTTGGTTAATAAGGAAGACAGTGTAGAGTCTTATAATACTTGCAATATGTTTTCATATAAGTCTTGCTGTGTCGGTTGATATCCTGTGTTTGTTTCAAATAACCTTGCTAGCCTAAACTCTGTACTGAGAGGGAATGCTTCTCGTGCATCCAAAACATTGAGCCAAAATCCATGCCATTTGTGTCCACCATAACTACCTATATGTGGTATTTCCTTGCCACTCCAAGTAAATTTTTCATATGCTACCTTTAAACTATTCAAAAACTATTACTCCTTTTTGTGTCAATGTTTACCAAGCTCATGAGGACGGGTGGATGTCTTTATGTCACCTGTCAAACAGACTTTACCACCGAACTAGCGGCATATACATCTGCTTATCCATTAATTTTGCAAAAAGAGCTGTCAAATGGGGTGCCCAGTCCCAATTAATTACAACTTTAACCGCTTAATTTTCTTCACATTTTTCCCTGATTTATCAGTCAAGCAATGACAAATAGTGAAATATCTGCATGTGTAAACAAAAGAGAAAGAGGGATGATCTGCCTTGCTGGTAGAAATAACGTCCTTCATGGGAGCCGCTCTTAAAAGTCTGGTTGGCAGGGGTCATATTGTGCTTTCAATTTTCTGATTCGTTGACAATTAACAAACACCTCCCAAAACTTATTTTTACTCTCTATATGATTTCAAAAACTTAAAAAGCTCTGGCACATGATTTAATCCCTGCTTCCCTCTGCGAAGGGTCTTTCTTTTACTTTTATGTTGAGTCAGTTTTCCTACTTCTTTCTATTTCAGAAGCAAACACTAGTGTCAACTTTGGTGCAACAATTTTTATATGCTTGTATATTGTACTTATTATATTGCTTTGTATTGACAAATATCCATGAGATATATATGTTGAAAGTTGAAAGCAATTGCTGAAACTTAAATCTTCCTTTGTGTTGGTTAAATACCTTTTACTTATAATCTATTACTTTATGAGTTAACTCTTATGCAAAAAAAATTGATGCTTGTCTCGAAAGTACTATTCATGAAAAGTTTTTCCTTATATGATTCAGTTGTTTGCTCATTATCTATTTGTTAGCAAACTATAGACCATTGACCTGGATCACTTCATTCATAACATGTGCTTTACAATACTATTTGATCAAGATTATGATTGTAGCATGTCACCTCAGAAATTATTTTGTTTTTATCGTTTTACCTACTCGAGGACGAGTAAAACTAAGCTTGGAAATGTTTGATACGTCTCAAACGTATCTATAATTTCTGATGTTCCATGTTGATATTATACCAATTGTTACATGTTTTATATACACTTCATAGTATTTTTATGCATTTATTAGACTAACCTACTAATAGTTGCCAAAGTGCACAATGTTCTTGGTTTATACTTTAATGTGTAGGAATTATCAAATTGGGCAAGGGAAACCTTGTTGGAGTCGAATCGGGACCTTCCTGAAATCTGTCTGAAAACGTTTTTCGGAAATTGTCACGTACCGAACAGAAGACGACGTCAAACAGAAAAAGTCTAGTCGCGAAAGTTGCGGGGAATTTTCTACCAATCGATCTGGACTTAAAATTCGCCTAATTCCGAGTTCGACGCTCCAGATATCGCCGCTTTACCGAACCCTAAAGGAGATGACGGGAATCCGAGAGCATATATAAGGAGAGGAAACCTAACTCGTGGGGAGGCCCCCATACCACGAATTTTCCTCCTCCCAGGCAGCCGTCTTGGGGTGGAGAACCTCCTCCATACCAGCACCATCTCCAAGGGCTGCCGCCGCCTCCACGGGCTGCCGTCGGCCGCCGCCTCCACTCCGGCTGCACCTCTCCATCAAGCTCCTCATCACCATGACCATGTGTGAGTAGTTTCCATCGGGGTTGAGGGGTTATGCCGTAGCTATGTGGTTTATCTCTCTCTCCCATGGTGTGATCTTTATGTGATCATGAGCTTTGTAATCTAGTTGAATCCATAGATGTTACTCTTCATTATCTTATATGCTACTTAAGTGGTTTTATTAATGTAAACTACGGAGTCACCTTTGTCTCACGGTGCGAAGTTGACAGTGTGCGCACCGTGTGTGGCTCTTAGGCTAAAGATTACAGGAATACTTATCATGAGTTATTATTTGTGTTGGATGTCTCTATGAAATTGTGGTGTTTGTCTAGTACTATTTTGGGCGCTCAAGTTGACAGTGTGGGGTTCCCTAGATGTGGAATGCGACTTTAAGCTGTGTTTTTATAGCCCTAAGCAGTGGATTGGTGTTCGTTATCCAACGAGAGAATAATTCAGAGTAGCATAGTGAAGAGGAAATATCTATGTATTCAATTTATTATTATTGTTGAGAGTGTCCACTAGTGAAAGTATGATCGCTAGCCTTATTTCCAAGCATTGAAACACCGTTTACTCTCATTTTGTCTCATGTCCATTTTTATTTCAGATTGCAATTACCACTTATAATCATCCATATTACTTGTATTTTAATATCTCTTCGCCGAACTAGTGCACCTATACACCTGACAAGTGTATTGGGTGTGTTGGGGACACAAGAGACTTCTTGTATCTTAATTGCAGGGTTGCTTGAGAGGATATCTTTGACCTCTATCTCCCTGAGTTCGATAAACCTTTGGTGATTCACTTAAGGGAAACTTGCTGCTGTTCAACAAACCTCTGCACTTGGAGCCCCAACACTGTCTACAAGAACAGAAGCATGCGTAGACATCATTACGGCGTCCAAATCGGCGCCCAAAGACTGTTCGGACAGGCCTTTTGGGCGGGCGCCGTCTAGACGGCCTGCAGGCTATGCGCTGTCGTTATCCACTCGCGGCGTCCATTTTTTTTTTAATTGACATTTAAAAATGAAAGTACATTGATTTCATTGAAATTTCATTCAAACTAGAGATAATTCATTGTACCAAACATAATTCGTTCAAATTAAAACCTGAACTACACCTAATATGAAGGGTGGCACGCCGGGCACCGGCAGTTCGGGCAAGAGCCCGCCAACACAGGTAGAGGTGCCCGGCGGCAGAGGAAGCAGAGGCAGTTGGTGGCCGATGGCGGCGCATGTGGCTGGGCAGTGGAGGAGGCGATGTCGGCCTCAATGGCGCACTGCATCTCGCATGCGTCCCACTGCGACGACGGCCATTCCTCAGAGCTGTCATCATCACCGTCAACCTCCTCCGCCTCTTGTTGAGGTTGCGGCGGAGGAGGTTGCAAGTGGCCTTGTTCTGATCTTGCGTGACAAGCCTCCTCCGCCGCCTCGTAGCGAACCCTCACCTTTCCATGCCGGCCGTGAAGTCCTCGTCGAAGGTGTTGGTGAGGACGTCATCGCCGAAGTCGAACCAGCTCGCAAGCGGCTCGTGAGCGAAGAAGGAGTTGAGCCGGTAGGCGTGCTCCACCTCGATCTGCTCGTCCCAGTACGCCGAGTTTGGCTCGAACCTCACGTCGTCGTACATCTCCGGTGGCATGATCTGCTAGCACATTGCGATGTAGTCGAGGCGCACCTAGCCAGTGAGCCGAGGGGCAACCAGGACGTGAGCTGGGTTCATCGCACATCCCTCGGGAGACGGCTGTTCGCCGGCACCGGTATGTTGGTACGGATGAGCTCCCTCGCGTCGGCTTCCGTGAGCAGGTCCGCCGGTGGCAGAGGAACGCGGATGGATGAGCCCGCCTCATGGTCGTTCAGCAAAGGCCGGGTTCGCAAAGGCGAGCGTCGCGCAGCGCGCCGAGCATCAGTTAATCATTCTGGCGCACCCTACGGGCCTGCGTCGCCTCCCGGAGATGTGCAAGCTCCTCCTCCGTCAAGGGAGCACCGATGTCGCGCCGAGAGGAGCCATGGGTAGGTGGTGGAGATAGATGTGGTGTTGTGGTGTAGACGGCGAGGAACCGCCTCTATATAGCGGCCGGGCGGAGGCGAGCGGATAAGCGCGCCTTAACTCCGGTAACCGGCCTGCCTGCCACCCTATTTACGGCGACGCTTTAAAAGACGCGCTCATCTGCACTGACGCTGTCGTGGCGCATACGTTTCCTCGCCGCAGGTGAAGTGACGGCTCGCTGCGCCCGGCTGGGAAACCGAGACGCCTCCCGCCATTAATTCAGTTGACCGGCCGCACTCAGCCTCGTGTCTCAATGATAAGGTTTGCCGGTGCGTCGGAGACCAACGTGGCCGCGTGCGCCGTTTCGTCCGGTACAGCCCATCGACTCACCAAGTGGAGGGCGCGGGCTGGGTGTGCCAGACCAAAAATGAGCTTGGGCGCCGCGAGTGGGCGCCAGTCCGCACCGCTCAAACGTCTTTGGGCGGCCGTTTGGCGTCCCGACAAAGCGTGAAGAAAGCGAGTGCAATACTGTAGATCGTCAACAATTATGCTCCAATTGTACACGCTATAAATAGAAGATCTAACCATAGATCGGAAATTCAGAATGTGCATTCATCGTTGACGGGACACGTGTCTTCTAGCACCTCTCGCCAACAACCGACAGACCGATCTGGAAAACAAGAATAGGGTCACGACTCACGAGGCTAGCATCCAGAATTGTTACCAGGACGCCGCCCAGGTCTCAGGCCTGTAGGGTTTCGAACTCAACACCGTCGATAAGTTTCCAGCTGAAAGCGAGAAATTCTAGAAAGAGGAGGCAACAAAAAGGAACCCAGGTAAAACATTTGGAGATCATAGACGCTAGCAAAGCCAGCAAAAATACTTCTAGTCTGAAGTTTTGTTTCTGGAGGTGGAGGAAAAAAAACGGTGAACCTCCTCTCTACTTGTGTTTTAGTTTTGGCACATATTCCGCCACTAGAAACTTGCTTTTTTTCTAGGGGAGACATCCCCAGTAATCATAGTCTGTCCAAATAGGAACATCCAAAAGAGTGCAAGAATGGTCAAAGTTTTCCCAAACCTGTTCCGAGAATCTACAAGTGGGACTGCCATTCCGTGTGTTCGTCCTCCTCCTATACATCTGCGCCCCTTGGTCAGTTTCTTGCGCTGATTCAGTTAACCCATTTGGGCTTTTTGGTCACTCCGACAAACTACAAAATCATGGAAGGAGTTGTGTTAGTTTGAGTAACTCATAGACTTGCATGATAAAAATTGTGTACTACAGAACATTTAGAAACTTGCTTTTGAATTTAACATGCATTGTTAGATATATTTCGTGAAAAGTTCCCTTGTTTTTAATTGACTGGGATCGATTACTTGGGAAGCAACTTTGTGGTGATCAAGACTAAATGAAACCAAGAAACCTTCTTTTTTTGAACTTATGAAACCAAGAAACTAGTAAACTAGGTCATGGAGAAGAAAGTGTACCCTTATCTGCACCAATTATTTAACCATGTTCCTGGAAAAATAATTGATTAAAATTTTGACTCTTCTTAGTGCGTTTATGCTAGCTGCCTAGAATAGAAAGTGATAGCCAGATTGCCTGCATGTAAAAAAATGTGAAGATGAGTACTTGCCGACTTATGCTTTTACAAAAACCATGTTCCTTCCGTTTTTTTTTTTTTTTTGGCTAAGCTCTTCATTAAGCGCTGTCGCTTGGGCTCAGTTCCGCCTTGAGCAGTTCCACATCCTTTTGAGCAGTTCCACATCCTTGCCCGACCTGTATGCACCCCAACATTCCAGTAAGGCCTCTACTCGCGTTCAACGTCATTAGACGAGTAGTGTCTGCAACAGTTGGCTCTCTCAGATACTCCCCACCAAACACTTGAATCACAGCTTGGCAGAACTGATGCATGGAGTCTAGGCAAGTGGACTCGCTCATGCGCAAATATTCATCAACAAGATCACCAGCTACTCCATATGCTAGCATCCGAACAGCTGCAGTGCACTTATGAAAAGAAGAGAAACCGTGCGTACCAGTCACATCCGGCTTGGCCTCAAAGTAGAGTCATCATATGCCGCACTCCTTCGAGTAGACGCATAAACACAGGCTTTGCCATCCGAAAAAGGCGACGAAAAACGTGCGCCGCATATGTTGGCTTGAAGGGGTGGAAGTTATCCTTCCAAAGTTGGAAGTGACCCTTTTCCCGGTCACGATCCAACGCCGGCGCACGTCCAATTACGAACCTTCCATGCCGAGGTAGTGCATCCTCGTTGAAGTTGTGGATGAGAGCAGCCGCGGCCATGATGATATCGCTATCATCGTCTGATGACTCGTCCGAAGTATCGATGAAGGTGTTGTAGAAGAAGTCATTGTCGTTGTCCATCTACACAAAATGAACAATCAAAATATACATAAGCATTTGTATCGAATTTGCGAACAAAATTAAATTCATCACAGAAGAAATGAAACAAAACCATAAATACAGTCTCTATAGTTTGAGGCTAGCACTAATACAGTAGAATGGTAAGGATTGTCTAGTTTTCCTGTCTAAAAACAAAAGAATAAGTAGTATTTATTTATCAAGGTTGTTGCCACTTTTCGAGAAGGTGTTGGAAAATTTGCAGTATAACACAGTAGAAGAAGAACCGGTGATAAAATGTGGTAAGATGGCAGGTTCCTAAGCGTTTGATTGAAGAACCGTGCTACTGCAATATTTTACAGATTGGATATTGGATATACATACTGCAATATTTTGCAGTTTGGGTTAGTGGTGCTTAAATCATTAAGGATTGTATTAAGACATAGTAATCAACGACCTCTAAGTACACCAAATCTATTTAGATCATGTTTTGTCTTGGAGTAATTATATTTTTTTCTATTCTGGTATATATCTCCTTCCATTTTAAAGATCACGGTAACATAATCAGATATTCGTGTGCTGAAAATTTGGGGAAGCCAAAGATCAAATCATGGTGCAATGTTATACCACAAAACCTAACATTATCCAGGTCGTGCAGCTCCTAACTTATGGCCTTCATCATTTCATTCTCCACCTAAATCCAGTTATGTAGCATCTGCAAAGCACCTGTACAATGCTGTCATTCCTGCACCATCCAGGACCAAATCAACAGAAAAAGACATCAAGGATGAACTGATGGGACTTGTTTTGATCAGAAAGAGAAATCTGTTTACACCAACAACAACAAAAGAAACTCAACAAACTTAATTTTTAACGGGAGGCTCACGGCTGACAGTAGTTGCGAGATCTTCCGGCCGTGCGGCCAAAGCAGCAGGATGACGCCGTTTCCTAGGATAAGCCAACAAAACAAATCAAGTACCCATACAAACGAAAAAATCTAAACATCAGAGAGACCAATCACGATACGGAAGAACTGGAGTTGTAGTATGTTACCGGACTCCGCTTGAGGGGCAACGATCCAACCACGCGATTGAAGCGGTGCAACGGCTGGTGAGATTTGAGGTCATGTACTCTTGGCAACAGGGAGAAGCTGAGGCAGTGGGGGGCACAGCGGACAGGGAGAGAGAGAGAGGAGGTCGCCGGCCTTGGAAAGGGAAGTATCTCGAGCGGGGTTGTGCAACCGCTGGTGCCGGTGAGAGAAAAGGGGCTAGATCCCAGCGGGGCTCTTCGCCGCCACCTGCTCTGCCGGCACGCACATCCCCGCCTCCCTCCTCTTGCTCGCTTCATCCTCAGCCAAGCAGGGTCGGGAAAAGGGGATTGAACGGGGAAGAACTTAGGCAGGGGGGCCACGCTAGCCAGGGAGAGAGAGGAGAGGGCGACCTCTGGTGCCAGGTCGGGGAGGAGACGACGCACACAGCAGTACCCCGGCTGGCGGCGGCGAGTCGGACGCCAGGGCGTCTCCTCTGCGGCGGGCGCGGCGGCGCACGGCCGTCCAGTCGGCGGGCGACGGGAAGGACAGCTTAGGGCGGCGACGACGTCGAGGTGGAGGCTGGAGGCAGCCGCCTCGGGGAGGAGACGCAATGGGAAAATGAGGAGGATTTGTGTTTTAGGGCTAGGGATTGCCTTATTTGTAGTTGGACCGTTTCGTAAATTCCAGAAATCGTAGGGGCTGTTTTGCAAACAATTCCAGAGGGACCGTTAGATCGGGAATAGACGGCGCGGAGGTGGCCAGGGGTGACCGGGTGACCGGGCGTGTGAGCGTGGGCAACCGGTGACGTGTCGAATGGTGATTGGCTAAAATTCGTAAGTGAACAGTAGCGGACGAAGTTGGGTCGACGTGGCTCAATCCTGACCGTTGGTCGCGACGATCGGACGGATGGTGAAATTGGGGTGACGTGGCACCGCGGACTGGGGTTCATTGGCAATGCAAAATTAAATTCATCACAGAAGAAATGAAACAAAACCATAAATACAGTCTCTATAGTTTGAGGCTAGCACTAATACAGTAGAATGGTAAGGATTGTCTAGTTTTCCTGTCTAAAAACAAAAGAATAAGTAGTATTTATTTATCAAGGTTGTTGCCACTTCTCGAGAAGGTGTTGGAAAATTTGCAGTATAACACAGTAGAAGAAGAACCGGTGATAAAATGTGGTAAGATGGCAGGTTCCTAAGCGTTTGATTGAAGAACCGTGCTACTGCAATATTTTACAGATTGGATATACATACTGCAATATTTTGCAGTTTGGGTTAGTGGTGCTTAAATCATTAAGGATTGTATTAAGACATAGTAATCAACGACCTCTAAGTACACCAAATCTATTTAGATCATGTTTTGTCTTGGAATAATTATATTTTTTTTCTATTCTGGTATATATCTCCTTCCATTTTAAAGATTACGGTAATATAATCAGATATTCGTATGCTGAAAATTTGGGGAAGCCAAAGATCAAATCATGGTGCAATGTTATACCACAAAACCTAACATTATCCAGGTCGTGCAGCTCCTAACTTATGGCCTTCATCATTTCATTCTCCACCTAAATCCAGTTATGTAGCATCTGCAAAGCACCTGTACAATGCTGTCATTCCTGCACCATCCAGGACCAAATCAACAGAAAAAGACATCAAGGATGAACTGAAGGGACTTGTTTTGATCAGAAAGAGAAATCTGTTTACACCAAGAACAACAAAAGAAACTCAACAAACTTAATTTTTAACGGGAGGCTCACGGCTGACAGTAGTTGCGAGATCTTCCGGCCGTGCGGCCAAAGCAGCAGGATGACGCCGTTTCCTAGGATAAGCCAACAAAACAAATCAAGTACCCGTACAAACGAAAAAATCTAAACATCAGAGAGACCAATCGCGATACGGAAGAGTATGGGTAAGGTATAGGTATAGGTATAGGTATTCCCGATCGATCCTGGGATTTAGCCAAGCGTCGGCGCAAAAGGAGGCATCGAGCGCTCCAATTGTTTTTTCTCTCCACACGGAAAGGTTTGCCCAGAGGCAGGCGCTACAAAAACGGAAGAAAAGTAAATAGCGCCTCAATCTTAGCGCCTCTCGTTGGAGTTCTAGGCGCTTACGATTAATATTGGACGATAATAATTATTTTTTGGTAACGTACGTAAGGGCACCTCTAACGGCGTGGCGCAAACGGACACCGATATTGGTCCGCTTTTGTCCGTTTGGGGGCGGACCGCGGACAAGGAGAGGGTTTGGAGTGGGGGTGGCTCCAACGGCGTGGCGCATAGTTAAATAAAAAAGAAAACGAAAATTAATTTACAAAATAGGTAGCAAGGCCCCACGGGCCAGTGACACAAAATGTACAAAAAAAAAAAACCCTATTGTTGCTGGGTTAGGGGAGGGGCGGCGCCGCCGGAGCTGCCGACGCCGCGGCCAAGAGCTCGCCGTGGCCGCTTAAGCGTCGTCATCCGAGAGGATGATGTACGGCGGCACCTCGTAGAGGTGCGCCGGCGGCCCTTGTGGCGGTGGCGTGGGCGGCGCCTCGGGCTCTTGCGGCCATGCCGGTGCGGGCTGCCACGCCGGTGCATCGGCAGGATCACGCCACGGTGACCACGGCGCTTGGCGGAGTCCCCAGGCCGCCGCCTCCTCGTTCTGCTGCCGGTTCCAGGCCTCCGCCTCCTCCTGGCGACGCCAGGCCTCCGCCTCCTCCTCCCGCTGCTGCCGGAGTGCCTCCGCCGCAGCCTCCGCCGACGCCCGGAGTGCCTCCGCGATGCCAGGCCACTGGCCAAGCTCCTCCAGATTGGAGCCGTCCAGGGCAGCCTGGAGGGCGGCATCGTCGTCGTAGGCAGCGGGCGGCGCGGACGGCGCGGCATCGGCGGCCTCCATCTTCACCGCTCCCATCGGCGCGTCGTCGTCGCTCGATCCGAAGTCGAAGTCGACGTCGGACTCCTCCGGCTCGTCTTCCTCCTCCACGGGCTGGTAGCCGGCCGGTGTTTCGCCCGCGAAGGCCTGCCGGCGGCGCTGGTCGTGCTCGAGCTCGAACCACCGATCCCAGAGCGGCGAGTTGATTGCGTACGCTGGGTCGTGGACAAGATCGGCCGGGAGGAAGCTCCGGCGGCGTAGGATCTCGTTCGTGCGCGCCCTGCCGGAGCGCGGGATGGCCGGCACGGGCACACGGCGGCTGTTCAGATGCCAGCCATGTGGGAGATGCGCATCCCCACGGCAGGGGCGCTTGCACATCCCAGTACATCTCCGCGACGTCCTTGGAGACGCGCGCTCGCTGGGCACGGCGGCGGGCGTTGCGGGCCGCACGGAGCTCCTCACGGCGGCGTTCGGCACGGACGGCGGCGTCGGAGGTCGGCCGGGGCGCGCGCGAGCTGCTGGCCTCCGCATTGTGGCGGCCCTTGAAGAACCAGGCGGCCTTCTTCATGGTGGCAGGTGACGGGGCGGCGGCGGCTAGGGTTTGGAGTGGACTTGAGTGGGGTGCGGTGGTGGGGAACGGATAGGGTCCCCATTAAAAAGGACCGAGCGACGTGACCAAAGCGGCCACAGTCGCTGCCAGGCGGGCCAGGGGCGGACTCGGGAGGACACGTGCCGTGTCCGCGGCTGGACCAAACCTGGACCAGAAATGGGCCGCGTTTGGGGAGAAATGGCCTGTCCGTCCGGACAAGTGTCCCTATGCGTCAGCCCGTTGGAGCGCCTCCCATATCCGTTTGGACAAAATCGGACTGGCCTGATCCGTTTGCGCCACGCCGTTGGAGGTGTCCTAAGCGTCTGTGTAGGCGGCTGCCATTGCACGTGCCCTTATGTCAAATGAAGGTTTATTAAGTAACTCTTGTACTAGCTAAGTGTCTCATGCTTGCCTCAAAGATACAAAAGAACCCCGCGTTTCTAGTTTTCATTTGAAGCATTTATCCCCTGTTTGTTCTCTCCGACGGCCACCGTTTTTTTTCACGCAACATGTCTCTTTCTCTATCCCCACAGAGCGTGAAGATATGTCACCTCTCGTTCTCACGCTTTCCCACACCACCCACAATTCGTCCATGTCTTCATCCCCCTGCTGCTACGTTGTTGCTCAGTCCGTGTCAGCCATCATGTGCACATCTTCTCCTACTCCGGAATCTCAACTGGATGCAAAGCAAGTGATGGCGACGAATTAAGCAATTCACCAAATAGTATGGGTGATAAAGGGGGACATGAGACAACAAGGGGAGCTTGTCCTCCCGCACTCAACAATAACATGAAGAAATAGGCTTTCGCCCAGAAATTCGCTTTGGAGCTCGGGCTCATATGCTCCCGTTATTTGCAAAAAAAATTCAAAATTTGAAAACTCATCAAAAAAATCTGAAAAAAATCATGCACGTACCTGACCATGGTACGCACCACCGTATTTTTTTTCGCGCCGAAATGACATCGTACGCGCCCTGTACAAAAATGACAAATTTCCTGTCAGAAATTCAAAATTTGAATCTCATTTTCTGACAGGAAATTTGTCATTTTTGTACAGGGCGCATAAGATGTCATTTCGTCACGAAAAAAATACGGTGGTGCGTAACATGGTCAGGTACATGCATGATTTTTTTCAGATTTTTTTGATGAGTTTTCAAATTTTGAATTTTTTTGAAAATACCGGAAACGGCGCTCTCGCTTTCGCCCCGCTATAATAATAGCAACCACCCGATACAAGTTTTGAGACCACTGCTGGGGCAAAACAGTACAGTCACGCCCAAAAGAAAAGAAAGAGAAAAAGAAAAAGAAAAGAAAAGAAAGCCGACATAAGCGGATCAATGAAAACAAAGGCGACCCGCAACCGCTGCGCTCTCTCCGGCAAAGTCCCACCACTATCCTAGCACACTGAAACGTCGCGTACCAAACAACACCTACAAGAAGGAAAACAGCGACGACGCTGCTGCTGTCCGGACTAGTCCTAGGGTTTCCCCCGGTACGCTACAGGTAGTGGGGAAGAGGTACACCCGACGCCCTTCAGGAAGGAACAGCGACACTCACAAGCATCACCGCGTCGGTGTCAAAAGACAAGGATTTCTCCCGACCTCGAAAAAACCACATCCCTGGACAGTCCGACGTGCTCCACCAAACTTGCCACCCACCAACAAACGCCACCACGGAAATGAGGTCACCATTGTCGTAACACCAGGTAAGTGCAGCACGACCGGTCGAACCGAGAGAGACCCGCCAAAGACAGAGCTGCAGTACCACAACCACGTGGGAGGGATCGACCTCCACCGCCATAGACGGTAACCGACCGGACGCAGCACGCAGGAGCACACCAAGCCACATTGGAGCCGGAGGGCGGCTGCAGCACAGCCACCTTGAGGACTACCTCCACCGCCATCGGCGGGTGCCGACCGGACGCGGTAGCAGAGACACACCAGGCTGGGCAAGCCCGGCCGGCCCCTGAAAGTGTCGTGGGTTTGTCACGTCAGGTGTCATAGATGACTTCGTAGGTGTGGGATTACGCGAGTCAAGCATCTCCGAGCTTGGGATCGCAGGAACAAAGATCAACACAGATTTACCCAGGTTCGGCCCCCTCAATGTGAGGTAAAAGACCTACTTCCTGCCTACCCTAGATTGGTATTGATATGATAATCGAGGTGTTACAATGGAGGCGATCCGATCTGGTACTCGCCGTATGAGCTAGGGTTTGGGGCTTGATAGCTTGACCCGCTCTAAGTCCTGCGAGTCCTCTTTATATACACAGAGGCTCGCTAGGTTACAAAAGGAAACTTCCCCATAAGGAATACATCCACAGAGGCCTACTCGGAGACTACTTGGTCTTCACGTCCTCCGGGATTGTCTTCTAGATCTTTCCTTATGGCGGTTCAATATTGGGCTTGTTCCCAAGTGGGCCTTCATCCGTGCGAGTAAGTTAAGTCGCACTGGGCCGCGGGTTAATCCAGAAAGTATTCCCCCGACATTAGCCCCCAAGCGTGGCCTGAACTTCATAGTATTCTTGATCTTGAATGCTTAGGCCGCTTTTCCTTGTTTCGCGGCTTATAATTGTACAAGTTTGGCCTTGACTCGCACCTGGAAGATCATCTGACTTCGTGAGCTTTAGAGTATCCTGATAGCTTCAGAACTTGATGACGATCTATCTTCAAATTTTTGATGATAATATGATATAGCCCCCAAGGATTGAGAGGATGTTATGTGGTAATCATCTCAATTCTTCTCAGAGAACTCTGAAGGTCATCACCTGTAACTTGATATCATGAATAAAACAATTGTTAAGTTACAAGTAATTGTAATTGGTGTTGCCGTACTATAAGCAGTACATCGACCTCTAGTTAGGCCATCTGAATCCTTAAGTGGGCACTCGCGCGACTCAGTATTTCCTAGGAATATGTGTGTTCAGGGTCGAGAGCGGCCATGATAGGCAATCAAGCTCGATTGACGCCACACCCCAGTACTTTGGCCACATAATGCGAGTAGCAATCCAACTTAAGGTAAATTTGATAATTGCCAATAAATCGGCTGTTTCAGGGTAACAAAGACCCCAAGAAACATAATGATATTGCCATGATAGGCTAAGCTATGATAAGCTTTGATTATGATGACACATAAGGTCGCGCCTAGGTGGCAACCGAGTGTTATACATAGGGTTGGATCGCGCGTAGGTGGCGATCCATGGTGATACATGGGGTCGGTCGCGCCTAGGTGGCGACCAGAGATGATACAAAGTTTACGGCCGCGCCTAGGTGGCAGCCGGTTTCTGATACAAGGGTCGATCGCGCCTGGGTGGCGATCAGATGTTGCATAGGTCGCGCCTAGGTGGCGACCAAAGTTGAAGTTCTAGCCCTGAGTGGCTGTGATGATACTCAGCTATAAAGCTGGAAAGGATGATGCTTGGCTCTGATTAGCCTTTTCTTATGTATAGTACGGTCGCAGGTGTGCGACGTTCCAAGGGCGAGGTGCCTCGAGACGATCCTCGAAATCATGGCGTTCGCTGCTTTCTTCCCTTACATCCAGCAGGTAGTACGACCCATTGTTTAGCTTCTTGCTGATGATGTAGGGTCCTTCCCATGGAGAGGACAGCTTATGCATTCCCTTGTGATCTTGTTTAAGTCGCAGCACTAGGTCGCCTTCTTGAAAGGTGCGGGTTTTGATGCGTCTGGCATGATAGCGTCGCAAGTCTTGTTGATATACTGCTGACCTTGATGCTGCCAAGTCTCTAACTCTTCTAATGTGTCCACCGAGTCTTGCCGAGCTATCTCATTATCTGTCTCGATGTAAGCCGCAACTCTTGGTGAATCATGTATGATATCGCTGGGCATGACTGCTTCTGCTCCATAGACCATGAAATATGGTGTAAATCCTGTGGATCTGTTAGGGGTTGTTCTCAAGCTCCACAGTACTGCTGGCAGTTCTTCCACCCAACATCCTGGAGATGCTTCGACCTTTTCAATAAGGCGCGGCTTAATTCCATGGAGAATTTCCTGGTTAGCTCGCTCAGCTTGTCCATTGCTCTGCGGGTGTGCTACTGACGTGAGGTCCAATCTTATCCCATTGTCTGCGCAAAATATCTGTGTAGCCCCTTCAGAGGTGTTGCTCCCATTGTCTGTAATGATACTATGGGGGTAACCGAAGCGGAATATGACCTTCTTCAAGAACTTGACTGCTGTTTCAGCCTCGCAATCTCCCACAGGTTCTGCTTCTATCCACTTTGTGAATTTGTCCACCATGACTAAGAGGTGAGTTTTTCCGTTTGAAGACCGTCTGAAAGGCCCTACCATGTCAAAACCCCATACGGCAAAAGGCCATGTGATGGGTATTGTGCGAAGTGCTTGGGCTGGCATATGATCTTGCCTAGCGTATCTTTGACATCCATCGCACACTCTGACAATTTGCTCTGCATCTGCTAATGCTGTTAACCAGAAGAATCCATGTCGGAACGCCTTTGCCACCAAAGATCTTGACGAAGCATGATGGCCACAATCGCCTGAATGAATTTCGTGCAAGATTTTTCGTCCCTCTTCTGGTGAGACACATCTTTGAATGCTCCTGATACGCTGCGCTTGTATAATTCATTGTTGATGATTGTATAGGCCTTTGATCGTCGTATGATTTTGCGCGCCTCAATTTCATCGTCCGGCAGCACTCCGCGACTTAAATATGCCATGTATGGCTCTGTCCATCCTGGCTGTTCATGCAGGGCTGCGACTAAAGTTGAATCATCCTCTGGCTCTGCAATGTCAATTTCTGCTGGAGGCTTGACTGATGGATTGTGCAGTTCATCCAGGAAAACATTGGGTGGGACTGACTGTCTATTGGATCCAAGCCGAGACAGGGCATCCGCAGCTTCATTTTGTCTCCGATCAATATGTTCAACTTGGTATCCAGTGAAATGTCCAGCAATTCTGTCCACCTCTCTCCTATATGCAGCCATGTTCGCATCCTTGCTGTCCCACGTTCCGGAGACCTGCTGTGCCACCAAGTCTGAATCGCCAAAACAGCGTATGCGACTGATGTTCATCTCCTTTGCTATACGTAGACCATGAAGCAGTGCCTCGTACTCCGCCACGTTATTTGTGCAGTTGAAGTGTATCTGTAACACATACCGCAGCTTGTCTCCCTTGGGAGATGTCAGAACAACTCCAGCCCCCGAGCCTTGCAACTGTCTTGACCCATCAAAATGCATGGTCCAGTATTTGGTTTCTGCCATGCTAGGGCAACTTGGATTTCTGTCCAATCGTTAATAAAATCTGCAAGGGCTTGCGACTTAATTGATGTGCGCGGCTCGTAGCTGATGTGATGTGGTCCCAACTCGATCGCCCACTTAGCGACTCTTCCAGTAGCTTCTCGATTACGAATGATATCTGCCAATGGTGCTGAACTCACCACAGTTATTGGATGCTCTTGGAAGTAGTGCTTCAGCTTGCGACTCGCCATGAACACTCCAAACACCAACTTCTGCCACTGTGGGTAACGCTGTTTGGAAGCTGTGAGGACTTCGCTCACGTAGTATACTGGCCTCTGGACAGGGTATTCCTTTCCTGTTCTTGTCTCTCCACAACCATGACAGCACTCACAGCGCGGGAATTTGCCGCTATGTATAGTAGCATTGGCTCTTTATCTTTTGGAGCCGCCAGAACTGGAGCATTCGTCAATTGATGTTTCAAGGCTGTCAGAGCTTCGTCGGCCTCTGCGTCCCAAACGAAGGTGTCTGATTTTTTCAACAGTCTGTACAAAGGTAGTGCTTTCTCTCCCAATCTTGATATAAAGCGACTCAAAGCTGCTACGCAACCAGTAAGCCGCTGTACATCTTTTATCTTTTCTGGCTTTTGGAGATCCATCACGGCCTTTATCTTGTCAGGATTGGCCTCAATGCCTCTTTCTGATACTATGAATCCCAATAGCTTTCCTGCTGGTACTCCGAAGACGCACTTTGTGGGGTTGAGCTTCATGTTGTATTTTCTGAGATTTGTAATGTCTCTGCCAGATCACCAATAAGATCCTGGCTAACTTGCGATTTAATCACAATATCATCCACGTAGGCATGAACGTTGCGACCTATTTGCTCATGTAGCAATTCTGAATGCATCTTTGGTAAGTCGCACCTGCGTTCTTCAACCCAAAGGGCATGCTGACGTAACAAAAAGCTCCGAAGGGTGTGATGAAGGACGTCTTTTCTTGGTCTCCCTCTTCATCTTGATTTGATGGTAGCCTGAATAGGCGTCCAAAAAGCATAACAGCTCGCACCCAGCAGTTGAATCAATTACTTGGTCGATTCTTGGCAAAGCAAATGGATCCTTTGGACAAGCTTTGTTAAGACTGGTGTAATCAACGCACATTCGCCACGTACCGTTCTTTTTCATAACCAATACTGGATTTGCCACCCACTCCGGATGGTATACCTCTGTGATGAATCCTGCAGCCAGCAAGCGAGCTATTCCTCTCCTATTGCCTTTCTCCTGTCATCATGAAAACGCCGTAGTGGCTGCTTCACTGGTTTAGCCGCAGGGTTCACTTTGAGGCTATGTTCTGCTAATTCTCTTGGTACCCCTGGCATATCTGACGGCTTCCATGCGAAGATGTCTTTATTTTCCTGGAGAAAAGCACGAGGGCCTTCTCCTGTCTTCTTCCATGTGTGCTCCAATGCTAGTTTGCTTGGATGAGTCGCCAGGAACAAGATTTATCTGCTTAGTGTCCTGGGCCGCTTTGAATTTCATTGGTGGCTCGGCAGATGGCGTGGTAACCACACTCATATCGTTTGGGTCCACCTGCGACTTATAACCTTTTAGTTCTTCCGCGGCACAGGCGGATTCTGCGAAAGCCGCATCTCCTTTCTCACATTCTATTGCTTTTTCTCTATCTCCGTACACTGTGATGACCCCTTTTGGTCCTGGTATCTTCAACTGTAGGTACACGTAGCATGGCCTGGCCATAAACTTAGCAAAGGCCGTTCTTCCAAACAAGGCGTGATATGGGCTTTGGAATTTTACTACTTCGAAGCTTAGGAATTCACTTCTAAAGTTCTCTTCTGTTCCAAAAGTTACCCCTAGGGTTATTTTCCCCACTGGCCGTGCGGACCTTCCTGGGACAATGCCGTGAAATACTGTTGACGTGGGCTGCAGGCTGGAATCCTTGAGTCCTAGACGCTGGAAAGTATCGTAGTACAAGATATTAATGCTGCTTCCTCCATCCATAAGCACTTTGGTCAGCTTGTATCCTGCAACGTATGGTGCCACAACCAGTGCCAACTTGCCAGGTTCCCGTACCTGTGGCGGGTGGTCGTCGCGACTCCAGGTTACCGCGTATTCTGACCACCTTAACCAAGCGGGTGTTGTTGGTATCACGGCGTTCACCTGCTGACTTCTCCGGCTCAATTTCTCTTCTCTTTTGGAGGTATCGATAACTATTGTGTGATACTGCCCCGTCTGCCTGGGGTTACTCGCGCCGTGCTGCCCAATGTTTGTGTTATGAGCCGCACTAGGGTTTCCTTCATGGGAATTCCCCCCGTTGTGTTGGCTCTCTTCTTTCCACTTTTTGTAATAATGGCATTGCGCCTTGGTATGGTCCGCTGGCCGTCCATCACCTGTCGCATGAAGGTCGCATGGCCGGTTGAAAACTTCTTGCATATTGATTGGCGGGAGCCGTATCCTCGACCCCTTCCACGCTGGCCTCTGAATCCTCCACGCGCATTGGCTACGAGCCCTGAGTGACCATCTTCGCTTTTGCGTTTGTTTTGACTCGTGTTGTTGTGGCTCGTTTGCTGCTGCTGGGGCTTGTTGGAGTTTTTCTTTCCTTTTGCAGCAACCTCCTCTTCTTCTCCGTCTGACGCGTCTCTGGTTTTGTCTGAGCTGGCATATTTGTTAGCCGCAGCCATCACCTCGCTGAGGCTCTTGACTTTATCCTTCATGCGACCCAGCTTATGAATCAGCGGCTCAAACTTGCAGTTTTTCTCCATCACCAGGACGGCTGAGCTTGGTGGTATATTATCTGAGGAGTGTATTATTTCTGCCACCCTTTTCATCCAATGGCGACTTGACTCGCCTTCCTTCTGGACACAACGCTCTAAATCTTCTATATTGCAGAGTCGCTTGCAAGTTCCTTGGAAGTTCTTAATGAAGGCATCCTTCAGTTCCTCCCAAGTATTTATAGAGTTGGGAGGCAAATTTTGCAGCCATATGTGCGCTGCTCCTTCTAGCATCATGTTTAGGTAGCGTGCGCAGATCTCTTCAGATGCGTTTAGGATGCTCATGCCCATCTCGTAATTGTTGAGCCAAGTGGTTGGATCCATGCTGGCGTTATAGTTTGCCACCTTGCGTGGCCCTTTGAAATCTTCAGGAAAAGGTTCCGATCTGATCTTTCAGTGAAACACGCTGGTCCCTTGAGTCGCGAGGACAGGGCTGTGGGTGCGCCTGCGGGGTTATCTGCGGGCCGCTTTTGCATCAATGGTGCATTCGCCTGCGCTTCTGCGACTTGCTCCTTGCCTCTGTGCGACTCCTGACACGTCCTCTGGTGGCCTGCTCTGGACGCTTCTTTCTGCGTAATCCTGTGATTGGCTGGTACGAGGGGCAGCTGTGCTTCGGCTTCCGCCCTATTGGCTTGTTGCAGGACTGCCGTACTTAACATCTGAATCGCGCGCCGCGCCTCAGCATTGACCGGGTCATCGCCTGTTGGTACCATCTGAGTCAAGATATTAGCCGCAGCATACATATTATCGACAGGGTTCTGGTAATGGCCCTGTGGGGTGTGAAACCTCCTTGGTTGTTGCTGGGTCTCTTGATTTGTTGGTACCCTTCCTTCCGCAGTCGTCTGGATTCCCGTCCCTGCGGCTGGAGTGAGCGGGATTTCCACTGTTGGTTGAGTCGCGCGCAGCTGTGTTTGCGGGTCAACCTGTTGTTGAGTCGCAGCCAGCGCGGCTACTCTCTGCCGCTCCTGTTGGATTCCTTGGTTTATCTGATCGAGCCTGCGGCGCTCTTCTTCCATCCTTCGAACCTCATACAGGAGCTCGGCCCTGGCGGCCTCAATTTCTGTTGCACGGAGGGCGGCGTTCGTGGCTGACACAGGGACAAGAAGTGGGTTGCTTGGGGGTGCCGATGCCTCGGTTTCTCCAGCAGTTCCTGACGCACCTGCTCCTCCGGCCATGTAAACCGCGACTTGTGCCATCTCTTGATCTGGTGATGATGTGATTTCTGGTGGGTAACCCCAGCAACTTTCTTCAAAGGCAGGTATGATGGACCCAAACTCTTGCGAGTCCATGCTTTCCACGGATTCTTCCCCGTCATCGGCGACTTCTTCTACTGAATCGCCTTCCTGGACCGATCTAACGGACCTGCCACCGATGAAGCCGACGAAGACGTTGATGGATCCGAACGGGATGACGTGGCCGGTCTCCAAATAATCTGCTTCCGGCCCCCAGCTTGAATCGTCGATGAGGGGTGTGCCATTGACCGTGATGATACGGCCAACAACAAGATCTTCAGCTCCCTTCATGGATCCTGCGCGGAACGTGACGCTCTTGACCGCAGGCCCCACGGTGGGCGCCAACTGTCGTGGGTTTGTCACGTCAGGTGTCATAGATGACTTCGTAGGTGTGGGATTACGCGAGTCAAGCATCTCCGAGCTTGGGATCGCAGGAACAAAGATCAACACAGATTTACCCAGGTTCGGCCCCCTCAATGTGAGGTAAAAGACCTACTTCCTGCCTACCCTAGATTGGTATTGATATGATAATCGAGGTGTTACAATGGAGGCGATCCGATCTGGTACTCGCCGTATGAGCTAGGGTTTGGGGCTTGATAGCTTGACCCGCTCTAAGTCCTGCGAGTCCTCTTTATATACACAGAGGCTCGCTAGGTTACAAAAGGAAACTTCCCCATAAGGAATACATCCACAGAGGCCTACTCGGAGACTACTTGGTCTTCACGTCCTCCGGGATTGTCTTCTAGATCTTTCCTTATGGCGGTTCAATATTGGGCTTGTTCCCAAGTGGGCCTTCATCCGTGCGAGTAAGTTAAGTCGCACTGGGCCGCGGGTTAATCCAGAAAGTATTCCCCCGACAGAAAGGGTCCGTGAAGTCTCCGCCACCACGCTGCTGCACGTAGGCCGACGCCGCTGCTACCCTCAAGATCGACACCAAAGGCCCGGCCGGACCCAAAAAGGGTCTGCGAAGCTCCCGGCGCCACGCTGCAGAAGACGTGTTGTTGTCGCCGCCAGTCCATCACAAGCATCGCACCTCAGTCAAACCGGGTAGCCGGGTCGAGCTTGGGCCCACACTGACCCGGATCGGGCCCAAAAGGGCCCAGATCTGGGCCTGCAGGGCCCCGGCGGAACCCTAGCCACCCGCACCACCAACTGGCGGCGCCGCCGCTGCGCTCACCTCCGGCACCCGAGAAGAACAAGAGTAGCCGCGCCGCCGAAGCTCACCGCCGCCACAACGCCTCCCGGCCAAAGCCGAGCCGCCGCCGGCCGAGGACCACCGACACCAGAGAGGCAGAGCCACGCCTCCACCCATCCCGCGCGCGGGGAGTGACAGGCCGCCGCCGCCGCCGGCGCCGCGCGGGCCGCGCCTGACGGCCTCTGCCGACGGCGGCGACGGGAGGAGGACAAGAAAAGGACGGGAAGTGAGGCTCGAGGAGGGCGCGCCGCCGCCGCGTGGGGCCGGCGGGCACGCGCGAGAGGGGAGAGGTGGGGGCTGGGCCGGGGCTGCGCCGCCGGCGGACGGGAACCCTAGCGCGAGTTTCGGGGAGAGAGGAGGAGGTTTCGGGGAGAGCCTGGTGGAGATATTGTGTCCTAGATTCGATATCTCAACAATAACATCAGAGGTGCGACCGGCTTATCTACCGCCAATTCTCGCGGTGTTCTGCTTGTTAGACAGTACTTTGTGCGTAACTTTTGTATACATGTTGTAATCTGTTTTGTACACGTTTTGTACATCTATATAATGAGATAGCCACACCCCGTTTTGGGTGTTGCGTTGTTGCCCCAATCCATTGTCTAATATGGTATCAGACTAGGTTTAGGTCAAATATGTCTTCCGCCGCCGCCATGGCGTCCGTGGACTCTGCCGCCGCAGTGCCGACTTCTGTCGCGGTCTCGCCGTTCCTTGCATCCCAGCCGCTCGCCTGGACTCACTGCCGGCCGTCCTCCATGACCCCTTCCGCGCCGACGCCTGCCCAGGTCGCGCCGCCAAGCGCCGCATCCTTCGAACCTGCTGCGGCCCGGAGCTACGGGCGCCCTCCACCTCGCCCGGCGCGTACGTGCCGCTTCCGTCCGCCACCCCGACGCATCTTGTTGTGGCCTCGACGTACATGCCGCCTTCCGCCTCGCCTGGCATGACCCCGCCGCCAGCATACGGCGCTCCTCCAACGCCAGCGTACAGCGCTCCTCCGGCTCAGACGTACGGCGCGTCCGCGCCGATGTTCTACGGCGCCCTTCCGACGTTGCCGTACGGCGCGTCCTCGTCAACGCAGTACGGTGCTCCTCCGACGCCTCCATACGGTGACCACTCGTCGTCGCCCTACGGTGCTCCTGTCCAGCCCGCAGCTGTGTTTTATGGCGCCACCTCGTTGTCATACGGCGCCTATCCGGCACCTCCCTTTGGAGCCTCCATGCACTACGGGGCGCCCCTGGCGTCCTACTCGTCGCCGTCTGCGGCCCCTGCTGCTCTCCCATCCACGGAGCTGGCACTTGTGCCCCTCCACCGGGTCCCTATGCGTCGCTACATGACGCGCCCGCGCCGTATGCGGCTGTGCCTGTGGAGCATGGGGTGCCGCCTCAGCCGTTCTACTTCGCGCACCTTATCCCGATACAACTAAAGCCGGATAACTACCTGTCGTGGCGTGCGCAGGTGCTGCCGCTTCTTCGGAGTCGCTACTTGGAGGGTTTTGTTGATGGTACACTGCCGTGCCCTCCGCCGCATCATCCGGCATACCGTGCATGGGTGGCCCAGGATCAGGCCATCCTCTCAGCGATCTAGTCCTCGCTCACGGAGAGCGTGTCGTCGCTCGTCATCTTCGCCGCCACGTCCCAAGATGCGTGGGCTGCTCTCCACACTAGTTTTGCGTCCCAGTCGCAGGCGAGAGCTCATGCTATTCACACACAGCTTGGAGAGGTGAAGTTGCTCGACCTCACCATCACCGACTACTTCAACAAGGTCACGGGCTTGGCGGATACTCTCGCCTCCATCGGACAGCCGCTTCGCCCTGAGGAGTTCACCTCATATGTCCTTGATGGGTTGGACAGCGATTATGATAACCTTGTGGAGAACATTGATGGTCGTGACACGCCTATTCTGCCGCGTGAGCTATACTCTCGCCTCCTTGCGACAGAGCAACGTGTCAAGGCTCGATGCTCTACTCCCGCCTTTGCGTCGGCCAACGCGGCATCACGTGGCGCCGGCAAGCCCTACAAGCCACCGACCATGGGCGGTAAACCGGCGCCCCCACCCCAGCAACCTCAGCAGCCTCCGCGGCCTCCCGCCACCACCACGGGTGGTCGCCCGCACGCCTGCTGCCCATCTTGTGGTGTCCAGCTTTCCTGCCAGCTGTGTGGCCTCGAGGGCCATATTGCATCCCGCTGCCGTCGACGCGTCAAGCATGATTTTTTGGGCATCGGCAACAATGGAACATGCAACGACAAACAAGCTGCTTCGGCGAGTCATGAGCACGGACACACTCCTTCATATCCCATTCATCCGACTTGGTACATGGATACGGGAGCTACCAATCACCTGACGAGTGAGATGGGCAAGGTCTCAACTCAGGAACCATACCGCAGTCATGATCAGGTTCGCACCGCCAATGGCGCAGGTATGCACATCTCACATGTTGGTCAGGCTTCCCTTCTTGCTAATAACTCACAAAAGTTGCATCTTCTAAATGTCATTCGCGTTCTTCAGCTGCACGTAGTTTGTTGTCTGTTCCTCAGCTTACTCGCGACAATAATGTCTTTGCTGAATTTCATCGTTCCATTTTTTTGTTAAGGATCGGGACACGAAGGACGTACTACTTAGAGGTCACCTACGTGATGGTTTTTATGCGCTTGATGTGCCGCCAGTCTCTCAGGTTTTCAGCGGTGTTCGCGTGTCGTCGTCCAACTGGCACGCTCGTCTTGGTCATCCTGACATTCCCATAGATCGCCATGTTCTCCACCGCCACGAGCTTCCATTTGTGTCCAATAATAATGCTGCTACCGTTTGTGATGCCTGTCAGCAAGGCAAGAGTCATCAACTTCCTTTTTCTGAGTCAAGTCGTGTAGTAAAAACTCCACTTGAGCTTGTGTTTTCTAATGTATGGGGTCCTGCCCAGACTTCTGTTAGTGGTCATGATTATTATGTTAGTTTTATTGATGCATACAGTCGCTTTACTTGGCTTTATCTTCTCAAGCGCAAATCTGATGTGTTCGATATTTTTCTGCAATTTCAATCGCATGTTGAGCGTCTCCTGAAGCATAAGATTATTCATGTTCAGTCCGATTGGGGTGGTGAGTATCACAACCTCAATACGTTTTTTAACGAGCTTGAGATTTTGCACCGTGTGTCTTGTCCTCATACACATCAACAAAACGGTTCAGCTGAACGTAAGCATCGCCACATTGTAGAAACTAGCTTAACTCTGTTAGCTCATGCATCCGTTCCTTTTCGGTTTTGGAGTGATGTTTTTTCCACAACCTGCTTTCTGATTAATAGGCTTCCTACACGACTTCTTCACATGAAAACACCACTTGAACTCTTGCTCAATGAAACTCCAGATCATATGTTCCTTAAAGTGTTCAGATGTGCGTGTTGGCCCCACCTTTGTCCATATAATAAGCGTAAGCTCGAGTTTCGGTCCAAAAAGTGCATCTTTCTTGGGTACAGCTCCCTTCACAAAGGGCACAAATGCCTTGATGTTCCCTCTAATCGGGTCTACATCTCTCGGGATGTTGTATTTGATGAGAATGTTTCCCCCTTTTCTGCACTTCCGACCACTTCCACCACTCCATACCGCCCATACGATCTTTTTTACCTTCGCCTGATCAATTTGTAGATGTTGCGTATACCCCTGCTTTGCTACCTAATCATGCTGCAGGTACTGGTCGAGGAGCGCAACTTCAACTGCTGGATGATCCTGTGTCGGACGTGCATGGCGTATGCACGCCTGACGTCGATGTGCCGGACGTGCATGGCGTATGCACGCCAGCCGTCGTTCTCCCCGCTCGGCCTCTGGCTCCTTTGGCTGGGCCGTCGTCACCAGGTCCTGCACTTCCGGCCTCCTCTACTGCTCCCGTGGTTGGGCCTTTATCGCCCGCAGATGGACCGCAGCCGGCTGCGCCTGGCTCGGCCTCCTCTACTACGCCGGTGGCTGGGCCTTCAACGCCCGCGGCCCCCGATGGGCCGCAGTTGCGGTGACCCAGCACACCACTGCATGTTGTAGTGTACAAGTCATTGATATAATACTCACGGAAGGACCTTTCCGTAAATATTACATCCCTCAGAGTAGTACACCAGAAACATAGTTGGTCCAAGGTAACACTATAGGATTACAACACTATTCAATACAAAATCTCGAGAACCTCCTTTACAAACAGAAGTAGGTCTCGTGCAAATGAACTCAAAAAGATCTAAGTCGTGGTACTAAGTTGGATATCAGCTCTACCTCTAACTCCTGATCCACTACTGCTGTTGTCACAGCCCTAATCTATCCATCTGGAATATCTTTGTCTAGAGTTGTGCTCCTCCTTCCAATAATCATTGTCTTCTCCATAGGCATTGTTGTCGTTGTGTCCACCATTGCACTGTTGTTGCCACTCCTCCGTTGGCAAAGTAGAGGTTGACTCTTTCAGGCTCCACCAGGTTGATTTGACTCCTCGTTGAAGACCTCCCCGACGTCGTGATGGATTCCTATCAACTCCTTTGCTGCCTCCAAAAATCTAAGCAGGGGGTCAACGGGGAAAGGGTGAGCAACACGAGCGTTACACAGCAAGTTCATATAAAAGGAAATAGGGTGTTTTATGCACCAGCTACCACCCTGACCAAAAAGTCATGGATGAACATGCATATCTTTGTAAAACATTTTTAGGAAAAGGTCCATTTTATTTTCAGAAAGTTATGCCCGTCAACTATTCACAGGTGCTAGAACTTCATGGAGTTCCTTTCCTGCAGCGTTCGCAGCTCCTTCCCGGAACAGGGAGTAACATGTCACAATTCTTTACACTCTGCAGAGGTGCGTTGCTTTACCCATAAGAGATCAAGACCTTGTTGCACAACGAGGCGTACTTTCCCGTCCACACTCTTTTTGGTGTGGGGCCGGTTGATGATTCAAGCCATTCACTGCGCTTCTCCACCACCCCACATTCCCACCCCATTCATGCATAGCAGGATCACCCCTGATATTCTACCTCTCAAGGTAGAACTACCTAGGATCCCCTTGCAGACCATCCTGGACACCAGAATCCGTGGGGATTAAGGGATCCCACCCATGTGCATGTAGTCTCGCAAGATCTACAGCGTATGGCACTGGCTATCCGTTGACATGTGAACGGAAGAAGATCGCAGATGACTTTCCTGTCCCATTCCAGGTCTTATGGTTAACGCGTCATTTAGGGCGCAAGAATGCTGACGGCATTGGTTGTTAAGTCCTGTGTAATACATTCCCCTGCAAATGGAACCTCCACCACATCATCAAACCGTGGTTCCATTGCCAGCCAACAATATATACATCAATTCACATCATTCGAAAATAGGTTTTTCTTTTTCATGCAATGATAAACCATCATACTTTGTAATTACTTTGATAAACATAATCAAGTAGGACATGAGCAAGAGTGAACTTGCCTTGGGTAGAAATGACAGTTCAAACCCTTCGGGGTTCTAGGGTTTGCGGCAAAACCCCGAGTTCTGAAAAAGGCAATGTAATCCCGATAAGAGCTACAGAAAATCTGGCAAGATGCTATTATGCATAAATATGAGATGCATCGCAAAATACCCCCAACATACCCTAGCTTAACTAGGTAAGCTTCGTCTTAAGCGATACTTCGATTCCATCGTATTATTAGTTTAAGTTCTTTTATCATCTTTAGGTGATGTTATTAGTGCTTACGTTGATAATAAGTTGGGATTAGTGAATGTTTAAGATTTTAGAATTTGATATGATTCACTTGGTTATTTTAGAATCCTATTTCGTCAAGACTTAAGTGTATTTCACTATATTTAATTGATGAAGTGTTATCAAATATTAAGAGCAACCACTTATACGCTTATCCTGTATTTAAGTATCACACTTAGAAGAAAACAAATAAAGTAACATCATTTTATGATATAATTCTTAGTTTTAGAATATTGACATAAATGAATAAGATTATAACACAAAACTAATCTAATTATTAATGATAATAAGAATAGTGATCATATTTTATTAAGTAGCAATTTCATTTTCTTTATTCTGTAAACATCCTTTACAAATGATTTTTCTTATGGAATACATCATTTTATTTAACCAAGTAATGGAATATTGATATTTCATGTCCACACAGGGAATTCCCAAAATAGACATAATGTATGACATGTTATGTTTAAACATATGAAGAAATTTAAATGGAATTGAAATGCATCCAAAATAGCATTTCAAATTAACTCCATATTTAAAATAATAAGTAAATTGTTGTTTCAATTTTAGAGTGATTCAATTTTAGTCAATCAAGTATTTTATTTACACAAACAGATAGATTTTATTTTTCAATTTTATTCTCTTTAAGAAAAAGTTTATGAAAAATATTTTCAAGCCATGTCCACTTAAGGATCCTTGAATTTTTAATCCACAAAATACTTTTCAAAACTACAAATAAAACTAACAGTAAAATTCCTCATATTTTGTAAAGTTTGTTGCATATTTTTAGTTGATTTTTGTTACCTTTGTTTGTGCGTGAAAATTCATTTAAGTTTGAATATTTTTGATTTGGTGAATTACCAAAATGTCCTTGGGTCCAAAGGTTAAAGGAATGGGCTAGGTCAACTGGTCAGACTGGACCGGCCTGTTGGGCTGGCTCAACAAGGCCAAACGGTTTGGGTCAAACCGACCCAACTCGCTCTCTCTCGTCCTCACACGCACGCACGTACGCTCGCGCACGCCTCCACTCGGCTCCCCTCCTGGCGATGCGCCGCCGCCACGCCCTGCATTGGCCATCACCGGCGCCGCCGCCCTCTGGCTCTACTCCGCCACCGCTTCCTCTTTCTAATCCCCTCTGCCTTGTTGCTGATTCGCCACCACACGCCCCCAATCGAGCCCACCGGTGCGGAATCCTAACCCTAGCTCCACCACGGCTTGGTTCACCGGCGCTGCTCTCCGGGCTCCCGCGCCTCCGGCCTCGCCTCCTCATCGACACGGTGGCCTTCTTGAGCCCCTGCTCGAGCACACCACTTCGGTGTGTTGCCCGTGTCGACCACGAGCTCTACCTCGAGCCTCTGCTCGACCTCGCCTCCACTCCGACGCCGACGGGAAGGCTCCCTGATGAACGCAACCTTGGCGTCGCCTTTGCCGGTTGTGCTGCCGGTGTGTCTGTGACCTCCTCCACAACCCTCTGTGGCTCGGCTCCCTCTCGAGCTTTTGCTCGACCGCGCCTCCTCGAGCTGCTGCCTAGCTCGCCTCGGCCACTCTCCTCGGCTGTGGTCAGAAATGGTGGTGGTGCGGTGGTGCTGTGAGTGCTGCTGGTGGTCAGGTGATACGCTTCTGCTGCTGTTGTCGCTGATGGGACGGTGGTGTTGCCTTCACCGCAACCTCGGCGACACACGGCTACCTCGACCCCATGCCCTGCCTCGGCTACAACTTCTCGAGGTAAACTTCTTCTGTGACCAGCTAGTGAGCTGATGAACTACTGGTCTGTGGTACTCGTGTAGTGCTGTGCTTGTGGTGCTTCTGTAACATTTGAGGGAGATGATCTAGCTAGTGGTTGTGGCTATGGTGATAATTGCTTATGCTGTCTTTTGCTAATCTCAATTATCTGCCAAAAGCAGAGTAGCAAGTGTGTGCTACTCTGAACTATTAAGTTCTGAGATGTGCCACTGTTAAATGCTATGGTGGTGCTCTGCCTTATGCAAGTGTAGAATTATTTCTATAGCTAATTAATTTTAGCTTTGCATGCTGTGATGCCTCTAATTTAGTTACACAGAAGCTAGTTATTAAATTCAGCTAAGGAAATCTTTTTATGCTTTCCTGTGCTTCTATTGGTGATCAAAGGTGCTCTTGCTCAGCTAATCCAGTCCCCTGGTTCACTAGCTTGTGCTTGAGGTGCTCTTCCCTGTGGATTTGTGCCCAGCAAGCCATATGCTGGATCTGTGCTTCAATCAGATGTGAATCCTAGCAAAATTTGCGCCTTTGCTCTGTTGTGTGGATTTACCTCCCCTGCCTATGATGCATAGGCTGAGGCTTCTTCTTTATAAGAACAGATGCTTGCTTGTATTATTAATTCCCTGTGATGATTAGCATAGCATCCCTATGTTTAGCTGAGGGAAATACCCAGCCAAACCACATATTCAATCTAGCAAATTCTTTTGCTAGGGAATATTGGGTATTCACCTTCTGATGAGTGGTGGTGTTGGTTGTGTGGTGTGGCTTGTGGATCTGCTGCTTTTCTTGATCAACAGATCTTGTGTTTCTCCTCCTCGTTCACCTTGTTGGCCTGCTCCTCCCGCTCCAGGCAGCTTCCCTCCAGCTCATGGCCTTCCCTCCTTGCTCTGGCTTGCACTTGTCCTTCCTATCCCATCTTGCTTTGCTTCCAGCAGAGATTAGGTGTGTGGTATGGATGGATCTGAGTGATTTGTGATGAACTATTGGTTGCTGTGGTGCTATGAGCTGTGGAGCTCGAGCTAGTTATGTCAGTGAGTGAAATGATGTTATTTCCTAGCTGCTACGACCCCCCTTGCTCTTATCTTCTCCTAGGTGAAGTGTTGTGTCGACATCAGGGCTTTTGCATGCTTGTGTAAGCTGCCTGCTTGTGAGCTGCCTACCTGCTACCCCAAATCTTTCTACCTAGGAAGCAAGGCTTCGGATGGCTTGATCTTATCCCATTTTGGTTCTTTATTTTGGCTTGCCAAGTGGTTTTTCTTGCTGCCCAGCCAATGATGTTGAACTGAGGCTAATTTTTTTGGTTTAGAACAGATGCTACACTTAGTCCCTAATTTGTATCCAGTGATGTGTTTAGCAGTGCATCACAGTGCCTAACTGAGGATAATCCTAACCCTAATCCCCTCTTTTTAGTTTCTATCTTTTTCTTTTCTTTTTGTTTTGCAGGAAAACAGGTTGAAGCTGAGATGAAATTTAAGAGAAGATAATACAAGACTTCTAGTTTAGGAATAGATTTAATTGTCCTTTTGTATTTTAGTTTATTGTAAATCAATTGTAAAGACAATGTATTGTTGTAAATAATCAATAAAGTTATTTGTTTGTCTTTCTAAAATTCTTTAAATTGTAATATGTGTTGTAAAGATTTAATTTATTTAAACAACTATAAATTCATTTACTTAATTATTGTTCCTATAACTTTATTGTTTTAATTTGAATTACTTTACAAATTCAATATTATTTGAATATTCAAATTGGATTCAAATTCCCACAACAAGTAAATTACCTAGAGGTCATGTCGAAATTATATCGCATTCACCTAAGATGAACTAAACCCTAATTCATGAAGATGAATGAACTCCGATCACTCCAGGGTTTTTAGTTTGCGAAAAAATTATTCGGGTCTTTCAAATGCATGCATGCAGATGCACAAATTTCTACCTCTACCCTTCGTTAGTTCCTAGACGCTGGGGTATTACAGCAGTCGCCCGCGCCTGGCTTGGCTTTGCCGCGCACGACGCCCAGCTCTCCACCGCCCGCGTCTCCAGCCCTCTCGCTGGATGGGCCGTCTTCATCTGGCAAGTGTTCTTCGCCCCAGGCTGGTTCGTCGAGTGCTCCATCGAGCTTTCCTTCGTCGCCTGAGATCCCTCCAGCTGCTCCTATCGTTCTGCGTCCATGTACGCGTAGCCAGAACGACATTTTTCGCCCGCTCGACCGCAAAGATGGTACAGTTGCATGGATTGCAGCATGCACGGCACAGGCTGAGGCTGACCCTACTGCTGAACCTCGGCATTTTCAGGCTGCCCTTGGTATTCCCCACTGGCGTAGTGCTATGGATCAGGAGTTTCAGGCCCTTTTGAAAAAGGATACTTGGCAGCTGGTTCCTCCTGTTTCTGGGGTTAATGTTATTGACTCCAAGTGGGTGTTCAAAGTCAAGAAACATGCTGATGGCTCCATTGAACGCTACAAGGCATGCTTAGTGGCCAAGGGGTTTAAACAGAGGTACGGTCTTGATTATGAGGATAATTTCAGTCCAGTTGTTAAGCCTACCACTATTCGGCTATTGCTCTCTCTGGCTATTACACAAGGCTGGTCTTTGCGTCAGCTGGATGTTCAGAATGCTTTTCTTCATGGAGTTTTGGAAGAAGAGGTATATATGCGTCAGCCTCCGGGGTTTGTTGATCCTGCCCGTCCGCATCACTTATGTCGCCTTGTTAAATCTCTCTATGGACTTAAGCAGGCTCCTCATGCTTGGCATGCGCGTCTCGGCTCAGTTCTTCGGGCTCATGGGTTTGTTCCATCCACTGCTGATACGTCATTGTTTCTTCTTCAGCGGCCTGAGGTAACTATGTATCTGCTGGTATACGTCGATGACATTATCCTTATTAGTTCCTCTGTTGCCGCTGCTGATCGCCTCCTTGCTGGTTTGAGTGGTGACATTGCTGTGAAGGACTTGGGCACCTTGCATTACTTCCTCGGTCTGGAAGTCTCTCAGTCGTCTGATGGCCTGACTCTCTCTCAGTACAAGTATTCTATGGACTTGTTGCACCGTGCGGGTATGCTCAAGAGCAAACATGCTACTACTCACATGTCAGCCACCGATCGGTTATCTGCTCTTGATGGAGATCCACTATCCTCCGATGATGCCACTGAGTACCGTAGTATTGTTGGTGGACTGCAGTACCTGACTATCACTCGGCCTGATATCTCCTATGCAGTTAATCGTGTATGTCAGTATCTTCATGCTCCTCGGACTTTGCATTGGTCAGCTGTGAAGCGCATACTGCGATACATCTGTCTTACTGCTTCCTATGGTTTGTTTCTTCGGCCTGCCCCCTCTTGTGTCCTATCGGCATTCTCTGATGCAGATTGGGCTGGCAGTCCTGATGACAGGTGATCCACAGGGGGTTATGCAGTCTTTTTTGGTCCTAACTTGATCGCCTGGAGTGCTCGCAAACATGCTACAGTGTCTCACAGCAGTACTGAACCCGAGTACAAGGCGGTTGCCAATGCCACAGCTGAGCTCATATGGGTACAGTCCTTATTGAGAGAGTTGGGAGTCTCTCAGAATCAACCACCGGTCCTTTGGTGTGATAATATCGATGCAACTTATCTTTCGTCAAATCCGGTATTCCATGCCCGAACAAAACACATTGAAGTTGACTATCATTCTGTGCGGGAATGAGTTGCGTAAAAGCTACTTCATATCAAGTTCATCTCTTCTAAAGATCAACTTGCTGATATTTTCACGAAGCCTCTGTCACAGCCGTTGTTTGAGGATTGTCGACGCAATCTTAACTTGCTATGTACTTCAGGGCACAATTAAGATTGAGGGAGGATGTTGGACAGTACTTTGTACGTAGCTTTTGTATACATGTTGTAATCCGTTTTGTACACGTTTTGTGCATCTATATAATGAGATAGCCACACCCCGTTTTGGGTGTTGCCCTGTTGCCCCAATCCATTGTCTAATACTGCTGCATGCTGGACCTGACTGGTCGGTCTATGGAAGGCGAAGCTAGCACCATACAATTGGTCAACGCCTCTAGCTTCGCTCGACGAGAGTGTTCGCCTCCGGCGCAGCTTCTGTTGCATATCACCAGATAATGACATGGAATATATACATATAATTCACCCAAGAGTTATGCTCCGGAGATGGTTGAAGTTCTCCTTCACAGTTTGAGGAATCCATCATTTTTTATAATGGGAGGTGAAAGAACATGTATTTGGTTATTTCAGTAAAATTTACAAAGTGAATACTGCATTTTACTAATCATGCGATGTTTTTTTCTTCTACAGCTCCAGACGATAAAGCATGATATATCTGAAATTTCTGATAATCCATAATGTCTACTTTTGGAGGCACTTCATTCGACTGGATATAGTGGGCATTGGCAAAACCTCTGATGGCTACAGGATCAACTACAAACACATTGGATATTAGTAGCCTAGAGGAATTCGTTTATGTAAGATTCAGTTATTTATCTCCCATGGATTATTAGGGAGAAATGACTCCCTGACGGTTCTACTCATGTTAAAACAGTAGAGCAAATTATACTGCTCCTAGGATCGTTCTTGCAACATGAGGTGTTGAGCATGATTAGTTGGTTTCAGTTGCGGAGCCACATCTTTCAGATCGTCCCGCTGTGATACTAAATAAAATAAACATTCATCCGGTATGTTTTCTGTTTATTGTCAAGATTTTTTAAATACTAGGGATATAAATGCATTTGGTTATTGAGCTAACAAAAACCCGATCTTCAGGTTGCAACCAGGAACCTACTAATCGTTGCCTCACACTGGTGAGTTCTGTATCCAAGCCATTCGTAGGCTGAATCCCTTCTCTTGCTACAGTTAAATATTGGGTAACTTGTTTTTCTTTTCTCAGAGCAGAAACTAAAATGTACTACAAGGAACTTGAGCCAGCTGCTCGATTACTAATCCTGAAATCAATATGTGACATTCTTGTGTAGCATCAAATGTTAACAAATGACTTTTTCTGTTTCCTTTACATTAAATTTAATTTGCGGAAGGTTACCTGTTGTCAGCTTCCAGCTAAACAATCAGTGACATGTGTTGTCAAGTTAACTCTCTCTCGAAATAGGCTTTCGCCCCGCTATATTAATATAGCAACCGACCGATACAATGACGAGTCCACTGCTGGGACAAACAACACAAATCCAGCCCAAACGAAACAAAAAAGGAAAAAGAAAAGAAACAACGTCGACAATGGTGGTTCGACGAAAACGAAGAAGACTCGCAACCGTTGCGCCCTCCGGAGAATTCCACCATGCTCCTAGCACTCCGACGCGCCGCGTACCAAGCAACACCTCCAAGAAGATGAGCGACGACGACGACGCTGCTGCCCGAATCGGGACAAGGGTTACCCCTGGTACCCGTCCTAGGGTTTCCCCCGGTACGCTATCGGGGTGGGGAGGAGGTACACCCGACGCCCTTCAGGAAGGACGGCGATACCCGCAGGCGTCACCGCGTCGGTGTCGAGAACGACAGGGATTTCTCCTGACCCCCAAGAAACCACACCCCCGGACGCTCCATAGTGTTCCACCAGACTTGCCACCCACCAGCACACACCACCACGGTCTTGCAATCATCATCGCCGTCTCACCGTGATCCATGTTGCGATGCCGGGAAGACCGAGAAGAAGGGGCACCGGCGAGGGATAGTAGTACAAATAGCACGCGGGAGGGATCGACCTCCACCGCCGTCAGCGGTAGCCGACCGGATGCAGCAGCCGGGACACACCAGGCCCTCACCGACCCGGCCGAGCCCAAAATGGGCCCGTAAAGTCCCCGCCGCCGCACTGCAGCAGGCACACCACCGTCCCCGCCGTCCCTGGCACCAGCCCCTGCTCTTCTGTCCACCGGAGGAGCCGCCACCGTGCCCGAGGTGGCCTACCCAGACCCAGATGGGCCCTAAGGGCCTAGATTTGGGCCGGGAGGGCGCTGCCGGCCACACACTGGCGACCAGCCTGCCGCGCTCAGGCTACCACGGCCCCAGCAGCCAGCCAGCTGCTCCGCTGCCACCATGTCCACCCGGGCCACGCCGGACCACCACCGAACCGAAGCGCACCGTCGCCGAAGATCGTCGCCCCGCGAGACGCCCTCCAACCATGCGGGTAGGGAAGATCCGCCGCTGCCGGCGCTGTCTGAGCCACGCGCGGCGGCTCGCGCCGACGGCGGCGGGAGAGGAGATGCGGGAGGGAGGCGCCCAGGCGGGGGAGGACGAGGCCTCGACCCAAGTTAACTAGGAATGTCCGCATATAATTTACTAAAAATGTGCTCAATGTACTTGCAAAATTCCATATTTTAGAACGTATATATTTGTTGCCTAGTTGTAGGTCTGGGCATGCAGCTTATAGTCGTCAGTGATTTGAGCACTGCTCTACAATATACATATGTTTGGGTTTGGTGTTTATATACATATATATGTTACAGCCACATTTGCACTTGCACCCACTTGAAGTATTCATTACTTGCATATGAAACACCAGGCTCGAGACGAGCCCTGCTTTAACTTAATAAAGCCACCAACCGCAGAGTCATACAAGGTTCTTAAGGTTACAACACATAAGAGAACAGCTAGCCAACAGAATAAGATTCCAAAGTGGCCTAAGGCACAAAGACAAGATACAGGGAAGACTAGTGCGATCTATCCCTAATGGTGTTGAGGAGAGTGCGGATCTTGTCAGCCACCTCTCCAAGCATCGCCCTGTCGCTCCTCCTATGATGAGGACATCCCTAGTTCGTTTCCATCTTCTCCTATTGATGATGTTGCTGCTCAAGATACAACCAAAGAAGTGAGGATTGGACCGATTACAAGGTCTCGTGCCAAGTTATTAGAACAACAGGTGAACTCACTCTTAATTGAATATGATGTTTGTGACTACGAGAATTTTATACTGCCTAAGTCTTTGCATTTGTGTATGATCAGGTTTGTTGATAACACGAGTGTTCAAGGAGGAGTTGGCGCAAGCATTGGAGAAGAAGAGGAGCAGCAAGGCATGGAGAGCATGAAGCACATGTGCGCGAGGGAGGAGAGGGAGGCAGGCGCACACCCATGCAGCAAGGCAGGCGCCTAGGAGATTGGCGTGGGAGCACCAAGGACATGTCCTTGGCTGTACCACTTTGGGCCTGCGTGCCCCAGTTTGGCTGAACCACTTTTTGGTCGGTTTGTACCAGGTCGGGTTGCACCCAAGTTAGGGTTGGGTTAGCCGCATGTGGCGCCCAAGGCTAGTGGGGCGCATCCCCTAGTCCTTATATACCTCCTAGTTGCGAGTTAGAAAGTTAGACCATGTTTAAGATAAACCCTAGATCGGATTGCTGTAAGCATTCATCTATATTCGAATTCCTCTGTGTTGTGCTCATCAGGAATTCAACCTCTCCACTGTGTTGCACTCTGGAGATTATTGTTACCGAAGTTTGAGTGTGATCTGTCGTTCCACTGGGAATTGGGAGATTGCAGAACCGCTCGTGGTCGGCGGCTGTGTTGCGCAAGCGTGTCGTGTTGCGAATATCCATTGGGTTGAAGAGTTGTTGCATTGGCAACAGGGGAGCAGCCGGAGAGTTCGAGAGCATCTCGCGAGTTATCTTCATATCCATCATCTATCCATCATCGGCTCACTGAGAAGATCGGGCAACCCCTTATCATCTTGGTATCTGATTTCCAGCGTTTCCTCGGTGAGCATCCACCAATCCATCCCCTTAGATTTACTGTTTTTCGTCCTATCCAGAAAAGGCCACAAAAAAAATTAGGTTTAGCTTTCGCCATAGCCCTAGATTGCATCGGTTTACAAGTTTAGTCGGTGGTCGTTTTCCTTTTTGCGTACCCTTTCATGCCCGAGTCGTAGAAGTCTAGGTTTCTGTTAGTTTCTTTGTTTGCAAGTTGAGTCGGAGTCTAAACAGAAAAATACCAAAAAGAGTCGAGTTTGGGTTGGTTTCCGCGACGCGTTTTCGGCCGCGACGCGTTTCCGAGTTGTTTTCGTTTTTCGTTTCCGAGTCCACATAGAGTTCTGTTTCCTTTTCCGTTTGACAACCTTAGAAAGCCTTTCTTTTGGTGTAGGAACATACCCACCAGACTAGCTTTGTCTTTGCTCCAGGGCTACTCAATTAGGAAAGTTTTGTGTGCACGTTTTCTGCGGTGTTGAAAAAAGTTTATTGCGGTGCGACAAGTTGTGGACTGTACGAAGAGGAGAGAGAATTTTTCCTGTAGCTACAGTGCCCCCGAACGTTGACTACATTGCTGATTTGGTAAAATAGAAAAGAAGTATAAAAAAATAAGGGATCGAAAAGAGAGAAGAAGCTGAAAGATTGTGGATATATCCTGCAGTTTTGTGCTTGTTTTCGTGCTGGTTTCACTAGTAGAATTGAGCAATCTTGTGCCCTTATACTTTGAGCTTTTGCTAGTGTCTCTCTTGTGCATTGTGACACTCTTGTTTCATAGTTGCTTTGCCCTGTTTATCTCCACCGTGTGCGTTTCCTGAGTGTGTCATACGATCAGCACTAGGATTTGTAAATTGGTGTCGTTAGGTATCCCTACCAAGCTCCACTAAATACCCTGGTTTTGTTGTGTGACGCTTTGAGACCCATAATATTCGCTTCATCACATCAGTGCACGTTTCTGCTACTACCCGTCGGTAAGCTTTTCTAATTTACTTTGGAACGGTAAGATACACACTTTCTTCCGGTTTTGAGAGAGTTGAGAGTTTTCCACATATCTACATATATTCTTGTGTGCACTAATCATGTCTTCAGATGATGAAAGAGATAGTGTGGTGAGGCAAACGAAGGCTGGAACAACGTCTGTTTCTTGCAGAGAGTATGAGGCTCTTCGTAATCACTTATCCCGTCAGTTCAGTAACTAGTGTGATAAGATACAATCTGATTTGACTGCCATGGATGTGAAGCTTGAGACTGTGCTACAAACAACTAATGATTTTGCGGCTACGTTGACTACCATACATGCGAATCTTGCTACTTTGACTCGTGCCGTGCAGGGGTTGACGCAGCGTCAGAACCAGCCTGCAGATGATGCAAGTGTTCAAGGTAATCATGGAGATGAGTTTGATGCTGACGCGTATGAGGAGGATCCTGCTCGTGTTCGCAATGGACCACAACCACATGCTAATGGTGGGCGTGGTGTAGGTCGAGGTGGTGCGCCTCCTGGACGCGGCTTTGCGTCGGTTGGTGCGCGACGTAATTTGGGTCATGCAGCCAATGGTGATGATGATGTGCTGGGGAAACCCAAATTCAGCATTCCTAAATTTGAGGGTTCTATTGACGTGGAAGAATACATCAATTGGGAGCTGAAGATGGAAAAATTATGGCGTTTGCATGACTATACTGAAGATAGAAAGGTCAAGCTCGCATCTTCTGAATTTGATGGGTATGCTTTGCTGTGGTGGGACGGACTTGTGACTGCTAGGCGTGATGCTAATGATTTGCCAATTCTATCTTGGCGAGAGATGAAGGAAGAGATGCGTCACCGCTTTATTCCACGTAATTACATCCGTTCTTTATATGATAAGTTGCAGAATTTGAAGCAAGGCAACATGTCAGTGGATGATTACTACAAGGAGATGGAGTTGATTATGCAGCGTGCTAAGGTGCGTGAGGAACCTGAACAAACTATGCAGCGTTTTCTTTCAGGTTTGAATGTCAATATAAAAGCGGATTGTGCGTCATCATCAATATAGCGATGTACAAGATTTGTTGCATCAAGCACGTGAAGCTGAGTTATAGTTGGCCGAAGATGCCAAGTATTCGCTTCGTTCTTCCTATGGTCGAGGCAGTTTTACACCACAGACTACACCTAGTGCGGTTTCGCCTAGTCCTGCTGCTAGTTTCCGTGGTCCTGCTACACCCTCCAAATCAGTTTCGGTTGCCCCTCCTGCTAAACCGGCACCGCAGCCTGCAGCTAGTGGTACGGGTTCTTCTAGTTCCACAGCCCGCACACGTGATATGAACTGCCATACGTGTGGCGGCAAGGGTCACTTCAAGCGTGACTGTCCAAATAAAAAGGTGATGTTGATCAATGAGGACACGGGAGAATATGAGAGTGGTGATGAGGCTGATCCTGATTCGCCGGAGGAAACTGAAGATGGCTTACATTATGCTAATGCTACACACTTGCCATCTATTGTTTGCACACCTAGAGCCTTGAGTGTTAAACCTAGTCCTGCGGAACAGCGCTGCAATTTGTTTCAAACAAGAGCTGCTGTTGGTAATGGTCGGTCGTGCAAAGTGATAATTGATGGTGGCAGCTGCCACAATTTGGCTAGTAAAGAGCTTTGTCAAAAACTGAAATTGAAATATTAACCGCACCCACATCCGTATTTTATTCAGTGGTTGACGGATAGTGGAGAAGTGAAGATCAATCATATCGTGCGTATTGAGTTTCAGATTGGACCGTATAAGGACACCGTTGAGTGTGATGTAGTTCCTATGACGGTGTGCCATTTGTTGTTGGGACGTCCTTGGCAATATGATCGTGATGTACGTCACAATGGGAGATCCAACACATATTAGCTCAATTGGCACGGCAAGGAGATTCTTCTGAGACCTTTGACACCGCAAGACATTGTAAATGATTCACGTCAAAAAGTTGAGGTTCACCGTGAGGATGAGAGTGAGAGATTAGCTAGTCGAGAGACTCCACCTTCGGTGAGTGAGAGCCACCAGCCAAATTCGAGTGGTAAAAAGAACAGTGAGGGAGAGAAGAAATATACAATGTTAGCCACCAAATCTGATTTGAGAGAGTTTCGTGAGGATCCCACTGTAGTACCCATTGTGCTTATGTGCAAGGGGGAAATTCTTGTTTCTAACGACATGACCCCTCTTTCTATTGGTGTTTCTGATGTTTTGCAGGAATTTGGTGACGTCTTTCCGGAGGAAGTGCCCGCTGGTTTGCCACCATTGCGGGGTATTGAGCATCAAATTGACTTGATTCCAGGAGCAACACTTCCAAACCGAGCTCCCTATAGGACCAATCCCGAGGAGACAAAGGAGATACAGCGACAAGTACAAGAACTTCTTGACAAAGGGTATAATCGTGTGAGCTTAAGTCCTTGTGTTGTTCCTGTTATTTTAGTTCCTAAGAAAGATGGTACATGGCGCATGTGTGTAGATTGTAGAGCGATTAATAACATCACTATTCGTTATAGACATCCTATTCCACGTTTGGATGACATGTTAGATGAATTAAGTGGTGCTGCTATTTTCTCTAAAATTGATTTACGTAGTGGTTATCATCAAATTAGGATGAAAGAAGGAGATGAATGGAAAACTGCCTTTAAAACAAAATTCGATTTATATGAGTGGTTAGTGATGCCTTTTAGTTTAACTAATGCACCTAGTACTTTCATGAGATTAATGAATCATGTTTTGAGGCATTTCATTGGAAAGTTTGTGGTAGTATATTTTGATGACATATTAATTTATAGCCACAATGAAACTGAACATATTGATCATATTCGACAAGTTTTGCAAGTGCTGCGTGATAATGAGCTGTATGGTAATCTTGCTAAATGCACATTTTGCAAAGACAAGGTCATATTTCTGGGATTTGTTGTTTCTAAGCATGGGGTAGAGGTAGATGAATCGAAAATTGAAACTATTAAAAATTGGCCTACACCCATGAATCTTAGTCAATTACGAAGCTTTCTTGGTCTTACTGTTTTTTATAGATGCTTTGTGAGAGACTTTAGTACAATTGCTGCAGCTTTGAATGATCTTACTAAGAAAGGTGTTCCGTTTGTGTGGGGCGCTGCCCAAGATGCTGCTTTTGATGAATTAAAACGTTGTTTGATTCTGCACCGTTACTTATGCTTCCTAATTGCAATAAGCAATTTGATATTGAATGTGATGCTAGTGGCATTGGAATAGGAGGTGTGTTGATGCAAGAGGGAAAGCTGACTGCATATTTTTCTGAAAAATTAAATGGTGCACAATTGAACTATCTTGTCTATGATAAAAAATTGTATGCTCTTGTTCGTGTTCTTGAGGTTTGGCAACATTATTTGTGGCCAAAGGAATTTATCATACATTCTGATCACGAAGCTTTGAAATATCTGAAGTGCCAATCCAACTTGAATAAACGTCATGCTAAATGGGTTGAGTTCATTGAATCCTTCCCATACATTATTAAGTATAAGAAAGGCAAAGAAAACGTGGTTGCTGATGCACTCTCTAGGAAAAGCATGCTTTTGACACACTTAGATGTTCAAGTTCCCAGTTTGGAGAGTTTGCGTGATTTGTATGCTCATGATACTGATTTTTCCATGCCTTTTGCTAAGTGTTCTGCTGTGAAAGCTTGGGAAAAATACCATATGCATGATGGATATTTGTTTAAAGCTAACAAATTATGTGTGCCAGAATCGTCCGTGCGTTTGCTGTTGTTGCAGGAATCACATGGTGGCGGTTTGATGGGACATTTTGGATGTGAGAAGACGTTGCTGATGTTGGCTGATCACTTTTATTGGCCAAGGATGAGGCGTGATGTGGACAGGTTTATTAAGCGTTGCATCACTTGCAACAAGGCAAAGTCCAAACTGAAGCCTCATGGTTTGTATACTCCTCTTCCTGCACCTACAACTCCATGGGAGGACATAAGCATGGATTTCGTATTAGGATTGCCTAGAACCAGGAGAGGACATGATTCTATTTTTGTGGTAGTGGATCGATTTTCTAAGATGGCTCATTTTATTGCCTGCCACAAAAGCGACGATGCGTCGCATATTGCTAACCTGTTTTTCAGGGAGATTGTGCGCATACATGGAGTACCCAAGACGATCATTTCTGACCGTGATGTGATGTTCATGAGCTACTTCTGGAAGACACTTTGGGGCAAACTGGGAATGAAGCTGCTGTTTAGTACCACTTGTCATCCCCAAACTGATGGTCAGACGGAGGTGGTGAAGCGCACACTTTCGGCGTTGCTGCGGACAATGATCAAGAAAAATCTGCGTGTGTGGGAGGAGTGTTTGCCACATGTGGAGTTTGCATATAATAGGGCGGTACATTCAACCACGCAATTGTGTCCGTTTGAGGTGGTCTATGGTTTTAAACCCATTACTCCACTTGATTTGTTGCCGCTTCCACTTCAAGAACGTGTCAACATGGAGGCATCGAAGCGTGCAGATTTTGTGAGGAAGATACATGAGATGACTAAAGAGGCCATAGAGAAGAAAGGCAAGTACAATGCTGATCGTGTTAACAAGAAAAGAAAGGAGGTGATTTTTCAGGCCGGCGACATGGTTTGGGTGCACTTTCACAAGGACATATTTCCTGTTCAGCGCAAGTCTAAATTGATGCCACGTGGTGATGGTCCTTTCAAGGTTCTTGCCAAGATAAATGATAATGCATATGATGGGGGGATAATAACCCAGTAGACCCATGAAGAGGGGAGCATGACCCGCCAGGCAGGAGGCCCGGCCAGGCCAGCTAACCATCAGCATGGGCCGGGTTATGTTGCTGGGCCAGAGGCTTTGGCGGTAACCCGGTTCAGGAAGGGAAGTTTCTGGAAGACCAGAAGCGGTTCGTGACTTGGAGGACACGAAGGCTAGAAGAGCTAGAGTAGGACTCCGAGTCTGGGTAGAGCCCGGGTTCGTATTGTAAAGTGCCAGGAGACCCGGTCGTCTATATAAACCGGTCCTTGAGCCCTAGTTGAGAGAGAACTTTTACGATCCAAGCTTAGGCGAGATAACCATCGAGAGAAACACCTCAACCTTGTAACCTAGATCGAGATCCGGCTCTGTTGTCGTAGTCGGGTTATCGAGATCGAGATCAATAATAAGATAGCAGGAAGTAGGCCTTTATCTCCAATGGAGAGGCCGAACCTGGGTAAACCCTTTATCCCTGCAGTGCTAAACAATCTCCCAGACGCCAGTGTCGCCTTGCCCATCAACTCAAGCTACCCCAAAGTAGCATCTGTCGTGTTATCTACCCCACGACAGTTGGCGCCGTCTGTGGGAAACGCGTCCAAAGGTGTCACCATCATGGGAGAAGCAAGGCAAGGAGTAGAGAACTTTGTTTTCGGCGAGATCACCCTCAACTCGCAAGGAGAGCCCATCGTTGATGATTCTGGCTGGGGGCCGGAATCAGATCTACTGGAATCAGGTGATGTTATTCCAATTGGCAAGTTTAACGTTTTTGTTGGTATGATTGCAACTAGATCTGCTAGTGATGGAGACTATGAATCTGTGTCAGGAGCTGACACAATTGTTCAATCTGATGGAGAAGAATCAGTTGGTACGGCTGAAGATGAGCTGCCCTTGGACATGCACGAGGAAAGATCGGGAAACCCGGGTCCAATCCCGGATGATGTGGTGGACTATGCAGATTCAGAATCGATCTTGCCCTTGTTCGAAGGCCGGTTCGGATATGGAGCAGAAGAAGAGGATGAAGAGGAGCAAGAGTCCGTCCCAAGCCCGGTTAGGAGGGTCGCGGTTTACACCGCTCCTTCGATCAACGCGGGAGCATCGCCATCAACGGTCGTGCCACCAGCTTTTACTCCGGGTCAACAGCAGCAACAATTGCCACCAGTATTGGAATTGGCGGGTCAAAGGGTTGATGGAGACCCGGCTTCGGTGTCAGAGGAAAGTGAAAACACGGCGCGTTATAGGAACAGCTTCGGTTTTCTCAATAACCGAGCTCAGGGTGAGGAAAGAAACAACACAACTGGGGCCCAGACCATGTTTAACAATGGCCTGGTCCTAGATCCAACAACACTCACGAGGATTATTACTCCAGAAAACGCGGCAGCCAGAGCTATAGAATTGGATACAGCACGCCGGGCCTTGGAGCAGGTGCGCAGAGACACAATGGCAGAGAAGCAAGATATGGAGGTTAGGCGAAAGCAATTAGAGGATGAGGAAAATCGTCTCAATGAGATGACCAGGGCACACCGGAGGAGGCACCAGAGCCGGCTGACTCCAGGAGAAAACGCCATAAATCCCGCAGTATTGTTTAGAACCCCAGAAGATCAACCAGTTGGTGTGACCCAGGTGGCTCCAGTTGTTAGAACAAATGTAGAACAAGACAGAGGAACAGGAGCAGCTGGAGTTGCAGCTGCAGCGGTGCCGGGTCTACTCGCTGGGGGAGCCAGGGGAAATCCGGGTCTGCCGCCCAGGACACCAAGGTTTCATACGCCGGCGGGTCACTTTTCCAATCCAGCAGATAACGTGTATGCCGCAACTTTAGCACTTGATCGTATTCCATTAGGAGACTCGCCAGTAGAGGTTGAAGCTCGGCGTGCCATTGACATGTTACGCACTGCGGTTGTTCAGCAAGCTCAGTATTCAAAGGAGAAAAGCGCGCTTCATTCCACAACATATCGTAGTAAGAGTCGCCACGGGGGGAACCCGCCATTTGCCGGGTTTGCCGCGGCACAGCAGCAAAACCCGCCCCAGCAGAACCAGAATAATCAGCAGTATCAACCCGCCCCTGCAATTTCTGTGGCTCAGCAGATAGTCAATAGATCGCGAGCGGGAAGAAGTGCAGCTAATGCAAACCCGGCAGTACCTGTCACTGGAGTACCACAAGGAGGACCGGGTCCCGTGCCAGCAGCATCTGCAAGCTCGCCGGGTAACAATAATCTTTTAGCAAGTTCTTCCACTTTGGCAGGGCCCAAGTGCCTTTCAGATGCCATTAGAGCAGAGCATTTTCCTGAGAAGTTCAAGGAGCCAAGCAAGATTGCCAATTATGAGCCGAGCACGGACCCGGCGAGTTGGTTGAGCAGCTATGAGATGGCGATGTGTATAAGCAATGCCACAGAGAACGTTTGTGCAAAGTATATGTATTTGATGATGAGTGATGGTGCAGCAAAGTTGTGGTTCAAGAATCTGCCAGAGAAGTCTATCAATTCTTGGGATGAGTTGAAAACAATTTTTGTCAAGCACTTTCAGGGTACGTGCAAGCGACTATTTTCCATTGAAGATCTTGATCGTTGCGTACAGAGGAAGGGCGAGTCAGCTCGTCACTGGATGGGCCGGGTCACGGAGATCCTGCACTCTTCATCGGGTATCGAGCCCAAGGATGCAATTTCATCGATGGAGAAAACTTGCAAGTACGCTCCCTTGGTCCAGAAGTTGGGTCGCATGAAAGAGGGACACCGGGTTAAGCCCGTTATATGGCAGAGTTGATGGATGCGTGCAACAGACACGCAGCCACGGACAAGACCCAGGATGATAGTTGATAACCCACAAGTATAGGGGATCGCGTGTAGCCTTTTCGATAAGTAAGAGTGTCGAACCCAACGAGGAGCTAAAGGTAGGATAAGTATTCTCTCAAGTTCTATCAACCACTGATACAACTCTACGCACACTAAACGTTTGCATTATCTAGAAAATAAAACTATTTTAGCAATACGGGTATGAGAGGTAGTTTTGCAAGATAATAAATACAAGAAATTAAATGTTAGTGCTGCAACAATAAAATACACTAAGTAACCATATACTAACAGTACCATGAGTGTGGAAAAGTGGTGGTAATTGTGGTGGCTTTGTCCAAGATTAATTAGTGAAGGTATTTGGTTCATTGTCTTCGATGGAGTTTTCTATGTGGGAGAGGCTAAATATACATGCACTCCACTACTTGGGATTACAAGTACTATATGATTGGATTGTTTAGCAAGCATCCGCAAATACTAACAATGCATTAAGGTTTCCCCAACCATAGCCTTAAGTTCAAGATCCTCTTACCCCCATACGTGCAACTAATCGGTTCGCGTTCTCAGGTTTCTGTCACTCCGGCAGAACTTCCCCCGCTTCGTTACAAATACTACCAACCCTAGGGTGTTTGATCCATGCGCGCACAAATATAATGGACACCAAAGGATAGCACCATATAGACATACAACTCTAATGAACCTCGTGCATTCAATTAAGCAATCAAAAGACAAATAAACTAAGGAAACATGATGTAAATCATAGGATAAATATTATAGCATCAAACACCATGTTTACATAGGACGGTACAGAGGTTTGTGGGAGGATGAACCACTGAATACAAGGAGGAGATGGTGATGGAGATGGCGGTGAAGACGGCGGAGAGGGGCAGCGCGGCGGCGCAGGGCGGCGGTGGCGCCGGCGGTGCGGGGAACTCCTTTCCCCGCGCCGGCAAGCTTGGGGAGCGCCGCCCCTTAGCCTCCCTCCTTCATGGCTTCTTGGGAGCCCTCCCCCATGGAGATGGGATCCATGGGGGAGGCAAAAACGTGGCTTTTGGTGGCTGAAATTCGTGGGTGGAGGAGTCCTCCACGAATTAGGTTTCCTCCCTTTATATATCTTCTCGGATTTCCGTCACCCCTTTTAGGGTTCCACCAAAACGGGTCTACAGGCCGCGTCCGAACTCCGATTGGGCTGATCTCGGGCTTAAAATCTTCGTATGGAAAATTGTGACAACTTTCGTAACAGCCAGGTCTCCATATAACGTCATCTTCGAGGGTCAAACTGGCAATCTTCGTAAAAAGTTCTCAGACAGATTTCAGGAAAGTCCCAATTCGACTCCAACAAGGTTTCCTCTTGCATTCTTGATAATTTCTACACATCAAAGAGTAAAACAAGAACATTGTGCACTTTTGCAACTATTAGTAGGTTAGTCCAAATAAATAATAAACTTAATATAAAACAAGTGCTAAAAGCATAAAAATGGCATGAAACAATCAAAAATTATAGATACGTTTTGGACGTATCAATAGTGAGGAAGAAAAAGGGAAAGGTGCTGCGAATAATGGAGGAAAGAACAACAATGGCTCGGGAAATAATAACAACAACAATCAGAACCAGCACAAGCGTGGGCATCAGGAAGGAAACTCAGAGCTAGTGGCAAATGCAAATGCCGGGTTTCAGAGGCAAAGGATGGACGGGAATTATCAGGAAAACAGAGGTTATCAGGAAAACAGAGGTTATCAGGGAAATAATGGGAATTACAGTGGTGGAAATAGTTATCAAGGAACACGCCCAATGAGCACTGAAGAGGCCTTCAGGATGCCGTGTCCTCGTCATAGCAAGAACGGCAGACCCGCCAATCATTCATTGGCCCAGTGTGTAGATTTGAACAGGTGGAAAAACAATGAATTCAGAGAGCTTTGCAAGGAGCAAACAGGAGTGGAGGACCCGGCCCGAGTGCTAACCCGGCTGCGGGGCCTCTAACTGGAGCAAACGCGGTACCAACTGGAAATACAGGACCCGGCCAAAATACAGGTAATCAGGGTGGATTCTCGAACCAGCCAAGGCAACTTGGCCAATATCATATATATACCAGTGGCACGACCAAGAGAGAGAGAAAGATAGTCAAAAGGGCAGTTAATTCAGTGGCTGTAGGGGTACCAAGGTATTTAGATGGTCAGAGCATACTATTACTTGGAGCAGAGCAGATCACCCGGATGTGGTGGAACACCCGGGTCTGCTTGCGTTAGTTGTGGCTCCTCAAGTTCATGGCTTTGAGTTAAAGAAGGTTTTGATGGACGGTGGCAGTAGCATTAATATCTTGTACTGGGAAACATTTATGCGTATGGGTCTGAAGGAGTCACAGTTGCAGAAAACGTCAACAATATTTCATGGTATAGTTCCTGGGAAGTCAGCTACACCAGAGGGAAAAATTTCATTAGAGGTTGCTTTTGGCGAGTCTATCCATAACTTCAGGTCAGAGTGGCTCACTTTTGAGGTGGTGAAATTTCCAAGTCCTTATCATGCGTTGTTTGGAAGGCCGGCTTTGCCAAGTTCATGGCAAGGCCGTGTTATGTATACTTGCAGTTGAAGATACCGGGTCCCAAGGGGATCATCACTATTCATGGTAACAGAGAAATTGCAGCAGAATGTGACGAGGGAGATGCAGCCCTGGCAGAGCGAACTTGTGCTAGAGAGGAGTTGAAAGCTTACAGGTCTAATCTTGACCCGCAGGACAACAAGGCACTCAAAAAACCAACAACAGAAGATGACAGGGCAAAGTTTAAAGCAGCAAAGGATACTAAGATGGTGGATTTTGTGCCTGGGGATTCCTCCAAGCAGTTCGCCATAGGGACCAGCCTAACTGATAAATAGGAAAGCGCGCTCATCGAGTTCATCCGTGAGAATCGGGATGTTTTTGCGTGGACACCTAGTGACATGCCAGGCATTCCGACTGAACTCGCTGAGCACCGTTTACATGTTGATCCAAAGGCAAGGCCGGTGAAACAAGGTTTGAGAAAAATGAACGCAGAGAGAAGAAAAGCTATAGGAGAGGAGATAGCCCGGTTATTGGAAGCCGGCTTTATCATGGAGGTTTTCCACCCAGAGTGGTTGGCTAACCCGGTTTTGGTTCTGAAGAAAAATAATGAGTGGAGGATGTGTATTGATTTTACAAGTCTCAACAAGCATTGTCCAAAAGACCCGTTCGCACTGCCGCGCATCGACCAAATTGTTGACGCAGTGGCAGGCAGCGAGCTCTTGTGTTTTCTGGACGCATATTCAGGTTATCATCAGATCAAGCTTAACAGGCAGGATTGGGAAAAGACATCGTTCATCACCCCTTTGGTGCTTTTTGTTACAAGACCATGACTTTTGGGTTGAAGAACGCAGGAGCAACTTATCAGAGGTGCATTCAAAATTGTTTTCATGATCAGATTGGCGCAATGTGCATGCTTATGTGGATGATGTGGTGATCAAGTCAGAAAAAGCCGGGTCATTTATCAGTGACCTTACAGAAACATTCAAAAATTTGAGGAAGTACAAGATGAAGCTCAATCCTACAAAGTGCGTGTTTGGAGTTCCAGCGGAAAATTGCTCGGTTTCATTGTGTCAGAGCGTGGAATTGAGGCAAACCCGGAAAAAATCAGAGCCATCCAAGTTTGAAAAAACCTGAGGAATTGGCAGATGTTCAGAAGTTGACAGGATGTGTGGCTGCGCTAAGCCGGTTTATATCCCGGCTCGGAGAAAAAGCAATCCTTTGTACAAGTTACTGAAGAAAACAGACAATTTTGTGTGGAATCAGGAAGCAGATGAGGCATTTGAAGCTCTGAAGAAACAATTATCAGAAGCGCCAGTTCTGGCGGCCCCGGGTCCCAAGGAACCCATGCTGTTATACGTCGCTGCCGGGCCTCAGGCTGTGAGTGCTGTGGTGGTGGTCGAGCGTAAGGAGGAAGGCAAGGAAAACCCGGTTCAGAGGCCGGTCTATTATGTTAGTGAGGTGTTATCAGAAGCAAAGCAGCGCTATCCGCATTGGCAGAAGCTAGTGTTTGGTGTTTTCATGGCAAGTAGAAAGTTGAAACCATATTTTCAGGAGCATCCAATCACAGTGGTGAGTTCAATACCCTTAGCAGATATTATCAGGAATTCAGAAGCTACAGGAAGAATTGCCAAGTGGGCAATAGAGATGGGGCCTTACCACATTGACTATGTGCCTCGCACAGCTATCAAATCTCAGGCATTGGCTGATTTTCTTAATGATTGGACACAGTTGAGTGCACCACCCTTGCGCCGGGTCTCAAGCCTTGGGTCATGCACTTTGACGGGTCTAAGCAAGCACAAGGTTCAGGAGCTGGAGTTGTGTTAACTTCTCCCAAGGGTGATAAGCTGAGCTATGTTTTGCAATTCACTTTGATTGTTCTAACAATGTGGCAGAATATGAGGCCTTGTTACATGGTTTGCGTATGGCAAAGGAGATGAGCATCAAGCATATTAATTGTTATGGGGATTCAGATCTTGTGGCACAGCAAGTTTCAGGAACATGGGATAGAAAAGATGCGACAATGGCGGCTTACAGAGAGAGGTGGACAGGGTAGCCGGGTTTTTCTCAGGCTATCAGGTGGATCATATTGACGCAGGAAAAATGATGCTGCAGATGCTTTGTCAAGACTCGGCTCACGCAGAGAGCCGGTTCCACCTAACGTTTTCTTGGACGAGCTATGGACTCCATCAGTCAAGCCTCAGGGCGTAGAGGAACTGGCGGGTCAGGAAGACCCGGATTCGCAATTGTAGCAGCAACTCATGAAATTCCAGAGTGGACAGAACCTTATTTGGCGTATCTTTTGCGTGGAGAGCTGCCAGAGCAGGAAGTTATATCCCGGCAAATTGTGCGCCGGGCTAAGGCTACGTAGTTATTGATGGCGAGTTATATAAGAGAAGTGTTTCTGGAGTATTTCAGAGATGTGTGTCTGGAAAGGAAGGCCGGCAAATTTTGAAAGAGATTCATGAGGGAGATTGTGGTCATCATGCTTCAACAAGGTCTTTAGTAGCAAAAGCTTTCAGACACGGTTCTTCTGGCTCACAGCTCAGGCAGATGCAGAGCGCTTGGTGAGTAGATGTGATGGTTGCCAAGATATGCAAGGCAAATTCATGTGCCGGCTCAGGAGTTGCGAACAATACCCTTGACTTGGCCCTTTGCAGTTTGGGGGCTTGATATGGTGGGTCCTTTTAGCATGTCTCCTTGCAAGAAAACCCACCTCTTGGTTGCCATTGATAAGTTTACAAAGTGGGTTGAGGTGATGCCTGTTACTAATTGTGAAGCAGCTACAGCAGTCAAGTTTTTGAAGCAGATCATACACAGGTTTGGGTATCCTCATAGTATCATCACAGACAATGGTACTAACATGTCCCTTGGTGAGATGGCAAAGTTTTGTGGAAATCAGGGTATACGTTTAGATGTTGCTTCAGTTGCTCATCCAGGCCAATGGACAAGTAGAACGAGCAAATCAGGAGTTGCTTCGAGGTTTGAAACCACGTCTCCGGGTCCCGTGTCTCAGAGCCGCTGGAGCGTGGGTTGAGGAGTTGCCATCAGTAGTTTGGGGAATCAACACAACACCAAACAGATCCACAAGATGACCCCTTTCTTTATGGTGTATGGGGCAGAGGCAGTTTTGCCAAGTGATATAATTCATGACTCGCCTCGCGTGGCGGCTTACGTTGAAACAGAAAATGAGCAGACCCGGCAGGATTCTGTGGACCTGCTTGAGGAGAACAGAGAACAAGCACTGGAGAGATCAGCAGTGTATCAGCAGATTTGAGGCGGTATCATAGTCGCCGGGTTAAAACTCGCACTTTCCAGGAGGGAGATTTAGTGCTGCGATGGGCAATCCAAGAAGGGATGCACAAGTTATCTCCCCTTGGGAAGGGCCCTTCATCATAAGCAAGAAATTGAACAATGGTTCATATTATTTAGTGGATGCAAGAGAAAAGTCCGAGTCTGTAATGACACATCGCACTCTACCTTTTCATTGGAAGAGCGTGAGAGGCCATGGAACATTGCCAGCTGCGCCCATACTATACTTAGCATGAGAAAGAGATATGAGATGTAAAACACGATGTAACAGGCAGCAGGTTTCAGACGCGCTCTTTTCCTTACCAGGGTACCTAAGGGGACTGGAAGGTTTTTAATGAGGCGGCTTGCTGACCTAACCTTTTCTATCAATAAAGTGAAGGTTGAACAGAAATTTGTGTTTTTCAGTTTCTTTTTTACTTTATGTTTGATAGTAGTTTGCATAGTTCTATGTTAAGTTGGTCTTGGGGGCTTGTCCTTGGGGGTTCGTCCCAAGACCCGGCTTTTTACGGTCATCCGGGTCTCGATGTTTTGTGACCCGGCTGTGCAGTTTTAGCTTCAGTATTTTGGATTCAGAAGTATGAAGGTGTAGTTTACATTTTAGTTGTTTATGTTTTTGTCATAGAACAAGTGCATAGTTATCTTTGAGGACGCCCAGAGAGCGTGTCCCACCAGTATGAGGATCAATGGGGTAATGTTGCATAGTTAAGCCATTACTTTATAAACATTGATCCAGGTCTTGGGGGCTCTTACTTCAATAGTTTGTAGCTGCAATCCCAAGACCCGGCTTTATGCCACTAGTTTATTCTTGGTTATCTTGCTGTTGAGCTGATGTGACTCGCAATTTTATGGCCTGATTGCTCACCTGGAAATTCAATCAACCATGAAGCCCATTGGGACTTGGTTCGACCCTGTTTTTCTCAGAGAAGTAGCGACAGGGTATCCATGCGAAAGCCGGCTCACAGTTAAAGAAATCAAAAGGGTCATCAAAACCACAGAAGAGGCATATTTCAAAGCAAAAGTTTGAGAGTAGCATAAAAGTTTCATCAGGTGCATAGGCGCACCATCACAGGCATAGTGTAAACAGTGCTAAAGTTATTACAATAAGTGCCCAAAGGGCCGAATAAGATTGTTTTCTTGCAGAGATAAAAGCATCTGCGTAAGTTTTCAAGCCTCGGCTTCAGGAGCCGGGTCACGGGGAGGAGAGCCGGATGGTTGTTCCTCGACGGTCTTTGCCGGGTCATCTTCCTCGGCGGCCGCCGGGTTAGCTTCTGGCTCCTTGGTCTCGTCGGTCTCTTTGGCCTTGGTCTTGCGCCGGGTGATTTTTCGAAGTGGCTGGAAGAAGTTTTCATCATCTTCTTCAACTATCGCCCGTGATGGAGGAGGAATAACTGGCGTAGAAGAGCTGGGAGCAGTGGAGGTACCAGGAGCAGTTTTTGCCGGGTCAAGGGAATCCTTATAGCTTTGCAGGAGATCGACGCGTTGTGGCTCGTCATCCATGATTAGGCTGGCAATTACAGTGGCAATGTGCCGGGTTTGCTTCACAACCCGGGCGTAGCACTTCTTATCGAATTCCTTGCCGTCAGTGTCAAATTGGGGAAAGCCCTTCTTCAGGGGAGCCGGGTTTAGCTGGGGATGGTAGGCCTTTGCCAAGGCAAGACCTCGCATCACCCCGGCCCTGCATGCAGATCTCTTGAGCAGATGTATCCATTGTGGCATTGTTAACAGATGCCCAAGGACTTCAGTGTACTTGCTTGGCGGGTTCTCCCAGAGCCTTGCGGCTTTGATGACCTCGCAGCTACCAAAGTACAGCTGGCGAGTCAGCGTATACATGCACTTGATTTTCTCTGCAGCAGTTTTGCGGAGGTTCCCATCACAAGGGCCTGCGTAAGGAAAAGCATAACAGTGAGATCCTAAAGCCGGGTTTTGCTGGCTCAGTTCAGTTTGAGTTCAGAGTAGTGCTTACCCACTAAAGATTCAACCATAGAGGTGATCATTCTCTTTAGCCGGGTCAGCTCACTGTTGGTGTCATCCAGCTGCTTCTGCAGTGTCTCCTGTTGCTCCTGGAAGTTCTCCTCGTTCTCCTGCATATCCTTCTTCAGATCAGAGTTTTCTTGCGTCAGAGCAGTAAATTTTTCTTCTAAGGCTTGGAGTTGAGCTGCGTGATCAGCCCGGGTCTCAGATTCAGTTTTGGCAGTGTCCTTGAGCCGGGTGATTTCAGCCTGGGCCTTGGCATGGTCTTCCTGTTAAGATGTAAGAAGTTATGTTAGTCCCAGGTTACCGCAGGCGTGCAACCCGGCACTTGGGGGCTACATGCGCAAAAAGTCTGAAAATTTTCTAACTGTTAGTCCCAGGTAGCTGTGAACAGCTAACCCGGCACTTGGGGGCTACTCAGTTTGAAGTTCAACTGTTCAATGTAATAAAGAAGTCCCAGGTTGCTGCAGGCACACAACCCGGCACTTGGGGGCTACAGTGTTCAAAGTTCTGATGTGAAAATTGGCAAGTTTTAAATGATGAAGTTTTTTAGTTCCAGGTTGCTGTAAACAGACAATCCGGGCCTTGGGGGCTATAGGATTGAGTTTTTACAAGAGAAATTCATATTATAAGCACCAAGCTCATCAACAAGTGATGAACTTGGAGCTTGGGGGCTACTCAGGGTATAGTCATGCAAGAAAATATACAGGCAAGAAGTAAAAATGGGTACCTGATATCGTTTTTGAATTAGTGCGACCAGTTCTGTCTCCAGGGTCTTGTGTTGAGCAAGGCGAGAAAAATATTCATCGCAAAGTGCTGGAACGGACATGGCGTCCAGAGCCGGTAAATTTGAGGAGGAAGCCGGGTTCTTGTCCTTGGCAGGAGTTGCCGGGTCAGCATCTGGGGCTGGCACCTTGGCAAGAGTCTCAGGAGCACTTTGTACTGGAACGTGCTGGGTTCCAGTAACTTGTACTTCATCTTCTTTGGTTCCAGAGCTAACCCGGCGAATGAGCAGCTGGGGAGGATTCTGGCACTGGATCAACAATGTTTTTTGGAGAAGCCACGGGGTTTGCTTGCTCCGTTGGCTCGTCTTTGTCCTCTGGTTCCTCAATGTGTGCCTCCATAGGAGAAGGTTCTGTTCTTACTGGAGGAGGAGACGCCGCGGGAGGAGACTCCGGGTCTTCATCCATAAAAGCTCTAGCGCTGGAATAAGATAGGGTCTTAGTTAAACAAAAAGGGACAGTAAAGTATAGAGGTATGGAGAAGGTGTGGGAAGTATTTCTAACCCGGCGTTGATCTGGAAATCCTCGGGTGTGCTAACACCATCCGAGGAGGAATCTGACAAACGAGATGGTTTAGGAACCCGGATCTTGCCAGCTAAAGGGAACTGTTTGCTGGGCGTCTTCTGGATGGATTTGGCCCAGCTTGATAAAGAGCGTTGAGGGATACCTGGGCTCAGGGAAGCATGGCTTGTAGAAGACTGGGTTCGGCGTCTCTTGTTCGCCTCAGCCTCCTTCTCAGCTTCCTTTTCCTATGTTTATGCTTAAGTTTGAGATGAGTTCATCATGAAAATTGAGAAAAGAGAATGTGGTACCTTGGCAATGGTGGCCCGGGTCCTCTTCTGAGTAGGAGGTGCAGCAGTTTGGGGACCCGACGCTACGTCAGAAGCCGGGTCAGTGGGCCTGGAATAAGATTTGCCGGGTTATCAGTAGAGGTGTCCTTGTTGGGGACTTCGTTGTTAATCAACTGGAGGAAGAGCCGGCCTACGGAGTCTAGCTCACCTTCTTCTTCTTCTTCGTCGTCTTCACTTTCTGTGTCCTCCCCATCAGGAGAGGATGTAGGGGTAAAATCCATGCTCCACCACTTGGAGTCCTGAGAAAAAGCAGTCACAGTAAGTAACAGTCTATGGATGAAATTACCGGGTTAAAGTAAGCAAAAATGATCAAGTATTGGTTTTACCGTGGAGGGTTTGTTCTTGGCACTAAAGGGGCGAGCCCGTTCAGTGCAATGGCATCTTTCTTTTCGCCAAGCAGTCTCTTGGCATTCTTCACGAGCTGATCATCAGTTAGCGTCATCTCAGAGTAACGCATGTTGTCTGTGGTTTCACCAGTGTATTGGCAAATTAGCCGGGTCCTGATGCTGAGTGGCTGGATGAACCAACCGATCCAGCACTTAACCAGATATGTGCCCTTGAGGCCATGGGCGAGTAAAGCTCTGGCCCGGCGAAGGGTGGGCTCGAGCTTGACCCGCTCAGCGTCATCAGCATAACTGTTCATTTTGGCTTCATATGTTAAGCCCGAGTTCCGAAAGCCGGGTAACGGGCGTCGTCAGATTCTGGTGAGGTGTCCTTGTAGTAAAAATATGTGTTTTGCCACCCCTTGGGATGGCTGGCTAGAAGAAGAGCCGGGAAATCGCATTCCCTTCGGCGCTGGATCGCAACTCCACCATATGGGAGTACTTGGTCCTTGCGAGATGGGTTGCAGTAGAAGAATTCAAGGAACAACTCGAGGCTTGGAGCCATTTGCAGATAATCCTCACAGAACACAATGAAGTTGCTGATGTTCAGCATAGAGTTGGGCGCGATGTCTTGAGGCCTAAGGCCGTAGTACTTCAAGACCCGGCGGAAAAACAGAGAACCCGGGGGGCGAAGGCCGCGCTGAACATGGTCGAGGAAAAGCACCACTTCACCTTCTTTTGGGCTGGGGCGGATTTCTTCTCCAGCAGCACGCCAGTGAATCTCATCTTTGAGAGGAAGTTCGCCGCAGTTCACGTACTCTTGCAGCATCAAGTTCGTCACCGTGGATTTGGTCCAGTTGACCTGAGTAGCAGCGGGGGCGGCGGAGCCAGATGCACCAGCGTGGGTACTGTGAGGTTTCTTCGCGAGCTTCTTCGTCGCACGGGGACCTCCAGCCTTCGCTTTGTCCTTCACCATGGCTGTGGAGCTTCGAGGTTCCCTGGGCGCAACAATGGTGATGAGAAACCCTAGCTCTAGATGCAGATGCGTGGAGAGGGAAATGCAAAGTAAATCTGGACGAGATTCAAACTGAAATCGAGTGCGGAGCACGGATGTGCGGGAGAATCGTACATGTGGATCTTCTCGCGGAGATTTGGAGGCTCGATTGGAGATTGAATCTGCGGCTGCTACAGTGCGGGCGCGAGGAAGAAGATGAACTTAATGGGAAAGTGACCGCGGTGTCTTCTGGTCTCCTATTTATAGGCGCAGTAAAAACCCTAGGGGTGTTGTGGTAAAAAGTGAAGAGATGAGGATCTTTGACCAAAAGTCAACGACAAACAGAATGAGATAATCACGGGGTATTAATTGATAAGATCGCGATTAAGATGGATGAGGATGGATTTACAGTTGGGCGATAATTTTCACTAAGTGTAAAGTACGAAACCCGGGACATGTGAACCCGGCCAGAGACAGCTGGGTTACGACGTGAACCGCCAAAAAGACTGGCCAAGCAAAGGAGAAGAGAGACATGTTCTGATATTTAATCTGTTATGTGTTGTTTTATGTTTCAGGTGATTAACCCGGCTGGCCAGGATATCAGTTCTGCTCAAAGAAGCAGTATTCAAGAATAGAAGCAGAGCATGCCAACCTGGCAACCAGGTTAATCTGGGGGCTACTGATGGGGGGATAATAACCCGGTAGGCCCATGAAGAGGGAGCATGACCCGCCAGGCAGGAGGCCCGGCCAGGCCAGCTAACCATCAGCATGGGCCGGGTTATGTTGCCGGGCCAGAGGCTTTGGCGGTAACCCGGTTCAGGAAGGGAAGTTTCTAGAAGACCAGAAGCGGTTCGTGACTTGGAGGACACGAAGGCTAGAAGAGCTAGAGTAGGACTCCGAGTCTGGGTAGAGCCCGGGTTCGTATTGTAAAGTGCCAGGAGACCCGGTCGTCTATATAAACCGGTCCTTGAGCCCTAGTTGAGAGAGAACTTTTACGTTCCAAGCTTAGGCGAGATAACCATCGAGAGAAACACCTCAACCTTGTAACCTAGATCGAGATCCGGCTCTGTTGTCGTAGCCGGGTTATCGAGATCGAGATCAATAATAAGATAGCAGGAAGTAGGTCTTTATTTCCAATGGAGAGGCCGAACCTGGGTAAACCCTTTGTCCATGCAGTGCTAAACAATCTCCCAGACGCCAGTGTCACCTTGCCCATCAACTCAAGCTACCCCAAAGTAGCATCTGCCGTGTTATCTACCCCACGACAGCATACAAGATAGATCTTCCTACAACTGAGTTTGGCGTGAGTAATACGTTCAATGTTGCTGATTTGACGCCATTTGCTGGAGAAGACCTTGACGCGTCGAGGACGACGCCTTTTCAAGGGGGGAGGATGATGAGGACATCCCTAGTTCGTTACCATCTTCTCCTATTGATGATGTTGCTGCTCAAGATACAACCAAAGAAGTGAGGATTGGACCGATTACAAGGTCTCGTGCCAAGTTATTAGAACAACAGGTGAACTCACTCTTAATTGAATATGATGTTTGTGACTATGAGAATTTTATACTGCCTAAGTCTTTGCATTTGTGTATGATCAGGTTATTTGATAACACGAGTGTTCAAGGAGGAGTTGGTGCAAGCATTGGAGAAGAAGAGGAGCAGCAAGGCATGGAGAGCATGAAGCACATGTGCGCGAGGGAGGAGAGGGAGGCAGGCGCACACCCATGCAGCAAGGCAGGCGCCTAGGAGATTGGCGTGGGAGCACCAAGGACATGTCCTTGGCTGCACCACTTTGGGCCTGCGTGCCCCAGTTTGGTTGAACCACTTTGTGGTCGGTTTGTACTAGGTCGGGTTGCACCCAAGTCGGGTTGCACCCAAGTTAGGGTTGGGTTAGCCGCATGTGGCGCCCAAGGCTAGTGGGGCGCATCCCCTAGTCCTTATATACCTCCTAGTTGCGAGTTAGAAAGTTAGACCACGTTTAAGATAAACCCTATATCGGATTGCTGTAAGCATTCATCTATATTCGAATTCCTCTGTGTTGCGCTCAGGAATTCAACCTCTCCACTGTGTTGCGCTCTGGAGATTATTGTTACCGAAGTTTGAGTGTGATCTGTCGTTCCACTGGGAATTGGGAGATTGCAGAACCGCTCGTGGTCGGCGGCTGCGTTGCGCAAGCGTGTGGTGTTGCGAATATCCATTGGGTTGAAGAGCTGTTGCATTGGCAACATGGGAGCAGCCGGAGAGTTCGAGAGCATCTCGCGAGTTATCTTCATATCCATCATCTATCCATCATCAACTCACTGAGAAGATCGAGCAACCCCTTATCATCCTAGCCACGGCTTTCCACACCTGAATATAAGAAGACATTTTGTAAAGGACATGATTAGGTTGGCTAGGGAAGACTCCCTCAATAGCATATTTGTTCCTAGTAGTCCAAAGAGACCAATAAAGCGCCGCAATGCAAATCCAGAAAACCCTATTCTGTTGGCCTTTATAGCGCAGGAGCATTCTATGCACCTTGGCATGGCATGCCGGATTCCAGGAACAGGAGAGCAGTTCCCTAACTGCACTCCACATAAAACGAGCAAGATGGCAGTGGAAAAAAATGTGGTTGGTGTCCTCCGGCTCCCCGCACAGCCCACACACATATCAACCCAGCTAAACCGAATGAGAGAATAATGGTCGGCGAGTGTTCACTAACTGCTGTCTAGAAGAGTGCCATACTGGCATCGGTTACATTTCCGCATGTAATTGTGAGCGTCAATCGATTTTTGGCCATTTTAAAATAAGGTGACTGTTAAAAAAATAGTGTTGGAACTAATTCGCCTACCCTCTATTCCTCTGCCTTATCGGTGGTTTCGCTCACAATGCATATTGAGATTAGAGTGTAGGACCTTTATATAGACTCCAAATTCCAGATAAATCAATTTGTTCTCATATAGAACTCGTGACATGTTAGAACAACCACAATACCTAACAACCTATTACTGTTAAACAATTAAGTCCCAGCACGCATGTGTGAGTCATGCGCCTAGTTCGAATACAAATCAAACTGGCAGGTTTTAACAGTCCATAGAGCCAATCATACGGACAACCTGACGTTCCACTCTATACTGTTCCTCCTGGGTATAATTCCAGCGTATTAATATACACCGCGTTCCCAGTATAGACATACCGACTTCTTTAAGTATATTTCGTTAAATACAATTACACATCAATAATTCTCTGTTATTTTCGTGACACTTTCATACTGAAGTTTAATTCCGGACAATGTAGTAGATATATAAAATGTTGCAAGACACAATTTCCTACGATGACCATATATTTTCATGTAATCCTGTATGGATGGAATGCGCGGGTCCTAGCAAGGCCCAGTGAAGTGTTTTGCTGAATCTCACATGTGTACACTACCTCTCTAGTAAATGCTTTCAATATGCGTTGGTAATTGTTAAGAGATGTCTACCAATAGGTACAAATGTGATTGTTAAGTTTTCTGGTTGTAGTTGCTTTATGCAGCGCTTTAAGATCGAACAAAGCAACCGATCTGCTACAGTTATTTTGCAGCAAGAGGATGTTCAGAACTTCGTAAATAGTTATTTAAACAAAGTTATCAAATCCTGGATTCTCATGGCAACTGCACTCCGTCTCGTCGGCTGGTCAGCGAAGGCGATGCATGGAGCACGAGGGGCTTCATCCAAGTTCATAAGCGCGTGGTGCCACGCAGGATTCATCCATTTGGGTAGACAAATCTAAGAGAAGCTCGTGTTGCCGACGAGTCTAGGCTCTAACGGAATTTGTGTGGTCAAGTTGAGACAAAACTGTAGCATCACGAGATGTTTGTTCAAATTTCTTTGGTGGCGTGGCATATTTTCTCTGGTTAAGCTTTGTTAATGATCGTATTTATGTACAACTGAAAGCCAATTATGAGCTTCTTATATGTAATATGAATATCATGCTACCTGTAATAATATATTTGTCAAAATCAGTTATATATCCTCTTTATTATCTTCTTGGCGATTCCATTAAGTATGTACAAAGTTCCTTTCCAACGGATGAAAATGAATTAATCTTACTCCCTAAATTTCACTGACGTGGCGAAAGAATCATCAAGTTGCTTTCTTTTTGGTTGCACGTGTATTCGTTGTTTCGGTTTTCTTTATCTCTTGTAATATTTTTCTGGTTTCTTTTACCTTGGTTGCAGTACAATGAAAAGTCAACAAATTTGAGCCTATGGAATATGGCTGCTATTTTGTAATCATAATATGGTTTGTCGGGTTTCTATCACCTAATATGATGACTATTTTTTTTTTTGCGGGTAAAATTATTATACCTTAATTATTCACACGTTTAAATATTTATAAACGTTGAAACGCACGGGTATTTTGCTGGTTAGCGAAAAAGATTGGAGGAGGGGGAGTGCAATGACGCACGCAAGTTCACCGTCTGTCGGCCTATTACGGTACAGACGATATAGGAAACACGATACACCGCCTCGTGTAGCATGGTGGGTCCACTCTGTCCCTCCTCTGTCTTGTTCGCCAGTTGACGGTCAAAGCCGGCGCATCAGGCAAAAAAAAGACCCACGTCAGGCGTCCCACTGCTGCGACCCCGCTTCTCATTGAGGCGAGGGGGCCAGATCAAAATGAAACGGAGTAGACGCTCACTCACGAATCTGACGGAAGCGCAACCTCTCTTGCGGTCAGATCCATGGCCCACGGGGTAGAGTGATATTGCCCCACTCGTGTTCCGAACAATCTGCCCCACCGGACATAGAGAGCAACAATCTGCCGCGCCGTAGACTTAATGCAAGGCCCACACGGGAGGAAAGCCCAATGAAAACCATGCTTGGCCGACGCTTGGGGCCTACCTGATTCGGGACCCATGTGTCAGTCAGCCAAATCTACCAGCGTACATAATGCCCGCAACCTACGACTCCCACGGCCCAAGCAGTGTCCGTCTCTCCCACCCTCGCCTCCGCCCCCTCCCCTCCTCCATTCCCAAGTGCTCGCGACCCAGCGGCCACCGCCGTTTCCGCGCCGCGTAGATCCGCCCAATCCGTGCAGCAGCAGGCCACCGCTCCGGTACGGACGCCGCGTTCCCTACCCTCTCCTACCCTGACGCTGTGTCCATCTCGGATCGCGCGTCAACCCCACCTCCACCCCCGATCCGATTCATTCGAACAAATTCGGTGGAATTCGGCGAGGCGCCGGCTGCAACCGGGCGGGACTGCTCGCGGTCCGTGCCGGGTTTGTGTCTGGGCGGCCGGAGGTTGGACGGGGATGGCCAACGAGGGGGTAGTTCTAGGGTTTCGATTTGCGTGAGGCCATGGCGGACGGGGGGAGGATGAAGGGCGTCGAGGGAAGCGGCGAGGGTACCGGGCAGGGGGAAGACAAGGATGATGAGGAGCTGGAGCTCGCCTTGTCGCTGGGGCGGCCGGGGTGGCATCCACCGCCGGCTCCGCCCCACGCCCCTGCCTTGGGATGGACGATGATTTTCCCTGCATGGGACCCCGACGAGGCTGGGACTTCGCGGGCTGCCCAGACCCAGAGGGTTTGGGACTCACCACCTGTCCCGCCTCTTAGATTCGGGGACATGTGGCGAGGTGGTAGCGCAGACGGTGATGCAGGAGGCGCCGCCGATGCAGGCGGTGACGAGGATGACGAGGGGAGTGACGACGCGGAGAGGGACCTGCACAATAAACGTCCTAAAGTGCGAGGATTTGGCTAGTAAGTTGCTCAAAGACTATGCTTATTCTTAATACCTTATTGCAGACTTGCACTCGTGTTTAGCTTGCTAGGGATCTTTTTTTTTTCTGTATATTTCTTATAGCTAGTAGTTTGTAGACGAACCTTCAAACTGGAAAATATTTGATGCCCTTTTCAAGTATGATTGGCATTGCCTCTGGAAAATATTTGATGCACGTTTAAATGTTTTCTACTCATCATTTTAACCACCCTGTTCTCGTCATTCATTTTGTTCCTGATTTATCCCGCATCAAATAGTTTTGCGACATGTCTTTTGTTGCCTCTGTACATTGCTCCCCAATTTCTCATATTCGATGTGCATTTCATCTGTTATTAAGGTTATTCAGATGCTGTCTCCTACATCCTTGCATTCTGGTATTTAGATTATTCCAGATAGTCACCCCTACATGATTTGCATAATGTTGTTACAAATATTTAGATTACTCTTGGAGCTTAAGGTTTTCCTTCCGGATGCCATTCGAATAACCAAGGACAATTATTACCTTGTATTCGCCCCGGTGTTAATAATTTCTTCTTTGAACATAGTGGACTATGGTTATGTTTGTCTTAGTCAGCCATTTACTGCTGCTGTGATGGTTAGACTTAGACTATGGTTATTATTTGTGTTCAACGTTAAGTTGTGAATACTAATGCTTTAATTGAATACTTATTTACTTTGCTTCATTTCTATTTGCCGGAATACATTTGATGCATAATAAAGGGTTGTGATCGTACAATTATTTAGTTGATACAATTTAATTTATACTCACGGGGATTGTAGGAAGTTGCTTAGATTTGTTTGGTTAGAATAAGGGGTCTTGACAAAAAGGTCTTCTACTTGCTAATGAAAGGTGTCATTTGTTTCTTACTCTTCTCTTGAGTACTAGTTCGTTGCATTTTTGCAGTGAAAGTCCACAACATTCTGGTCTGAATGCAGCCTTCTATGGATTGGAACCACCACGTTTGCATGCCTTTCCAGAACATGATCATTTGAAGCAGTCACATTGTCCAGAAAATGATTTGGATTTTGGTTTGTCACTTTTCTCAAATGATGGTGGAAATGAGATGCCTAGGGAGACCAATAATCAGCATGTCGGTGATGTTGAAAAATTAGGTGGAAGAAATACAGAAGATAATGAAATAAGAATGGACCTGTCTGATGATCTTTTGCACCTGGTGAGCCTGATTTTTTAAAAACAGTTCTCTTGCAAATATTACTAATACTTCCTTAAACTTTACTAATATTTCTGAATGTGCCATCCAGATATTCTCCTTCTTGTGCCAAAAGGATTTATGTAGAGCAGGCGCTGCTTGCAAACAGTGGCATTTTTCTAGCATACACGAGGATTTCTGGAAATGCTTGAAGTTTGAGAACACCAGAATATCTCTACAGAACTGTACGGCATTTTACTCTGCTCTGTTTTATTTTTATTAATTTGCTGAATGCATGTGACGTGTTCTCTGTTCTGTTCTTATTTATCTATAATGTTTATAAAGTTGATCCCCACTATCTGCATTTAATGTTTGCAAGCTGCACATGCGCAGAGTGTCCACATTATCAGCCAGCCCTGTCATCCGCGTGACCATGCATGCACGAGTTTTCTTTCTGTGAAAGTGCATGAACCTGATTCATGCTATTTTTGTTTCATAATATATGAAAATCATCTTTCATTCCCGCTGCAACGCGCGTGGTATGTATTTATGTGGATGTTCCCCTTTCCGCCACTCCTGTTACTAAGGATTTGAAGCAGCGAGGCCGTGAGGGTATTCAATGAATGCATATGAGATATATATATATACTGTATTTTGTAACTGTTATTTGAAATTAATTGAAATAATACAGCCATATATCTGAGAGGTAAGCGTTGATATGTAATTCATGATAGTAACTGCTATAAACTTACTCATCTACTGCCACGGCCATAGACCATTAACGGCATGTGGGGAGAGGCAATGATAATCAGTTAGATGCGATTAGTTGGCATGCTTGTTTAATTGCATTGTCTGGCCCTTGATCTTGTTAGTCATGGTAAGATTGAATTGCCTCCCAAAGTAATATATCCGATAGATTGCAGTCCATTGTTTTGTTGAGATTCTTTTAGAATCTGACTCTACAGAAATGGAGGCAACCCATTGAGATGAATCTATATTGGTTAAACAAATGGTCTGCTGCAATTGTGCCTAGTTTGTACGGTGAAGCCACATACATCACTCTTGTTCAGCTTTTCGATGAGTTTGAGATGTCCTTGGATTTATAGTTGTACACGGGTACAATGATTACGTGTGGAAATAAAACTCAAAACTCACGATCTTAATCAGTACTCGAAAACTCGCCTTGACTCGGACTCAGAGACTAACGAATCGAGCAAGCTGGCATTTTTAGCTTATGAAGAAAATGACTATAACAAGTCAGGTTGCGAGTACGCGTTAAGCTCCTTTAGTTCTCAATTACAATGGTCGATGTATTGTTAAGTAACAGTATTTACTATGGTCATTGGACATGTATGTTTATATTACATATTATGAACTACTAGTGGTAAATATACGTAGTTGCTGCGGTGCCGTTACTCTAGCAAGCGGTGCTGATACTCCAGCCCGCGGTGCTATCCAGTTATGCATCTCTGCTGCTGTCAAGCATCCCTCTTTTCGGTAAAAGTTATGCACCAGTTTGATCCTTGCAACATTAGGTATATGTTGATATTTAAAATTGATCATGCTTTTTTATTTGCTTAATAAGTTGCTTTTGCTTAGCTTCATGCACCAACTCAAGTATTTACCCGAGAGCGGGCTCGATATGGATGAATCATGATTTAGCTAAGATAGCACCATCTGACTATCCATCTTGTTCGGTATTTTGTTATAACTAGCAAAATGCCCGTGCGCTGCAACGGGTCTACGATAAACAGATGTGTTAATAATCTAAGAAATAATACAATTTGTATCAGTCAAATATCTTAGCTTTGTGTCTGGTTTTTACTTGAACATGATATGTTTAATTTCAGACTTAGTTCAAGTTATCTTATTCCCTAGGACCATTAAATAAAGCATAATATTGTCAAGGAGTTTAAGAAGATTTTTTCATTTGGACATGACTCCTGATTTTCTATACCAATTATCTTAGTTGATCCACAACGAATTTCTCCCGAGAAACTAACGACCAGAGTATGAGAAAACGGTAAGTGCAGCTTGCAACGACATTTCTTAAAACTGGACTTGTGCTTAAATGTAGGAAGACTCAAAATAAGGAAAGATAACATGCACATAATCTATGAGCAGGCAGGAGACAACCTAGCGAACTGAAACATCTTAGTAGCCAGAGGAAAAAAACGATTATGTGCTCTAAGTTTCAGTTAGAAGTACATTTTAGTTTTAGCGAAGCTATATTTGATAAAACTGATTGTTGAGCATGACACACACACAAGGTCTTGTTCGCGTCCTGACAAATACCGACTTCTTCTCGGCCAGTAGCCCGAGCTCTTAACTGCTGTGCCATCCATCCTTTGTCTACAAATCCATGCGCCAGATTTTTTTACTGCTTGCCTTCCTTGCTACATTGTTCTGCCCAACTGCACAATACATAATTTCAGAAAGAAGGATAATTTTTGTTTGTATACGAGAGTGAAAAAGAGGCAGGTTGTCATCAATTAGCAACACTCAGCTGCTGGACCTGCACAAGAACAAAATAGAAGTAAGTTTTATAGTCAGACCTACACAAAACCAAAATGTAATGATAACTGAATTTATGTTCAAATCGCCGTTGGATTAGCAACACTCACCAGCTTAGGCGAGGTACAAATTCCAAATTCCAAGCAACATCTTGAATTAGATTCTTGAATCTGGTAAGAATAAACTACATTAGGATGGTCAGTCCCAAATCATCACTGTTTAAAGAAACACACGCGAACTAACCTGGGGCATCGATCCCAGCGTCCTATTCATTGCGGATGACCTGCATCAGCGTGGTGTCAGCCAGGGCCTGAACTGTTCGTAAGGCATGTTAAAGTCATGTGCATGTTAGACGGCATCAGAAATTTCGATCCCTCTTTAAAACAAAGATAGTGTGAAGAGCTATAAACCAAAAAAGGAGTCCCATCTAGTTATTCCTCAGTTTTGCCCCCTCCACTTCCAGCTAAATCAAATCTACGCACAATCCATCTGAAGAAAGAAAGGCTGACTACAGAGAAATATAAGTCGTGGGCAGAATACCAAGACGACTTGCTGTTTTATTTTTCCACCGTACCTTATTGTATCGTTCCACCTCATATGCCAAGAGTAAATAAAAAGACTTCCCTGGTACAGATTATCACCACACTCCATGGAGATCCTTTGGTAATGCTACGTCAATTAGACTGCTTTAAGCAACCGGGAATGAGATGCTATACCTTTTTTAGGAAGAGGGCAGCAGTGATTGAGCCGTCATGTCTGTCGCTAATGTAGACCATGTCAGACTCATCGGTCTTCGGTTTTCATCCGTTCATCCCTTCCCAGTAGATTTCTTCGAGTTGCAATCTCCAGAACTTGAAACCCTAATATCAACATATGGAATCCTTGTACCAAAGCTGGGAGGTTAGCATGAGGGCAAGTTTTTGGATTCGGCTTAACACCCATGAACACCAAATCTCGGAACAAATATCCAATTCAAAATCTGGAATCAAAATTTTAAGAAATATGAAGAAAAAGAAGGTTTATAAATGGCGCAGCTCCCAGAGTGTTACCGGCGAGGCCGTCGCCATATGCCCATATGTCATATCTAGTGCGAGGAGCACGGATCCCAGCCCTCCTATGGCCAGATCTTTCAGGTGGAGGCGAGACGCCGCCGCCACCCATCCCACCCGTGGACGGCCTCTGCCCCGTCAATGGATCCGGCTCCATCCCTGTCGGTGGCCGAGATTTGAGCGCGTATTTAAACGTAGGCAATTTCCTGATGGGTAGGAAACCTTTACGTGATTGCTGATGTTGCTTTGTTGCCTGCCGAGAATTGAGCGTGCATTTGATGCTGATTGTTTGAGGAGTCTGGGAAGGAACCGTGGGGGAGAGTTTGACGGAGAAAAAACCGTTGCGGACTAATCGCAGCGTAAATAAACCGTGTTGACGACAGAACGCTGGTGAAGGCTTGACGGAAAAAAAAGGGCGGAGTGGGTAGAATGTGGAACCAATAGTTTAGTTTAGATAGGAGAGAGATAAATTTTATTCCGATTGTTTGAGTGAATGGTAGCTTCATTAATTCATACTACAACAAATACGTAGATATTGCAAATAATTCACAAGGCACGCTGGGATGGGGTAAAGGAAGTGAAATTGTTCCTATGATGAATAATAAATTAAATATATATATTTAGAAGTATAAAAAACCTCAAGAGAAATCTCATGTAGTTGTTCTAGTTGCCTATGTGCTTTGCGCATTTTCATGGAGAAAACAATGTTTTGGTGCCATATTGAAAAGGACAAATTATTTCAAGTGCTAAATAAAAACTAAGAATTAATCAACAAACTTACTTTTTATAAGAGGGTGCAAAACATGTTTTTTTTTTCAAATGAAATTTTGCGAGCACATAAAGGACTCGAACAATTACATGTGCATATTTCTTTTTGACATTCGGAAAAAAATTCTCTCCATCTGGGAGCACCTTTGAGTTTCCGGTGGGGGTATCTCGTTAATCAAACATTCAACCAAGACTATCATCTGTCCCTGTTGGTCTCCCTTGCTGCAGCCCACAAACCCTCAATCTCTTCTTCTCTCTTCTCTAGCCCAACTACCTTCTTTTCATCCAAGGAGTAATGTACACTGATTTTGCCCTCTTGTTATTAAAGTAAATTGTCAAGCGCTTGCAATTTTAATTGGATTAAAGTCTGTTATTTTATCTTTCAAACTATTTGACTATGCCTCTATATATTATAATCAACAAATGCAGAACTTCTCTACAAAGCAGTTGAGGCAAACTGTGTCTTTTGTGATGGCCACATGCATCAAATTAGTTTAACCATGTTCATTTCATACCATCACATTCCTTGTGATCCTGCTGAATAACTAGTGTTGCTTACATGGTTATCAATATGTTGCTTTTTGCAGTTGTTAATATCTGCCACCGTTATCAGAATGTGACAAATCTCAATTTGTCTGGCGTCATGGATGCAGAAACACTAGTGATGAACGCAATAACATTCTTAAGGTTTGCCCCGTTAATTTTCTTTCTTTGTTGTTGCAATGTACTTCTCCTTATTCTAATTTTCAAATTCGGTGTTTTTTCAGGCATCTAAAGACATTGGCAATGGGCAAGGGACAACTGGGAGAATCATTCTTTCATGCTTTGGCTGAATGCCCTTTGCTGAATACTTTAGCAGTCAGTGATGCATCTCTTGGTAGTGGCATTCAAGAAGTAACTGTTAATCATGATGGACTGCGTGAACTTCAAATTGTGAAGTGTCGTGCACTCAGAATATCTATCAGGTATTGATTATATGGGCAATTAGTTTTCCTGAGTACTTTGATTTGTATGCCTTCTTCACTAATATATGTTGTTTTACCACACAGATGTTCTCAACTTCAGATACTGTCTCTGAGACGAACTGGCATGGCTCATGTATCTCTCAATTGTCCTCAGTTACTTGAACTGGATTTTCAGTCCTGCCATAAGCTTTCTGATACTGCAATTCGTCAAGCAGCTACGTCCTGTCCCCTGTTAGCGTCACTGGATATGTCATCCTGTTCATGTGTTACTGATGAGACATTGCGCGAGATAGCTACTGCATGTCATAATCTTTCTGTTCTTGATGCATCGAACTGCCCCAACATTTCATTTGAGGTTCATTTTAACGTCCTCTTTTATGTCTTCGTTAGATCTTGTCTACCCCTACTCACAGTGTATATCTGACACATGTTCTCTTTGTTTGCTCCTTCAAAGTCGGTAAAGCTTCCAATGTTAATAGACTTGAGACTATCAAGTTGTGAGGGAATCACTTCTGCTTCAATGGGTGCAATATATTTTAGTCGTATACTTGAGGTAGTGCTTCAGTTCCCCTTTGGTTAATGTTATGTGCTGTTTTTCTTGAGATCTAATGTTAAAATTCTTTTCATTCCAGGCGTTGCAACTTGATAATTGTAGTCTGTTGACATCTGTGTCTTTGGATCTGCCACATCTCAAAAAAATTAGTCTTGTGCACCTCCGCAAGTGAGTGGAGATTGCTTTTTTTATTGTATATTTGACTGTTGTCACTCTTTTCTTACGAGTTGTGTCCTTGTTCATCACATGATTGGACTACCATCTGATTTAGGTTCGCTGATTTAAATCTGCGGAGCCCTGTGCTTTCTTACATCAAAGTTTCCAGATGTTCAGCACTTCGCTGTGTTACCATAACATCTAATGCTCTTCAGGTTAGCTCTTATCTATTCATTTTGCCCAAGATATTTACTTATATAGATTTTTTTAAATCATAGTGTCCTGAATTTATGACTATCTGCAGAAACTGGTGCTTCAGAAACAGGAGAGTCTTTCTAATTTATCGTTGCAGTGCCACAATTTAGTTGATGTGGATCTTAGTGACTGTGAGTCATTAACAAACAAAATTTGCGAAGTTTTCAGTGACGGAGGTGGTTGCCCTATGCTCAGGTCACTAATTCTTGATAATTGTGAGGTATGCTGTGTGCACATGCACTTTACACTCCTATCCATCAATAAACCAACATATGCAATGTCACCATTTCTGTGCTAGAGCACTTTTATGCACTCCCTCCATGCCAAGTTATTTGAAGTTCTTGTTGTTGTCCTAAGTCAAACTTCTTTGAGTTTGACCAAGTATGTATTAAATATACTAGTTGAATGCCCGTGCGTTGCTACGGGTTATCAATTTTATTTTCTCACGGTACATGTTATGTGAGTTTTTTCCTAGCTGTACATGTAAACTTCACATATGTGAACAAACACAATCCATCCGAGGGAAAGAGCACGTAGCTTGGGCATTTCATGATCTCGATCTGCTTGATCACTTCAATGGTTGGTTCATTTACTGGGATAGGTAACTATAAGAAAAAAAAATAGTCCATCAACTATTATACAGAGGCTATCCCTGCCGAGTAAATCCACAAGTTAAAAAAGAGGAAAACTAAAAGGACAACAATTTCGAAAAAATCCCAGTTTTTATTTTCCGGGAAACCAACATATGCAATGTCACTACTTCTGTGCTAGAACACTTTTATGCACTCCCTCCATGCCAAGTTATTTGAAGTTCTTGTCGTTGTCCTAATTCAAACTTCTTTGAGTTTGACCAAGTATGTATTAAATATATATTGACATCACCAAATTTTCCATTGTATTCATCACCAAATATATTTCCGTAAATATTATTTGCACATTTCTTTATAGCCTTGGTCAAACTTATTGACTTGGACAAAGCTAGAACTTCAAATTATTTGGAACAGGGAGACTAATAAAGTGAACAACATTGCTACTTAAGTGGTTAAGGTGTGACATTGTTCCTTTCTGTGCAAAAATAGTCTCGTTTGGACATGTTTGTAAGCTAAATGTTAACCTATGTATTCACATTGTTTTTTGTTTTCCTGATGTTTATTTCTTATTGCAGAGTTTGAGTGCTGTGGAATTGAATAATAGCTCCTTGCTTAATCTCTCACTTGCTGGTTGTCGTTCGATGACATTCCTGAAACTTGCGTGCCCAAATCTTCAAATGGTGAATCTTGATGGTTGTGATCATCTCAAAAGAGCGTCATTTTGTCCTGTGAGTCTACTTTTATCCATTCTGCTTCTGAGATTGAGCATATTTTCTTGGAGCCACGTTCCAACAGATTAACTGTTATTTCTGGACCCCCAAAAATAAGAGACTAAGAGAGAGTAGTCTGTTGTTTGCACATGTGACTGGGTCTATTTGTTCTAGTAGTTGGCTCTCATTCTGTTTGATTGATGGACATACATCAAAATGGCGCTTCAGAAGACCAAAAGGATGCAGAGTTTAATATTGGGCTTAGAATTTGATTTGTCTGATTACCCTTGCGAGGAAGTTGCAAAAGCCGTTTCATTTGTCATTTTGGTAGATATAGGGTGGGTGGTCAACAGCTTATGCCAATATTTGCGGGCGGGTTTTGTCTGGTCTATTTTCATGGAGGCATATATTTGCAGACAATGTTGAAACACACCATTGTACTGCGTCTATAATTGAACAAAAAGAGCATTTCTTTTAGTTAGCTAGATAATCAATATATCTCTACTGTCTGACGTTTACTTTTCTAGGTTGGTCTCGAATCCCTAAATCTCGGGATTTGTCCAAAGTTGACTGTTCTGCACATAGAGGCTCCAAATATGTCTATATTGGAGCTGAAGGGTTGTGGTGTCCTCTCCCAGGCTACAATTAATTGCCCTCGCTTGACATCTTTAGATGCCTCTTTCTGCAGGTTGTACTGTGCTTCTAATTTTCTTACTATGCAATTTATAAAGCAAACTACTAAACATTGCGAGCTTATACTAATCGTTTATTTCCGTATTCAGACAGCTGATGGACGATTCGTTGTCTAGGACAGCAGATGCATGCCCTCTTATCGAACATCTTATCCTGTCGTCATGTTTATCCATTGACATCAGTGGATTGTCTTCTCTGCATTGTCTTCATAAGCTGACCTTGCTTGACCTATCATATACATTTTTATTAAACTTGAAGCCGGTTTTTGACAGTTGTCCGCAGTTAAAGGTATGTACCTGATCTATGTTATTACTTAATTGATATATTATTTTTTAGATCTTGGCATGCATCATATAACAAATGAAAAATCTTATTGAACTGGACCTGCTAATGCTATACTCGGTTCTTTGTAATAATAAATTTAGGACATCGCAGCACATGCTATTCTTCTGTTGAATATAAAATGGTGAATTATACATTCGGAAAATCATTTTCTCGGTCTATCGTATATCATAAGGGAAACCATGTGATTGTATTATTATCGACTACATTTATTAGTTGGAGGCTTGGAGCAGCCATGACAATTCATGTCCGTGCTATCTATACATGTATTGTAGCATTTTGATGTTACTACTGTTGTGATGCTTTAACTGAATGTTACAAAGGAGAGGTGTATGTTGCGGAAGAACGAAATTGCCGTTTCCTTACCATATGCGTTCTTTTTGCAGGTCCTGAAACTTTCAGCTTGCAAGTATCTCAGTGATTCTTCTTTAGACCCACTCTACAGAGAGGGTGCTCTTCCGATGCTTGTTGAGCTAGATCTGTCCTACTCATCTATTGGGCAGACTGCAATAGAAGAGCTGCTTGCATGTTGTGCAAACTTGGTTAATGTGAACTTGAACGGATGTACGAATTTGCATGAATTGGTATGTGGGTCAGATTATTACTGGTCTATTGACATGCCAGTTGATGTTGGCCCCTCTGATTCTGCATCAGAGAAGACAGAGATCAGTGGGAGACCCGATTATCTGCTTGAAGTTCTCAACTGTACCGGTTGTCCAAATATTAAGAAAGTTGTTATTCCTTCAATGGCGAATTATCTGAATCTGTCCAAAATCAACCTTAATCTGTCTACAAACTTAAAGGAAGTAGATTTGAAGTGCTCCAGTCTTTGCAATTTGAACCTGAGGTAGTACTACTGTGCATTTCTGTCTGTACCGAATTTATCTGTGCAACGTCTTATTCATCTATATCTCTAATGTTGTACTTGACTTTTTTGCAGCAATTGTAGCGCACTAGAGATTCTGAAGCTTGATTGCCCAAGATTGGCGAACCTCCAGCTTTTGGTATTGTTCTCAATGCAACTTTCAACAATGTTTTTAAATTACTGGCTAGACCACTATATCTAGTATAAGAAATTCGTAACATATCTCTGCTGCTTCTGTTAATCGTAACTGGACTTCGATGGGCATAACCGAACTTTCAGTCTATGAAAACAGCAGCGTATCAAGACTTGTTTCAAGGCCTTTATTTAGAACAATGTCTTGATCTATATTGTTGCGTATACTTAACTCTTCTGATATCATTCTCTTGTAGGCATGCACTATGTTGCAAGAGGAGGAACTAGAATCTGCACTGTCCTTTTGTGGTGCATTGGAGATCCTCAATGTACACTCTTGTCCAAAAGTAAGCTTTCAATATTTGGGGTGCGCTACTAGTTTAATCATGTGCATCTGAATTCCCTTGTTCTAAATAGCCCTTTCTATTTCTGAACAGATAAACGCTCTGGATTTTGGCAGACTACAGGCTGTTTGCCCAACTCTCAAGCGCATCCAGAGCAGCCTCATTTCATAGTATGAAATGCTGCTTCTTCTTGATGGACTAATGCAAATAGTCCAGATTTGAATCAAAAAAGCCCATCGTCGCACTCTGTACATACTAATGCAGCATCGCCAGTATATTGCTTGGCAGCATGTATTAGGAGCTGGGCTGATGCGAGCCTATTTCTCCAATCTATCTCTTGTGCGAGATAAGTATCTAGTTGAATCTGTTTTGTTCTTGGAACATGGAAACTGCTCTGCTTGTTTGTATTTGCTTTTGAAGTGCTGCGACGGATCAATCAGATATATGCTTCCGTTTATGTGAATCAATAATCATCTTGTTTGGATGTGAACTGGTAAATGATGCATGTTCCATTTGTGGTGGCGTGCTAACTTTGTAAGAAGGAATTGCTTCCGTCAGTTTCCTAAGCGATGTGCAGAATAATCTCATTGTTATCTCACAAGGTGCTGCTACTTTGTCGCCTTTATCTTTCTGGATCTGAACTATAGCGATGCAAGTGAGGTCTGATCTAGTTGTCAGTTACCATCCAAGATCTTCACATCTGGCCAGTTGCTAATTCTGCAGCAATTGCCCATCCCTGGGAATTTGAAACGAAGTGTTCTTTGCATCTTGCCTGATGGAAATACATGCTGTGGTGTGTATTTGTCTGCTGGACTTTTCTTACTGAGAAGGATGCAGGTGCCTTGTGATATGTCGCCTACATATTCATAGAAAAGCAACAATCAAAGGTTGCATCCTATATAGGACTCAGCAGCAGGAGCACAGGGTTCTGAAGTAAAGGATTGCGGCGGCAGATTAGTTCGATTTGTGGCAGTGGCGTAGAGGAAGCTGGAGACACCGAGGTATTGGATATGGTAGTTGTAGTTGAATCGTTAGGGAAACTACCACCGGTATCTTTGTCTGTAGAAATCTGAACAACCTTTTTAGGGACCCACTTTTTAGAGATTGAATCAAACCGGTTTAATAATCTTTGGCATTGTGTCCGTAACGGAAGCAATTGTGTCCGTAACGGAAGCAATCTTTCTACCTGTCGGACCAGTGGAAACTAGGGTATCACGATCCGTATGTCTTTGGCTCAAAAGACTACGTGTGGAAGGCCAAGTCAAGCTAGCAGTCAAAGGAGCGCGACGCGCACTGTAGAGCCTCACGGAGGCTCACCCTTCCGAGGCCCGCAGCCTTGAGAGGGCAAGGCTACAAACGGTCAAGTCCGTCCAAGGACCATCCTCGTGAGGGAAGCACCCTCGCCAAGCCTCGTGCAGGAAAAGACAAGCTAATGTGCACCCGTGACTCCGCGTCAGGGACCATGTGCATCTGCGTCTCCTTCAAAGTGACCGCGCGCACCTGTGCCCCGCCGCAGAGCGTGTCGGCCAAAACTTTCCACTTTGGTGATTAAATGATGCCGACCAACTACGGCAAGCAAAGCGAAGCCCAAGACCTTCCTGTTTGGTGCAAAACAGCCGGACCAGCACTACGTGCCACCGCAAGCATCACCGGCAACGTCACCGACAAGTCCTTGCGACTGCGCCATGGACGGTGGTTTTATCTGTGCTAGGGCAGTACGCCAGTACCCTTTTTTGGTGCTATGTGGCAACCCTTCCCGCCAACGCCTTTGGAGGAAGAGGACCGGAGCGCTATAAATAGGGCCGCGCCGCAACCTTAGCAAGGGATCCAATCCAACCTCCAACTCATGTACTGTAACCTCTACAAGCAGTGCAATCCCAGACAACAGGAGTAGTGTTTTACACCATCACGTTGGCCTGAACTTGGGTAAACCGCTGTCTCCTTGCTGTGTGTGTGTGTGTCAGTTCACCGAGGTCGCCGAGGGTTCGTTGAGTGCGTGTTTCAGTCCCCTGCGTTCGAACAACACTACGTGAAAGGTTCCTCCGGGAACATTTCCTCGACATTTGGCGCGCCAGGTAGGGGACTGAGGTGCTTCATCGTTTTCCTTCACCGCCATGGTCGACACCCGCCGCAAGGCGGCCAGCCTGGTCGCCACCGAGCCCGTCGTCAACAACCCTCGTAGGCGCGTGGCTCCCGCCGCCTCTGAGAGTGAAGGGGAGCACGGGACAGAGGAAGCGGAGGCTTCTTCTCTCCACCCTTTCGGCAGAATACGCCGCAGCCGTCCGACGACCACACCGCGTCGGCCTCCACCCGAGCTCCACCAACACCGGGGGCTGCACTGCTCATGGCGCAAGAACTCCTCCGCTACCGACCCACTGAGGCCGGGCATGACGCCGTCGCACTCCTTGGTGCCACCAGCGTCGCAGGGAAGAGTGGCGCACGGCGCCCCTCCTCCTCCTCCTCCACCTCCTCCGCCTCCGGCGGGAGGAGCCTGCGGGCTGTACCCGGACGCCCACGCTCCGGGCGAAGCCCCGTCTCACGGTGCATCCTCCCCGCACCTCGGCGGCGCCAGTTGCCAAATAATCACAAGGGATCCAGAGGACGCCCACGTGAACCTCGAGCGCCAGGACCGGACGGTCCGCGACATCGCCGCACCGGTGACCCCAACCGCGCTGTCCTCGCAAGCGGCCACACCTCGTACAGCAGGGGCTGCCTAGCCCTCTCGTGAGAGCTGCGACCCGTGGTGTGGCCTTCCAAGTTCCGGCCAGAACTACCTCCGCGCTACGACGGCACGCTCAACCCCATGGAGTTCTTGCAGCTCTACATCGTGGGATTCCAAGCCGCGGGCGGCGACGATCGGGTCATGGCCAACTGGTTCCCCATGGCTCTCAAGGATGCTGCCCGCTCATTGCTCATGAACCTCCCCGAGGCCTCCATCAGGTCATGGGAGAACTGTGCGAGCAGTTCGTCGCCAACTTCAAGGGAACTTACGAGCGTCCCCTCTCTCTCAACGACCTCCGCGCCGTAAAACAACGCCAGGGCGAGACACTGCGCAAGTACATCCAGCGGTTCAGCCAAGTCTGCAACAGGATCCCGCGCATCAACGAGGGCGCTGTCATCGGGGCCTTCTCAGCCGGCGTCACGGACACCAAGATTCCCTTACCTCTGTGGTGCTACTCTTTCACCTAGCCGACAAGTGCGCCAAGGCAGAGGAGGGCCACCTGTTCGCCTACAACTGCCCCGAGCTGGACGATCCTGATGCGGCAAAGGCCAAGAGCAAGAGCAAGGAGCCTGCCAAGCGTAAGGCACCGGCCGTCCTCGCGGCGGAGCTTGAGCCTGAGCCCAGGCAGAAGCTCAAGCGCGGAGGAGAGGAAGACGACAAGAAGGGCGGCAAGTACTGTGGCTACCACAAGCTGAACACCCACAACACTGAGGACTGCTTTGAGCTCAAGAAGATTCGTGAGAGTCGCCAAAACCGTCGTAACGGCGGACGCGGAGGCGATCACAACGGTGGGCGCTGGCAGGATCGTGGCAACAACTACAACCAGCAGGGCCAGTACCCTCATCAGGGTCAGTACCCTCAGCAGGCCAACCACCCACCCAACCAGCAAGCCAATGCTGCCCAGCCGCAGCCTGACAAGAACAACAACCTCCCCGACAAGAACGCTGGGGGCTACCAAGAGCCTCGCAGGTGGACCGCGTGCATCCTTGGGGGAGCGGAAGCTCCCATCTCCAACTGCCACTTCAAGGAACTCGCTCGCGAGGTCGACGCCGTCCTCCCGAAGGTCGGCACTGGGAAGCCCCTCAAGTGGTCGCAGTACAAAATCTCCTTCGACTCCAACGACCACCCCAAGAACACTGCAGCCGTGGGCACCATTCCGCTGGTGTGCACTCCCACCATCAACAACGTTGCTGTCACCAAGACAGTCATCGACGGGGGAGCGGGCCTGAACGTGCTCTCCGTGGACACCTTCGACCTGCTCCAGGTGCCGTACGAACGCCTGATGCCAATGAGGCCCTTCTCAGGGGTGACGGACGGAACCACGGTGGCCCTCAGGCAGGTGCGTTTGCCCGTCACGTTCGGCACCCAAGACAACTACCGCACCGAGCTGATCGACTTCGACGTGGCCCACATCAACCTGCCATACAACGCCATCTTGGGCTACTCCGTGCTGGCCAAATTCATAGCGGTCACGCATCACGCCTACAACGTCGTCAAGATACCAGGCTGCAGCGACACCATCACCATCCGCTGTGATGAAAAGGATTCGGTACGCACTGTCGTTGACGTCTACAAGGTCGCGGCTGCCATCTACCCCACCGAGGAGGACGCCCTCGATCATCTTGCGTCCTCCAAAAAGAAGCAGTTCACCTCTCAGGAGAAGGCCGCGGCGAAGAAGGCAGCGGCCCAGTGCCCTGCCGAGGCCTACCCCGCCAAGTCTTATGCTGTCAAAGCACCACCCGCCAAGACCCGCCCTGCTAAGGTGCCACCCGCCAAGGGGGCTTCTTCCAAAGCACTCCTGGCTCCAGAACCTCTCGTCACGCCCGTGCAGCAGAAGAAGCACTCGTCCTCCAAGGAGCTCACCGTCGTCAAGAGGCTAGACCTGGCTGCCAGCGGCTCGAGGGCTACCCCCGCAGGCAGCAGGACCTTGCCTCCCCAGTGTGAGGGCGTGTGCAGCACCCTTCGGCGGGCGGTGGCACGCTCGCCCCGGCGCTGATTACATCTCCTGGTCAAGACACTCTCCACTGACATCTCCCCAACGCCAATTCTAGGCCGCAAAAATCTCCAACACACTCCGAGTGTGACCCCGTGTTCACCACGGCGGCTCTTTTGATTCTTGAGGGTGCCACGCGGCCGCTACAGCCTCAATGAGACGCCTCCTCATGAGGGTCTCCCATGCCCAAAGTGGCTCGTTTTGTCATGAACTATTCATTCAGCAAGTAAACTATGCGCTTCACGCCGAGCATACCCTTGTATGTCCTTACTCTTGGTAAGCTGCCTTTTTGGTGCGCGCTATTTTCTCCCCTGAGCGTCACACGAGTGGGGGCTGGGGCACGGTGTCTGTGCTCGGGTCAGTCCCAGCAGCTCCAAAAAATCCAAGTAAACCATGTGTGGATTCGGGGGGACGCCCTCGTACACGCCACCTTCCAAGGTCCTTGGTGCTAAATCGCCTCGTGCAACACCAGGTGCGAACCTGCAAGCGCGCACTATTGAAACTCTCGTTGCTTTGCCTTTGTCGCAGAACGGGATGCATGAATCCTACAAAGGAGCGGCGCAGAACCCCAAGGAGACAAGGACTCACGAAGTGCAGTCTGACGCTCTCCCCACAAGCCTCACGAGGCTCCGCTGGCAGGAACGTCTCCTCAGGGTCTTCACCCCGCAAGAAATCTAAGTCATACCATGCTCCGGAAACTATGTTTTCCTTCCTGGGACATTGTTGGTTTTGTCCTTTGAACTCCATAAGCTGCTTGAATGCCTAAGGGGGACTCTTGGGTGTCAAGCCTCAAGAGCTCTTACCGCCTCGCGAGACACAACGCCGTCTGGCCTTGCCGGGCACACACCCAACATACCAGCGACCGTGTTAACACGCTCGGCGGCTGGGTCCCGACGACGTAGAACACAGAACTGGACGAAATGACGCAAAAACTTCACGAAACCAAGAAGCAAGGAACCAATACGGTCAACTTAAGTCTTATCTATTACAACACAGAAATTTAAAAGTTCATGAATGAAAGGGCATGGTGCCCCATGTGTGGTTTTGGTAATTAATGACAATCCCTATGGACTAATGGTTGCATTGAGTTGTACTTGTAGTGTTTGTCCATAGACCATGCTTGAACTCCATATGTTGGATTCAAGGTTGATGCCATGAATATATTGATATAATGAAGTATTTGGCATAAGATCAGGAAGAAGAGTATGTCTGGAAGAAAAGGATTAGTGATCATTCATGGTTATCTTCAAGACATCATCTATTGAAAAGAGAAGAAAAGATACAAGGTTGATCAAGATTTTTGATCAACTCACAAAGCTAAAAGATGTACCAAGTGGGATCACGTATCTCTTGGTATCTTTCTATGGGCTTGCGTCAAATGAAGATTTCATATAGCCCATGATCGATGACGTCAAGTGGTGTTCGTCACCAATGTTGGGAAGCACAAGTTCAAGAGGAGCATCTCGAAGAAATCCTAGGCTTGAAGCTTGCCACCCATTTAGAGATAATGTTCATGTGAAGATGTGCCTAAGAGAGGCTCTCCCATAGTGGAGTATGGGGGAGCAATGTTTGAGTCTTCACCAAGCGAAGCGCAATCAATAAAAGGTGGTCCACTTGAAGAGATCAAGATCGACGTCATCTAACTCAAGTGGAATGCGCAAGGCAAAGGTATGATAGGGTTTCTATTTTACCGGTCTCGTGGTACTAGTTGGTAGACCGGGTTATAGGATAGATACCGTACTATCAAGAGGGGCTCTCGATTGAGCGCGTATCAGTTGGAGAGAGCTCAAACCTTTGCATACTTGCCTTCATCATCTTTCTTGGTTCTTATTTGGATTTTCTCCTTGTTGGATTTTGGTGCTTGTTGTGATCTTCATGACAAGCCCAAGTTCTCCGAAAACGGATTTCGTATGGAAAACTTGTTGCGTTTTCGGGTTGGAAATATTATCGGTCCACCTTCGAGATAGGGTCCACACCTTCCCATGTGTGGTATCCCCTCTATATTTGTGACCCTTAATATTTCACCTTTCCAACAGAATTGGTTTCACCTGTTTTGGAGTTCGAACGAGAAAGTTATTGCATTTCAGGTTTTGCTGTTTCTGTCAAGATTTGCTCAAGCAGGGAATCGGATTATCTCGTCCTAGCCGACTCGAATTATCCGATTCTCATGATTGCTCGATTTCGGCTAAGGACTTTAAAAACAATGCATACTGGAGTTTTTCGAAATATCCGATCAAGCTGATTCGGAATATCCGATTCTTAAGTTTTCTCTCGAAATCGGCTAAGGACTTCTTGCTGCCTGTTTTGTGGTGTACTGAAGTTTTTCGGAATATCCGATATAGGTCTACCCGGATTATCCGGCTGTGCCGGATTATCCGATACTTTGTGTTTCGTACTATCCGATCCAGTCGGATTATCCGATCATGACTTATATCGGAATATCCGATTTTTCTGTCTGCAACGGCTCTTTTTCTGGGAGAATACCCCTCCACCTACCTCCAGCCATCTAGCTTTGCTGAGCACGAATTTGACCCCCATTGTTGACCCTCTTGAGCTTAGCTATCTCTCAATCCCTCCATGATTCTTGCCTCCATTTAGTGGGAAAAGAGAGAGGAGATCTAGATCTATTGTTCCACCAATCCATCTCTCCTCTAAGTGAGGGGAAGCCTTTGGATCTAGATCTTGGAGTTCCATTTGTTGAGTTCTTCCTTGTTCTTCCTCTATTCTCCCCCCACAAGCATTAGTTGCTTTTGGTGGGATTTGGGAGTGAAGGATTTGACCACCTCTAGTGGTCTTGCCTTCATTGCATCGGTTGCATCGGTTTGAGTTCTCCACGGTGATACGTGGAAATCGAAGTTGAGAAGCTTGTTACTCTAGGGTACTTGGGGTGCCCTAGAGCTTGTCCTCTTGGGTACTTGGAGTGCCCTAGACGGTCCTTGTTGATCTCGGAGTTTTGGTGGCTCGTGGGATTGTTGGGAGCCTCCAATTAAGTTGTGGAGACGTGTCCCAACCTTGTGAGTCTTGTGGATTTGGGAGCCGCGGGATTCCGGTGAGAGACTCCAATTAAGTTGTGGAGTGTGCCTCATCCTTGTATGGGTTCGGTGACCACCCTCAAGTGTCCCATAGTGGCTCGTGGTACTCTACATTGGTAGAGGCACGAAGGAGATTACGGTGTGCCATTTGACGGCTATTCGGGGATCACTTTGTGACTCCGCACCGTTCCAACGGAGACGTAGCTTCTATTGGGAAGTGAACTTGGGGATAAATCATCGTCTCCAAGTGCCTCGGTATTTCTATACCCGAGCTTCTTACTTATGCTATTTACTTTGTGATAGCCATCGAGCTTGAAGTAATATATTTTGCTATCACATATTTGCATATCTTGTTTAGCATAAGTTGTTGGTGCACATAGGTTAACCTAGCTTGTTTAGGTTTCGTGCTTGATAAATTAAAACGCTAGTTTTATTTCCGCATTTATTCAAGCCTAAACCATAGAAGAATTTTAATCGCCTATTGACCCCCCCTCTAGGCGACATCCGTGTCCTTTCAATGAATATGCCCCTCCGGGTATAACAGGCGCCCTACGAAGCAGAGGAGCAGCTACCCCCAGCATCCTCGACATCATCGTCGTCAGCTCCCTCCTCAGAACCCGTCGTGCCTGGGTCGTCACCGTCAATCTCCGGGGCGGCGCCCCGCGCGAACGCCGATACGAAGGTCTCCACCAGGCTTTTTACCTCACCGGTCAGCACCGAGGGGAGTTCCTTCGGCGCGGGTTTCAGCACTGGGCCAAGATCCACGTTCGGATAGAGGTACCTGAGGTTGGAAAGGATGCGCGTGGCGGCTGACATTAGCAAGTCTCGGCACTTCGCCTCGATGATGTTGTCCACCTCGGATGCAGCCGTCTCCAGCTTCCAAACAAGATCGTCGAAGAAGGGAAGGAAAGCAACACCGTCTGTGCTGACCAAGGGCTTCGGGTTGTCAGCGCCGAGGCACTCAACGGCGAGGCATGCCTGTGAGGATAGGAGACCCAGCGTCTCAGCACCCTCACGGTCTATCGCGGGCGCCCCGGTTGAAGGCCCGTGGGGCCCAGCGGCCGATCCAGGCATGAGCATCACATGTCCCTGCAATTCGACAAGTTCTGCTTCAGCTAGCATCTTCGCCTCGGCCGACGTCCGCAAGGCGGCCCTTACGTCAAGAAGCTCTTTTTCAAGCCCACGGATCTTCTTGTGAAGCTCATTCTCCCTCGAAGAAAAGCTGGCTTGCTGAGCCTCCATGGTCTGGTGGCACTCCTTCTCGTAGGCCTCACGACCGGTCTGGATCCTCGCTTCGACCTCAGCCGTGGCCTTGGCCGATTCCGCCTTAAGGCGCGCGGCATGGGTCTCCTCGGTGACGGTGACTGAGGCCTCTCGTTCCTCAAGCAAGGCCTACCTACGATTCAGCTCGGAAAGAAGCTTCTCCTGAGCCTGCTCGAGGCGAGGATGGCGCCCTCGCGCTGAGCAACTGCAGCCTCTGTGATACCCCGGGTTTTCGAATTATTAATAAAATTGAGTAAAATCATATTTAGCTTCTAATTATTTTTGTTTGTGCTAATCTGTGGTTTTAAAAACTGCATGCTTGAAATAATTTGAAAAGTTGGAGCTGATGTTCATTTGATTGTGCATGCATCGATGCATTCAGCCATGCGTGGTCTGTAGTAGTACGTACTAGTGGTGCACTAGAAGGCAAACTAGGTGGACAAGCTCAATCGTGGACTTCATGCAAGAATGCCAGCGGCAAGTGAAAACCAAGACGACGTCGGCTAGCTCTTGCTTCACTCGAAGGGTCAAGGGGCAGGGTCAGCCGGCAGACGAGATATTTAGCTCAGGTCGGTCAGCGATTCCTTAGTTTCGTCGAAGAGTCAAGGGCCATTGCGGCCAGATATTTATTCGCTGTGCAGCGTTAGAATTGCATTTTCGTTATTCGCTGCTCATCCACGATCAACTCCCTATAAATAGCTAGGCAGCTCTTTGGATAAGAACACAGCGAGGCAGAGAGAAAGCTTCAGCTTGCGAGAGAGAGGTCAACGAAGGAATATGGCCATGCCGCCATGAAGAGATGCCGACTCAACGCAGGCGGAGATGCCACCATATCTGCGTGCATGAAATAGAGATGCTGTCTCGGCGAATAGGAGAGCCAATCGTATATCTCGGATATATACATGCGACGGCATGGTTCATCAATTGGGGAGAATATTGCTCAGATCGTTCTTTATCTCGTGATCTCAAGGCAAGTAGATGCTCTACTAAATCGTTACATCTACTTCACTTGTATCTGTCTTACGGATGGCTTAATCTTTATGCCTTGTTGGATATTTATATCCTCTTGGCACCCTATTGGATATTGATGCACATGATCATTTTCTTTACCCTCCAACATTGTGCTATTGGAGAGAGATGAGTTTGTCTCAGTCGTGTTTGAGTATTCTGCAGGATCTCATGAGGAGTATCTTGTTGAGTATTTCTGGTTGATCTCATTCTCCGGTGAACACCCCTCTGTTTTGATATCTACATCTCTAGGTATTGGTGTCACGACGGCAAACGTATTGTACTAGTCACAGTTCAGATATGGGACTGTCTGAGTTCTCCGTGAGGGTGGCCCTTGAATGGAAAGTGTCGGTGATGGATCCGTAGGAGCGATCAACATGAGTAGGTCAGGGTGTCCGTGTCTGAGCGGGTAAAAGGGCTCTGCTCGTTCTGGAATCTTGTGCGGTTCTGATCGAGGCTGTCGACGTCGGAGTACCCCTCTTAAGAGTGTATAAGCGTGGAATTTCACCCCTGTGAGTCCCGGGTAGGGAAGCTTGTTGTCATGTGTGATACCAATACATGATCATTCACCATCGTTAACTCTTTTTTTCCTCGGTGAATGATTTATTCTTTGAAATCCAGTTTTGCTGTTATTTTGTTCATCTTGCTTCCGTTGCCATCTTGCCTATTCCTTTAAATGCAGTTAATCTATACTACTGTATTTAATTCTTTTTTTTCTTCCGTTGCATAGTAAAGTATTTACTTGTTGAGTATGATTTATCCTACTCACTCTTGCCTTCTTGCCTTCTTATGTTTTTAGATAATCAGAGTTCGCAGCGGAAGACGTGGTCGTCCGAGGAAGGCTGAACCAGTGGGTGGGAACGTGTAGAGAATCTTTTATTCTTTTAAATGTAATAATCTTGTAAAAAGGAATAGATGAGCTGTTGATATCCACTGTGCTAGTTTACGCCTGCTTTTCTAGCCTTGCGCGTGTATAGGCTTTCAGGTCTATAGGCGCGCAACGGCTGTCATTCTCCCGGACCGGGTCTCGGGGCGTGACAGCCTCCCGAGGACCCAGGCTGCCATCACCGCAGAAAGAGTAGCTTCCTTCTCTTGAAGCTTCAGCGAGGTCGCGCGGGTCTCCTCTTTAAGAGAGGCCTCACGTGACTCCGCCTCCACCAGCCGTTCCTTGGCATGGCGCAGGATCTCCTCGGCCTCACGGGTGGCCCCGTGCCGGATCTCCTTCGCCTCGAGCAGGGCCTGCGCATGGCGGTCGAGCGCCTCCTTGTCCCTCCGGCGGCAATCTTTCTCGGCTGCGTGAAGCTGGCACCACGCCTGTGCAAGACGGGCGCGCTCCTTGGCTTGCTGAGCCTCCATCGCCTGCGCTTCACCCTCGAGGGCGCTGAGTGCGTCTCGCATGACCCGACGGACCGCGCCACCGAAGACCTCCTGGCCACCGGCCGTTGTCATGGCCCAGTGGGCCAGGGGATGATGGTCACCCCCAGCCGGATCTCCTGAGGACCCAGGATCTATGCGCCTCGTCGGTGACAGGAGGCTCGACGGGGCCGCCTCGGCGGCCTCTTCAGACAAGGGCTCCGTGGCGCAAGGTTTCGCTCCTGGAGCGGGCGTGTCGGGGATCAGGCTCCCGGCCACAACATCTAGCTGGAGTCCAAGCTCCTCCACCAGCATCTCCACCTTGGGGACCGGCGAGCCAGCCTCATGTGTCCTGGCGTGGCCACTCACCGGAACCTCGCCACCCTCCGGCGGCGCGACGACACCAGAAAGAGGCACGGCCGAGGGCTCAGCTCGGGCCTCCGCGGGGAAGTCATCCTCCATGGGGCAAGGAGGCGAGTCAAGCAGTTGCGCGAACGGCGCCCTCCGTGCCGTCCATGGCTGCCTCGTGATCCGTGGAGGCCGCAGGAGGGTCCTCCACGTCCGCATCCAAAATCCACGCCGTCGCAGCCGCATCCTACGCGGCCAGCTTCGCGGCGCGAGAAGATGAGCCCTTGCGGCTAGATGACCGCTTCTTCTTCCTCTTCTTCGCATGCTGAGGCTCCCTGAAAGGCGGCCGGAGGACGGGGTAAGGGGACCAGAAGAGGAAGCCAGACAAAAAGAAGCCAGGGGTCAAAGGCTTACTCATCACGTGCAACCCAGAGGCGCCTCTTTAGCCCTGAAGTAGGGGCGGCCGCGCGAGGAGTCACCGTGCAGATCTCCTGAAGATCCTCCAAGGGGACGTCGGTGCCGGCCGCCGTCGTGGCGACCGCAGTGCCGACCTCTCCATCCGGCAGGTGCCCGGAGCGCGCAAGAGTCACCTCAGATTCATCCACAGTCTCCTCGTCGCTTGAGGAAACCACCAAGTGGCAGCGCCGCCCTGCCTGATGGCTCTTCCGCCACGGAGGAAGCCTCGTCCGCAGCATCGGAGGGCTCCACACCCCATCACCACTAGGCGCAGAAGCCTGACGAAGAGGGTTCGGCCATTCCCCAACCTCACCGGGCAAGCGGAGGTCCCACCGGTCGAATCGTGGCATTTTGGACACAGTCTCGTCGACCGTGTCCAAGCGGTATAGTGGGAGGTCGAGGTCCGGGATCCCGCCAGCTCTCTCCGTTGTGTACAAGGCCCTCATGAGGTCAACTTGCGCCGCATCGAAGAGGTCCAAGGGGGACAAGCGCATCGTGGCGGACACGCCGCTGTACTCCCACACTCGCTTAGAGTGCCGTTGCAAAGGGGCCATGCGGTGCAGCGGAATGACGCAGACTAAAGAAGCGCCTGAAGAAGTCCACGGAGGGCTCGACGCCCAGAAACCCCCCGTAGAGGAAGGCGAAGATGACGAGGGTAAGGACGAAATTGGGGTGGAGATGAAGAGCCTGGATCTAGTTGTGCTCCAGGATGGCCAGGAAAAACAGGGAGAAGGACGGAGCCAGCCCGGCCAAGATGGTGTGAAGGAAGAAGGGCTACTCCGCGTTGATGGCGTGTAGTTCACACGTTCGTTGGGAGACCCCAAGAGGAAGGTATGATGTAGTGCAGCAGCAGTTTTCCCTTGAAATATGACCAACGTTTATCGAGCCAGGAGGACACAGAGGTTCTTCAGAAGGTTGTTGATGGGCGCCGTTACTCGATCACCAACGTGGAACCAGCACACAACACAACCAAACTACTTTGCCCCAACGAAACAGAGAGGTTGTCAATCTCTCTGGCTTGCTGAAAACAAAGGACTAAATGCACAGTGTGGAAAACAGTAGTGATTGCAGAAAGTAACAAGGAACCGATGATTGCAGTAGGTGGTTTTATCAGTATGAGGGAAAATGGACCGGGATCCACAGTTCACTAGTGGTGTCTCTTCATAAAAGATAACTGACATGCTGGGTGAACAAATTACAGCTGGGCAATTGACAAATAGAGAGTGCATGACAATGCAATATATGACAAGATGTTCATTATGAGATTTAATTGGGCATTACAACAAAGTACATAAACTTGCTATCCAACTCATCTATGCCTAAATAATCCACCTTCAGGTCAGCATCCGCATCACTTCCAGTATTAAGTTGCAAACAACAGATTATTGCATTAAGTAAAGTGTGTAATGTAAACAATGCAAATGACACGTAGACAATGCATCATTGTTTTATCCCTAGTGGCAACAGCACATCCACAACCTTAGTCGTTTCTGTCAACTCGAGCCTAGATTTCTGGAGGCATGAACCCACTATCTAGCATAAATACTCCCTCTTGGAGTTACAAACATCTACTTGGCCAAAGCATCTACTAGCAACGGAGAGCATGCAAGATCATAAACAACATAAACATATAGATTGATAAACAACTTGCTCATAGTATCAATATTCATCGGATCCCAGCAAACATAACATATAGCATTAGAATAAGATGATCTTGATCATGTTAGGCAGCTCACAAGATCAAAACATGGAGGTACAAGGTGGAGAGACAACCATCTAGCTACTGTTATGGACCCATAGTCCAAGGATGAACTACTCACGCATCACTCCGGAGGCAGGCATGGCGGTTAGAAAAGTGAAAAGAGCCACGGAGGCCATCAAAAAGAGAAACAGAAAAAAAAAAAAAAGAGAAAAAGAGAAAAAGAAAAAAGAAAGAAAGAAAAGAAATAGAGAGAGGGGGCAACATTACTATCCTTTATCCACACTTGTGCTCATGTTTAGCACCTGTTTTATAGTCATCATTTGTGCTAGTAGCACCTATGCTTCATATGAGAGAGTTTTCATGTTTTACTAGTATAACTATGTGGGGAATTTACGTTATAAAACTTGGGTTGTATATTCCAATGATGAGCTTCCTCAAAAGTGCTCTAGGTCTTCATGAGCAACCAAGTTGGATGCACCCCCACTAGTTCCATTGGAGAGCTTTCATACACTTATAGCTCTATGTGCATCCGTTGCATGGCAATCACTACTCCTTGCATAGCTTCGATTATAAGACTTCCTCTTGACTAATGATCACTTATAGCTTTGTGAGACTTTCACTAGTACAGAACGACACATCGGAAACGGGCCAAAAACCCCTTCGGCAACGGAGAAAGGGTCCGTGTCCCCGACCCTGTCACTGATGTGAAGGCCTTCATCGGTAACGGAGGCAAAAAACCGTCACCGATGAGGCATAAGTTGGCTACGGTTGCGGACCCATCTCCGTTTCCGATGTATCGGTGCATCAGCAACGGAGATTCTATTTTACTCGTTTGCATTGAGATTCTTTCAGAAGCCTACAGGAGCAATTCGGTTGCCAAATTACATTCAAAATCTCACAGCAGAAGCACAAAGTTGCTACCAAATCCATTCATAACGTATATAAGAATTGTCATCATTACATAGCATCAAAAGATGAGTTACACATGCCTCGCTAATCCTATCAGTCTCATGCCTCCCTAAACTTAACTTTTATGACACTCCACTCTTCTCCAGCTCCACCTTCTTCCTCAGTTCCGAAGCGCCAAAAACGGAATTCGACCTAGCAAAAGACTCGAGTAGCGGTTTCATGCTTCTCCAAATCACATCTGCAGCCAAATTGCTACACACATACACAAAATAGATGGAGAAACTAAAGACAAGAAACCACACCGAGCTCGCAAGCCTCCTTAGCAAATTAATCTTGCCAAATTCTTCGTAGCGAGGCTTGCTCCATCTTGGACGGTGTCGCCGAAATATAATAACGTCACCGCTGTGACATTTCGGCCACACTGTCCAAGACACTCTTAATTAAAAAAGTGTTTTGAACAGTGCAACGAAACGTCACAACAGCGACGGTTCACGGATATGATCCCACTTTGTATTTAGCTCTTTTAAAGTTTGTTTGGATCTGCATGGCGCTTCTGCATATAAAATACATGGATGTCTAGTTAGAAAAGAGCCAAATATGTTGCTACATGACATAAATACAATTTAAGATGAAAACAGTTTACACCTTAAGCGCCTATATCCGTGTGCTTGCTGTCCGATCGAAACGATTTGGAGGCAGAACTTGAAGGTGATGTTACCTTCAATTGCCTCACCATTTTTATGCATTGTCGCCGAAATATAATATTAATTCATACACTAGCTACACAAAACCATAACGAGGATTAGCACATTGACAAAGGGTTGAAATTAATCTATTAGACTTCAAATACTAAAAACAAACACAACACAATACTAGACTTCAAATACTAGACAAGTTGAAGGTAATGTATTCATCATCGGCAGTACTAAAAACAAACACAACACAATACTAGACTTCAAATACTAGACAAGTTTTATATGCTACTTTAAAAAAAATGTAAGATCTAGTGTTGAGGGGTGTATTCATCATCGGCAGTACTACAATACTAGACAGAACACAATACTACAATACTAGACAGTACTACAATACTAGATCGGTAGATGCTACTTTAAATAAAATGTAAGATCTAGTGTCGAGGGGTGTATTCATCATCGGCACTAGACAGAACACAATACTAGACTTCAAATACTAGACAAGTTTTCTGTGCTACTTTAAACAAAATGTAAGATCTAGTCGGCTACATACCCGGGAAGATGCACGGCAATAGACCAGTAGATCCGCGTCGGCGACATACTCGGGGAAGATGCGCGGCGGCTCGCCGACGAGCCGCTGGGGGGGATGCGCGGCGGCTCACGACGCGCCGCTGGGGGGGATGCGCGGCGGCTCACGACGGGCCGCTGGGGGAAGATGCGCCGACGCGCCGCTGGGGGAAGATGCACGGCGGCGATGCCGGCCGGACGCGCCGCTCAGATCTGCGAGATAAGGGTTAGGTCTGGAGCCGCCGCCACACTATGACTGTGGAGTGAGAGTGAGAGTGAGAGCGAGAGCGTTAGGGTTGCCGCAGTGGCACATTTATAGCATATAATAACATCACAAATGGAGGCGATAAACAACCGTTTTCTCTAATTTCTTCACTGACACACTGGGCCTACTTACAAAGGATCGATAGAGTAATTGAACCAACTATCTACTCTACTTGTTCTGCTTACGCCCTGCCTCCGCGCCATTGTCATCCGCGGCGCAGCGTCGCTTCTTGCCGGTTGCCTTTTCCTCAGGCGCCTCCTCCTCCGGCGCCTCCTCCGATGCCTCCTCCTCCGGCGTCTCCTCCGACGCCTCCTCGTCGTCGTCGTCGTCGTCGGCGTCGTATTCTTCCTGGCTAGAATAATACGGCTCCGGCGGGTCCTCCGGCTCCTCTTCCTCCGGCGACTCGTCCTCTTCGGAGTCGTCTTCTCCTTCGCGTGAAGACGGCGGGTCCGAGTCGTCGGAGTCATCTTCTACAGAGCGTGAAGATGGCGGGTCCGAGTCGTCGGGGCCCGAGTCCGGCGGCCCGTCTTGATCCCACCATGGAACTTCACCACGGTCTTCCGCGCTCGCATCGTCGCTCGGGACTTCCTCGTTCTGCCACCAGGGTTCCGCCATGGCGGTTGTGCTAGTGTGGTAGATAATGTGGGAGAGAACGAAGGGGAGAATGCGGGACCTGCCTGGCTTCGCGCGGTTCCAGTCACATTTTATTAGCGTCGATCAGGCTGTTCCAATCCCTCGTGAATTAAGCCGCATTGAACAGGCGCGCTTCCAGATTGCAACTGCAATTTCCCAAGCACATCGCAAACGGATATACATAAACAACCGTAGCCATAGAGATACATATTGGAAACAGAGACAAATTTATGACCGTTGCCAATACTTTTGGTAACGGAGATATAAAATTCTCCGTAACCAATGTTGACGGACCAGCCTCTGCCAGGCCTCGTCCGCAACGCTAAAATCGCGATTCTCTGTCGCCTAACACCTGCCGTTTCCATAGAGGGGTATCCGATGTGTCGTTCTGTACTAGTGTTTCTTCCTTTGGCCTTCCAAACCCCCATTATTATTCTCTTTGCCATAACATCCTGGTTGATGTAGGTTGGTCCCGATTTTCACAGGTTTGAGCGGAGCGATCAATGAACACGAAGAACAAGGGATGAACACAAGAACACAAAGAGGGGGAAAACACCAAATCAAGGATAACTAGCAAGTAGCAACTCAGCAAGATTCAATTGGTAACAAGCCCCAAGGGTAGCCCCAATTCTCCTCTCCCAAGCACACCTTACTCTTAGGATTGTTTGTCCAATTGGTCAATCCAAACCAACCCAATAAAGTCACCCTAGGATGAAAGATTGGCAAGTAGCAAACTACAAGAGGAAGTCTTGGTATCCGCTAGAGAGATCTTCTCCACAAGGGGAGGCCTTGGTTCATCTCCACAAGGGGAGGCATTGATTCATCTCCATAGGAGGAAAGGACCACTTTGAGAAGAAGGAGCACAACTCTACTCTTATCCCAAATCATAGTCTACCCATATCTGAGATGGGGAACTACTATTTATAGTCTAGAGGAAAAAGGGGGAAAGGTAGGTGGGGTAGGTGGAGATTACAAGTCTCAAAAGCCTGGACGGTTCCCGCAGCAGCGGTAGTACCGCTGGGGCGGGCCGAGGGTGCGTTGACTCGGCGCGGGCGGTAGTACCGCTCGTCAGAGCGGTAGTACCGCTTGGGCGGGCGGTAGTACCGGCGGCACTGCCGGCCTCAGTGCCGCACATTGGCGCAGAGGATGGTTTCTGGTGGCACTGGGGGCGGTAGTACCGCCGGCGCGGTAGTACCGCCGTGGCACTTCTTCCTGCTCTTCTTCTTCTTCTTCTTCTTGACCATCTTCTTGGGTCTTCTCTTGGTCATCTTCTCCACTCCATTGTGGGTCGTCATCAAGGTGGTTCCTGAGTATGCACAAAGTATCCGAATGAAGTAGCAACCCATTCAAAGGAGTGTCGAGATCACACATAGATAGGAGTGAATTCACCTTATCATGGAGAGCTTTGACTCTTGCTCTTGTCATTGGGCCACTTGTTGTAGGAGCCGTAGGTTGGGCTACATCATCTCCCCCCCTTGGAAAAGAGTCGTCCTCGACTCTTGGTCATCCTCATCGCTTGATGTTCCAAGGTATGGCGATAGGTCGGCGACGTTGAAGGTGTCATGGACCAAGTGTTTGGAGTGGAGATGTCGATCTTGTAGGCATTGTCGTTGATGCGCTTGATAACCTTGAAAGGTCCATCTCCACGAGGGTGAAGCTTGGACTTCCTTGCATCCGGAAAGCGATCTTTGCGAAGGTGTAGCCAACAAGGTCTCCTTCTTCAAATATCATGGCGCGCTTGTGTTTGTTCATCTTCGTAGCATGGTCTTTGTTGTGCTTCTCAAGCGTAGTTCTTGTTTCCTCATGGAGCTTCTTCATGTAAGCGGCTCGCTTGTCGAAGTCCATGTTAACTTGCTCACGGAGTGGAAGTGGTAGCATGTCGAGCGCGGTGTAGGGGTTGGAGCCATAGACGACCTCGAAGGGTGTTCTCTTTGTTGCGCGATGTAGTGCTCGATTGTAGGCGAACTCGGCGTGTGGGATGCACTCTTCCCAATTCTTCAAGTTAGGCTTGATCAACACACGAAGGAGTGGATAGGCTTCGGTTCACCACTTCGGTTTGGCCATCGGTTTGAGGGTGGTATGCGGTGGAGAATAGTTGCTTGATTCCCATCTTGGCCATCAAAGTCTTCCAAAAATAGCTCACGAACTTGACGTCACGATCCGACACAATGGTCTTGGCACGCCATGAAGACGGACGATTTCCCTGAAAAACAAAGTAGCAATGTGTGAAGCATCGTCGTCTTGTTGCATGGTATAAAGTGTGCCATTTTAGAGAAGCGATCAATGACGACAAAGATGGAATCCTTGTTTGTTTTAGTGCGTGGGAGTCCTAAGACAAAATCCATAGCTATATCGGACCATGGGTGATGTGGAATAGGCAAAGGTGTATATAACCATGAGAGTTTAGAGTAGACTTAGCTTTGAGACATGTAGAACATCGTCGAACTAGGCGTTCCACATCACGCTTCATTCTGGCCAATAGTAGTTGGTGGCGAGCATGGCGTAGGTCTTGTCGCGGCCAAAGTGACCCATGAGTGATCCTCCATGAGATTCCTTCAAAAGGACCAAACGAAGCGAAGACTCGGGTATACATAGTTTGTTAGCCTTAAACAAGAAACCTTGTGCAAATAGAAATCACCAATTCCTTTGTGCTCCGAACATTGAGCGAAAATGTCTCCAAAGAAAGCATCGGTAGCATACAACTCTTTATCTCATCCAAACCCAAGACACTAATGTCAAGACGTGTAAGTAGGTTGGCCTTGCGGGATAGAGCATCCGCGACCACATTGTCTTTACCTTTCTTGTATTTGATTACAAAGTGAAAGACTCAATGAACTCAACCCACTTAGCATGTCTTTTGTTCAAATTTGTTTGACTTTTCAAATATTTCAAGGATTCATGGTCGGAATGAATGACAAATTCCTTAGGACGAAGGTAATGTTGCCACACATCCAAAACACGAACCAAAGCAAATAACTCTTTGTCATAAATGGGGTAATTCAAGCGAGCTCCATCTAGTTTCTCACTATGGTATGCGATGGGTCTACCATTTTGCATAAGCACTCCACCAATGCCCAATCCACTTGCATCGCATTCAATCTCAAATGTCTTAGAGAAATCCGGAAGGGCAAGGAGTGGTGCTTCGGTTAATAACCGTTTGAGCTCATTGAAAGCAAAATCATGTGCATTGCCCCAAATGAAAGGTACATTTTCTTTGTAAGTTCATGGAGGGGGCAAGCAATTGTGGAAAAATCCTTGATGAAACGGCGGTAAAATCCGGCAAAACCAAGAAAACGTCTCAACTCCTCAAGTGACATCGGAAAAGGCCAAGTCCGAATTGCTTGTATCTTTGCTTCATCAACTTCGACTCCATCCGAAGAAACAACAAAACCCAAGAAAACAAGTTTGTTGGTGGCAAAAGTGCACTTAGAAAGATTTGCATAAAGCTTTTCATTGCGAAGAACCAACAAAACTTGAGCAACATGAGAAGTGTGCTCTTCCAAAGATTTGCTATAATAAGGATGTCGTCAAAGTATACCACAACAAATTTCCAATGAAAGGACGCAAAACATGATTCATGAGACGCATAAAAGTAGAAGGTGCATTGGAAAGACCAAATGGCATGACAGCCACTCATAAAGACCAAGCTTTGTTTTAAATGCGGTCTTCCATTCATCACCTTCACACATCTTATTTGGTGTATCCACTTTTAAGATCAATTTTGGAGAATATAGCGGAACCACAAAGCTCATCAAGCATATCATCAAGTCGAGGGATAGGATGGCGATACCGAACGGTGATGGCGTTGATGGGCGACAATCCATGCAAAGGCGAAGAGTGTTGTCGTGCTTGGGTACCAAGATGACGGGCACGGCGCACGGACTCAAGCTCTCGCGGATATGTCCCATGGCAAGAAGTTCTTGTATTTGCCGCTCGATCTCCTTTGTCTCTCGGGGTTGGTGCGGTAAGGAGCGCGGTTTGGTAGCGGTGCGCCGGGAACAAGGTCGATGCGGTGCTCGATTCCGCGTAGAGGAGGTAGTCCCGGTGGCACTTCTTGAGGGAAACATCTTCAAAGTCCTTCAAAAGAGACAACAAAGAAGGAGGAAGGTTTGTGAAAGTGTTAGTCATAGAAACTTCACCCTTGCATATGAGCACATAGTGGAGGGTGGATGGGTTCTCTCTCAACTCCCTCATCTCTCTTTGTGGCAAATAGTGTAAGTTTTGTGGGAACTCTCTTTGAAGTGTCACTCTCATTTGGCTTGTGGCTCTCACTCACTTTATGGTGGGTCTCTCGCTCACCACTCATCTCACTTGACGAACGATCTTGTTGTGCCCTTGCAATAGTCTTGGCGTTGTCGGCGATGACTTGACTTGGTGTCATGGGACGAAGGACGAAGGTCTTGTCGTTGTTCTTGAAGCTATAGTATTTGTCCTTCCATCATGCATAGCACCCTTGTCAAATTGCCATGGACGCCCAAAGTAAGTGACAAACGTCATAGGCACAACATCACAATCAACCGTATCTTCATAGGCTCCAATCTTGAAGGACACTTGCACCATGTGTTGAATCTTGACGGCTCCGGTATCACTCAACCATTGCACATGGTAAGGATGTGGGTGCTTCTTGAACTTCAAGTTGAGCTTATCACAAAGTTCTTTGCTCGCTAGTTGTGGCAACTTCCACCATCTATGATGACCTTGATGGACTTTCCATTGATTCCCGCTCTTGTTTGAAACAAGTTGCATCTTTGGTCTTCTTCCACTTGAACATTGGTGGTTAAGCTCTTGCCACAACCAAGGAAGGGTTGTTGTCGCCATCACAATATATCTCACTTTTCTTCTTGAGCACTTTGCATTGTGGCGACCTTGTTCAAAGCATTGTACTCATCTTCACTCATAGATTCATACTCTCCCATGTCATTGATGATCATGACCTTCTTGTTGGTGCACTCAAAAGATTTGTGCCCTTGTCCGCCGCACTTGTAGCATTGCAAAGTCTTGTGCCGGACGAAGATCCTTGAGGCGCCTTGGAGAGGGAGGTACTTTCTTGAAAGGTTGAGGCGCTTGAGGTGTCGATGTAGAGACTCTTGGAGGACCTCGTGTGTTCGCTTGAGGAAGAGCTTGTGAAGGTGTAGGTGTTGACGAAGAAGGCTTGTTGGCGAAGAATGCCTTTGTCTTGAGGTATTTGAGCTCTTCAAGCACGTGGCGCTCGGCCTTGGAAGCTTGATGTACTAGCTCAACCAAAGAGGCATATGGTTGGAACTCCACGATCTTCTTGATTGGATAGTTGAGGCCATTCATGAAACGAGCCATGGATTGCTCTTCGTACTCGTTGACATTGGCTCTCATCATGGAGATTTCCATCTCCTTGTAGTACTCATCAACCGACTTCAACCTTGCTTCAACTCTTGCAACTTCTTGTATAAGTCTCTAGTGTAATGGCTTGGCACGAAGCGCTTGTACATTGTTTCTTTCATTTCAACCCAAGTGTCAATTGGTTGTTGGTGGTTAGCGACGCGTGCATCTTGTAGTTGTTCCCACCACAAGAGGGCATACTCTTCAAACTCCATCGAGGCTAAGGCAACCTTCTTGTTGTCGGAGAAGCGTTGCACGCGGAAGATCTTGTCAACCTTGAGTACCCATGAGAAGTAAGCTTCCGGATCACTTGTGCCGTAGAACTTGGGTATGTCAAAGCGGACGTTGGTCAAGTCATCATAGTCGTCCATGGCACCACGTGGGAATGCACGTCCACGTCTCCTTCGATTGAGTCCATCACCATTGTGTTGGCTTGACTCGTTATCACTTGACTCGGAACGTGGTGTTGTGACGATCATGTGGAAGTTCTTGACGAGGACGAGGATCATGGTTGAGGAATGGGTTGTTCGTTATTGTTCGCATTGTCATGATTTTGATGACGTGGCCTTGGAGGATGACGGGGTGACGTCCTTGTTCATCAAAGTCATTCGCACCCGGACGCCATTGTCATTAGCCAATGGGTCATGACGATCACGTTGTTGCGGTGGTGGTGATGGTATGCGTTCGCGACGTTCATCATTTTGGTGAGGTTGTTCTTGATGCGCATTGGCATTGTTCGCGTGAAGATCATGTGGTTGTTCAACGTTAGGAGGAGGTCGTTCATGGGCGCGCCTTGGATGTTGATCTTGTTGACGTTCTTGTCGAGGTTCATGACGTCCATGACGTGCTTGTGTCGACCTTGAGGTGCTTCTTGTACGGCTTGAGCGTGTGAAGAGAGCTCGTTGTCGCACAAGGTTGTTGAGAGCTTCGGTCACCGCTCCATATGCTTCTTGCGCATGCATGCGGTCGTTGAAGTTGGCTCTTGAGCTTGAAGACGGCGCTCGTAGCGTCCTAGGCCATCACGAAGGTGTCGAAGACCAACAAACTCGATTGTGTGACATAGCCATGATCACCGCGAACTCCACCATGGATTTCATCCGAGCTTGAGCTTCCGTTTGTACTTCCCCTAAACATTTTCTCAAGAACAAGTGAGATATGTGGTAAGGAAAAACCAAGACAAACTATATCCCAAGTATAATGTGGCTTGAGAGGAGAGAATCCGGTTCTAACACCCACACACACACTTATGAGGATAGGAAGGTATGAAGTGGCAAACGAAACAAGCAAACCCGCGAAAGTATATTGTCAAAGGTAGAGAAAATCCACAATGATCAAATTACCAAAGAAACTCCAACCACAAAGTATCAAGAAACACACACAAAAGCGAATGATGGGGTTGGGCGACCAAAGGGCGAGCACTCGAAGATAGACAACCTAACGAAGACTACGTGCTCAAATGTCACCCAACACAAGAGGACGCTAGCTCAATTGCTTTTGTGGGCAACGGATTTGCACAAGAGTTAACACTCACACTCACTTTGGCGGTTTAGCTTTGTCGCAACCTACAAGAGATGATACTTGGCACTACTTGTTCTTTTCTTTTCTCTTTTTTTTTTGATTTTTGACGATGATTCCTTCTCTTTTGCTAGTGCCAAGATCTCTAACGATACACACTCGCCAATACTTTAAGACAATCACTCGAACAAGTGCAATGCCCGCAATATCAAAGAGCTAGTCCGATAGGTCAAGGTACGCGAAAGGAAGAAGGGCTCACAACGGATTAGATGTGGGGAAATGTCGAGTCCTTGGTGGCGTCGTCGCTTGGCGTTGATGATGCGTTGCTGCGGAAGCTTGTCGATGTCGTAGACGTAGGGCACACCAAGAAAGGACTCAAACCAAAGAGGAAATGCCAAAACGAACCGAGGAAAAGAAAAATTTCTGAAAAATTGCCCTGGCGGTAGTACCGCTGTTCCGCCCGGTAGTACCGCTGATCTCGGCGGTAGTACCGCTGTTGACGAATCTGCGCGATTTTGACTCGATTTTGGCGGATTTGGGCTCCAAAACTTCCTCGAATTCGTGGGAAATGGCAAAATTGAGGCTAGGGAACGCAAACAAAGGTGGAGGGGGTCCTAAAGCAACAGATCCATGGACAAAAACTACCAAAAACGCAACGAATCGACAGATCGGCTCGAATCAAGGCAAGGCTATTTTTGGTGGAAATTTTCGAATTTCTCAAAAACAAAGAAAAATTTGGTGGATTTTGGTGGAAACACAAATCAAATCCGTGGCAACCTAGAGCTCTGATACCATATGATGTAGGTTGGTCCCGATTTTCACGGATTTGGCGGAGGGATCGATGAACACGAAGAACAAGGGATGAACACAAGAACACAAAGAGGGGAAAACATCAAATCAAGGATAACTAGCAAGTAGCAACTCAGCAAGATTCAATTGGTAACAAGCCCCAAGGGTAGCCCCCAATTCTCCTCTCCCAAGCACACCTTACTCTTAGGATTGTTTGTCCAATTGGTCAATCCAAACCAACCCAATAAAGTCACCCTAGGATGAAAGATTGGCAAGTAGCAAACTACAAGAGGAAGCCTTGGTATCGCAGAGGGATCTTCTCCACGAGGGGAGGCCTTGGTTCATATCCACAAGGGGAGGCCTTGATTCATCTCCATAGGAGGAAAGGACCACTTTGAGAAGAAGGAGCACAGCTCTACTCTAATCCCAAATCATAGTCTGCCCAGATCTGAGATGGGGAACTCCTATTTGTAGTCTAGAGGCAAAAGGGGAAAGGTAGGTGGGTTAGGTGGAGATTACAAGGCTCAAAAGCCTGGACGGTTCCCGCAGTCAGAGCGGTAGTACCGCTGGGGCGGGCCGAGGGTGCGCTGACTCGGCGCGGGCGGTAGTACCGCTTGGGCGGGCGGTAGTACCGACGGCACTGCCGGCCTCAGTGCCGCACATTGGCACAGAGGATGGTTTCTTGTGGCACTGGGGGCGGTAGTACCGCCGGCGCGGTAGTACCGCCTGGGGGGGGGGGGGGCGGTAGTACCGCCGTGGCACTTCTTCCTGCTCTTCTTCTTCTTCTTCTTGACCATCTTCTTGGGTCTTCTCTTGGTCATCTTCTCCACTCCATTGTGGGTTGTCATCAAGGTGGTTCCTGAGTATGCACAAAGTATCCGAATGAAGTAGCAACCCATTCAAAGGAGTGTCGAGATCACACATAGATAGGAGTGAATTCACCTTATCATGGAGAGCTTTGACTCTTGCTCTTGTCATTGGGCCACTTGTTGTAGGAGCTGTAGGTTGGGCTACATCACTGGTGCCAATACCAAATGCTTACGCTCACCGGTTGAGTAAAACTTCTAACCAGTTGATTCATTACGTTTGTGATACTTTTGCTTGACTGGATCCTTTCTATGTTTGCGGAAGATTGCTTGATGCTTGAGTAGAAGGATGAACTTCTATACTGAATGCTTAAAACATCTATAATGAACTTTGTACGGTTTCATATCTTTATAGCATCTTCCATGAAAGGTTTTTACTACTTTAATTGTCTTGCTTTATTCATCTATGTGTTTAATATCAAACATAGACTTTTGCTTTGAATGATTTGATCTCAGCTCACATGCTTTACATTACTATATGATCAAGATTATGTTGGTAGCATGTCACCTAAAAAATTACCTTTGTGTTATCGTTTGCCTACTCGAGGTCGAGTATGAACTAAGCTTGGGGATGCTTGATACGTCCAAAACGTATCTATAATTTTTGATGTTCTATGCCTGTTATATATTGATTACCACATGTTTATCTTATACTTTATATCATTTTTATGCATTTTCTGGGACTAACCTATTAACGAGATGCCACAGTGCCAGTTTCTGTTTTCCGCTGTCTTTTTGTTTCAGAAATTCTATTCTGGAAATATTCTCGGAATCGGACGCCAATTTAACTGATTTATTTCTGGACCGAGACGAAGCAGCAGCCAGAGGGACGGAGCCGGGGGCCACACCAGGGAGGCCGGCGGGCCCACGGCGTGGCCCAGGGTGGGCCTGCGCCCCTAGGCCGCCGCCTCGCCTCGGCTGGCCACCGACGCCGCCCTTTTGCCTATAAATTGCATTTATTCGGGAAACCCTAGACACCCGAACAAAAATCCATGAAAAGTTCCGCCGCCGCCGTCGTCTTCAACCCTAGTTCGGGAGGGTTTCTGCAGTTCTTCCCCGCACCTTGCCGGAGGGGAAATCATCACCGGAGGGCTCTACACCACCATGCCTACCTCCGGAGTGATGCGTGAGTAGTTCTCCACGGGACTACGGGTCCATAGCAGTAGCTAGTTGATAGTCTCTCCACCTTGTGCTATCATGTTTAGATCTTATGAGCTGCCTAATATGATCAAGATCATCTTTATGTAATGCTACATGTTGTGTTTGCTGGGATCCGATGAATTGTGAAGTTATGATCAAGTTTGTTCATCTATCTATATTATGTTTTATCTATGTTCCTGCATGCTCTCCGTTGTTAGTAGATGTTTTGACCAACTAGATGCTAGTTACTTTAAGAGAGGGTATTTATGCTAGATAGTTGGTTCATGCCTCTAGAAGCCTGGGCTTGATAGACATAAACAACTAAGGCCGTAGGTGTGCTGTTGCCACTAGGGATAAAATAACCGATGCTTAGCTTAAGAGTACTGCTGTTAAGTCTGATGCGTTTGTTTACATTACACACTTTGCTTAATGCTATAATCTGTTGCTTGCAACTTAATACTCATGGGAGACCCGGAAGCTATCTTGTGAGTAGATTATGAGTCATAGATGCAGCTAGTAAGCGGTCTACGTATATTGTTGTAATGCCCAATAGATATAACAATGAACATGTGCTTGTCATATATTGCATTGTCATGTGTTTGCAATTTGTCAATTGCCCAGCTGTAATTCGTTCACCCAACATGTATGTTTATTTGTATTATGGAGAGACACCACTAGTGAACTGTGGACCCCGGTCCTTTATTCCACACTGATACAAACACCATTTTCACCACGCTCTACGTTACTTCCTGCTGTTACTTTTGTGTTCATCATCATATTCCAAACCATACGTTTAATCGTTTGTATTCAGCAAGCCGGGGAGATTGACAACCTTCCTGTTTCGTTGGGGCAAAGTAGTTTGATTGTGTGTGTGCAGGTCCACGTCAGTGATCCGATAACGGCGCCGTTGACACCTTTCTGAAGCTCTTCCAATTCCTACTAGATCTGACAACCTTGGTTTTGTAATCAAGAAAAAAACTTGCTGCTTACTACATCATACCTTCCTCTTGGGGTCTCCCAACGAGCGTGTATTTCCACGTCATCACCATGTCTCAAGTTTTTTTTTCTCGGAATGGTGTCTTGTTACTTTTATGCAGTATGACCGAAATAAACTCATGCATCAATGAAAAAAAGATTAACTAAATATACAAAATACATCTAGACATAGAAGAAAAATCCGTGGCTATTTTCCAGCAACCGCTCTGTTCAGTTGTCATTTTTAATCAACTGATAAGATCGGTGGCAATAATCCAGGAACTGCTTTGTTCGGTTGCCATTTTGTCTCTTCTTTGTGGCAGACAGTTCGCATTCCTTCTGTCTCTTGTTTCTCGTTCCACCCTAATCCCCCACCAGCCACGGACTACCACAAGCAAACAACAGAGACTATCAATATCCCTGCCCACGACACCATCATTCTGGAGGTGGTGTACACGAACGAGAAGCATACCGTAGAGCGGATTCGCCAAGTACGAGGAATGATTAGCAGAGGAGAAGCATCGGTTCGTCGACCTTGACATCGACTACACCCTTAATCGTTGGGACATCGCTGTCCTGCAACTCGCCATGCGCCAGCATGTTCTCGTGTTGCACTCATGCAGAATGGTAGGTAACACGAGAAGGCTTCACCATCTTGGTATTTGTATTGTATGCACCAGATACATTGGCTGTCTATGTGTTGGACTAACTTAATATAATATACTAGTCCTAAGTTCCTAACGGTGGCGAAAAGTCATCGTGGCACTCGAGCACCAGCTTGCTCATCTATTATATAATTAAAACACAAGACAACCAACGGTGGAGATATGCCACGCTAAACATAGAGATCTCAACGGTTCAGATCATAGACTAGACAATAAAAGGACCCGCGTCCGGTACTAACGCTAAACGTATGATGGCAGGAAATTAGCCGGCGGACCGGACGTATCTAATAAAAAGAAAAAGAAGGAAAGATGAAACGTACACGATCGGGATGCTTAGCAAAATTGGATCGGTATCCACGAGATCCGGATGTAACGAAGGATATATAAGGATGCAAATAACCTAAACACCAACGACCGGGAGCAAAGCGACGAGAGAGATGCCATCCTGTATCGCTGCGGCGGTGAGGGCAAAGATTGGATCGGCGCGCTTATGCACGGCGACTGAGGATTAGTTGTTGGAAGAAGCTGCGCGGCCGGCCGGCCGGCGCATGTTCGGACTCCGGCGACGTGGTATTGCCGTATAGCTCTCGAGGTCTGGCGGCCTTGCACACCTCCGGCATGATCTTGCGTGGCCACAAGCACATGCCATCGAGCTTTTACAGCGTGGGTTGGGCCGACCGCTGGTCGCGATATAAGGTCGTCGACGCTGCCAGACGTGTAACGTGAAACCTGCATGTTCATCCCCACGTAGTGCAGGCAAAGCCTAGAAGAAGAGCATAGAGGATTGAGGCAAGCCTAGAAGAAGAGCATACAGGATTGCCATGGAGAACTGCACCCATGGCAGTATTTTATACGGGACCATTAACGTTGATTTGATAGGTACTACATTGATCGAGGCATGCACACAACACAATCTGGCGCAAATACAGACAACTGGCTGCAGGCTACATCAATCTTATTTGGTGTTGCCGAACTTATCATCATACAGGATTACCTGAACTACGTATAAACGACTGGCCCCTTGGCTTTTGTTTTTGGTACAGCTGTAAGAACCGGGCAGGATTCCTCAATGACTCTACTACATGATGCAAAGATGGATACGAGAGTAAGCTGCTAAGATCTCTGCATCCCTTCGCTTGACTATTGAGTTACTATCTGATTGGTCATTTGGTCTTGACAACTTCTTACTCAAAGGTGTCATGGCAACTCAGGCATGAAGGCCATTCGAAGATGCGTCAAGAGGCAAAAAATCACCTTTAAGTAAAATAAAGTAGGTGAAAGCTGAATCTGAAGACTTACAAGATGATAGTGTGTGAAACAAAGTGATTCATTGGTCCCTGAAATATGGATTATATTGCACTGCTGTTGATATTCGCTCTATGTACTACAATCTGAAAGATCCAGTTGAAATTTGTGAATGGTACGGTCATATTATGTTGGCGTGTTCATCTAACAATTACAAATAACTTATTGTATTTTTTTGCGGGTTTCAATATGAATCTTTATCCAAAGAAAACACCTTTAAATAGGGGCAAATTTTTGCTATTTATTTCTATCGGTTTTCTACATGTTGTGTACCCGAGGTACAAAATTTCTGATGGTGTAGTATATAGGTTGTTTTAACATCTATATTATTACGATATGGAGGGAATACTACCAACGTTAGTGCTAAGAGAGTATGCAATTCTTCTATTCTACTTGCTTTGCTCGAAACAACAACTAAAGCATACTAACTCTATTCACGTAGAACATTACAACATTTATTTATATATGTCATCGATTCTTCAATGTTGCAAGTTTTTAGGTAATGCATGGTTGATGGAATACATTGCAATAGAGCATTAGTAAAATCGTTTGGTTGTATGTCAGGTCTTCTTTTCATAAATCTTCTGCTCTGCTCATTAGCGATGCAGAAAATATACACAATTAGGGCTAAAGGGTTTGTAAATTATTGTCAGGAAAATATACAGATCCGACAAAACTTTCAGACCTATGATGTTTTAGTAAATGCGCTGGATTAGGCTAAGATTTAATGTCAGATGATCAGGAAATAAAATAATGAATCCAATCCGACAAAACATATAATCATATAATCTTTGATAGCACGTAAGTATACGAGACATGGTCCGTTCCAAAAAAATTAGAAGACAAGGTAATCGGAGTCACAGGGAAACATAGGGGGAAAACTCATTAAGGTTGTTTTCAATATATTCATCCATACAACATGCTTTCTTTAAATCTTAAATAATTTATTCCATGTACCAAAGTATATATCATTTATCTTGGTTCGTATATATACTTTCTATCATAAAGTAAATTAAAACGAAATGATTTTACTAGAGATATTATAATTCACACCTCTCTAATCAAGGAGGATTATCATTGCGAAATGTGGATAACGAATCTTCGTCAATGTTACATCAAAGATTACTACATGAGGGATCGATAGACAACCGATTTCCGGGAGTTTTAGGAACAAATATAAGTGGAATGTTACAACCTAGAAGATTAAAAAACTAATTAAGTTACTCGAGTGATCATGTGCAAAAATAACACCACTAATTCTAAACATGAGAGTAGTAGTAACGCTTTACAAACTTAAGTGTCATGAATGATTGGTCTCAATAGATGGTTCCAAAAAAAATGCATTACATGACAAAATGCAGATAATCGCATAGCTAGCCGCGCAATTGCGCGGGCCACCTAGCTAGTTTTTCCAAAGAAAAAAAGGTATTTATCGATCTAAATATAATCTTAAAATTTCCGATATATGGTCCATTCAATTTTTTTGAACACAGGAAGGACCTAGAAGGGTAAGGTGCCGGAACGGTGATTTGGAGCCCGGGCTTCATGGAGCCCGTTTTTTTCAAAAAAAATTGAAAAATTGAAAACTTTTAAAAAAATTCCGAAAACAATCATGCACGTACCTGACCATGGTACGCACCACCGTGTTTTTTTTCGCGCCGAAATGACATCGTATGCGCCCTGTACAAAAATGACAAATTTCTGACAGAAAATTCAAATTTTGGATCTCATTTTCTGTCCGAATTTTGTCATTTTTGCACAGCGCGCATACGATGTCATTTCGACGCGAAAACATACACGGTGGTGCGTACCATGGTCATGTACGTGCATGATTTTTTTCGGAATTTTTTGAAAAGTTTTCAATTTTTCAATTTTTTTTGAAAAAAGGGCTCCATGGAGCCCGAGCTCCAAAAGGACTTTATACAGTTCACAAGGACAACCTCAAAGAAAAATAAAATACATTGTAGTCCTCGCCATTTGCACCAAGGACTTTGGAACGATAAGAAGAAACGCGATTGACCCAATCACCATCAATGAAGTCGAAGCACTTGGCGCCATGGCCATCGGCCCCACCACTAGGGACAATAGCACTTGGGGTGGCACCAGAGATGGACGTCACAATGAAGTAGCTGAAGATCCTCATGATTAGCATGTCGTCTAGGAGAAAGCAGGCGAGATAGCACTAGAAAACCATCAGAGCGAAAGCTCAGGGTGGTTTCCATTCGACCATAAAGGTCAGCGGTTGGACGACGTCTTGCCATTAAAGAAGCACCGCTGAGATTGAGCTCCCAAGGGACACCTTTCTTTCAGCATCTGATCTCCCAACAACCCAGATCGGCGCCAGAGAGCATAGCGGCACCCTCTTCTTTGATCAACTCCACGGTGGTTCGTAGAGAAGAGAAGCACCACTGCCTCAGCTTTTAATCGTGTTGTCATGATCACCCAAAAAGGGAGAGACTGAAAGTGCATCATATGCCCTCTACATGGATTTGGTTATCAACGTCAACACGATTAATGGTACTATTTTTTCATAAATATTTCAGGTACTTAGTCCCCATAGTCGGTTTGGTTTAACCACCGATACCTTGATCCAGTGCATGCAATCCACACTCCCAAACATGCCCGGCCATCCTCTTGCTTCATTCGCTGCAATCAACTTCTTCGTGTCCTACTTATTCAGACTTTGTTGGTACTCGGGCCCAAAAATCTGAATCAATGTTTTAACAAACACTCACACGCATTTGAGCGTTGTATCTTCGGCAATGCGAAGATATTCATCGGTGTGGTCAGCCGGAATGTCATATGCTATCACTCTCATTGCCGCCGATATCTTTGGTATGAACTAAACCCAAGCAAACTTAATCCGTTCAACGAAGTAACGAGAGTTTTGCTCGCAAGTTTCAACAATGTGAACAAATAGAGATCTACGCATTCGGTAACGCCTACGGAAGAGGTGAGCTAGATAGGTTGATACCTCGGCGAAGTAATCCTTCATCAACAACGAACTGCCGAGAGCTCGGTTCAGAGAATGCAAAGAGCCCGACCTTCGAGCCTCACCTCTTCCTCTTGCCTCCTTTCTCAAATTGCTCAATGAGATGTGCCAAGATCATATGCTCTACATCATCGTCGAAGAGAATCGCCTCAATCTCGGAATCATCCGATTCGGAGGAGGAGGACGACGAACTCCAATCCATGTAACAAAATAAATATTTGCTAGATTAGACTACAAATCGACCAATTTCTAAACCTAAAACACCCAAATCAACTACCTCTCTTCCTTTTGTTTAAAAGTGAGCTTCTGCAATAATTCGTCTTTTCTTCCTTTTGTTTTTGCCATGAGATAACTTTGTCATCTACCTCTCTTCAAATATTTTTCATACAATTGAGGTAACCTTAAAGGTCTTATAATGTTAAGTAAATTTGTGCTCTCTCCATGTCAAAATATAGTGTATATATTTGGTATTATGGACTTTCATATTTTTTCATAAGCTTGGTCTAAGTTTACAAAATTTGACGTGGGATAAAAACAAATATGCACTATATTTTGACATGGAGAGTACTATATTGGTACCCTTACTTCAAGTCTGCATAATGGAAAATGGAAAATACTGAACCTGTCTATTTTCAAGGCTGCTTATGAGACTGGAGCTTTACGTGATGCAAAAGGAAAACTCGAGAGGAGCTTGGAAGATATTACTTTGAGATTCACCTTGGAAAGGAGGCAAAGGGTATTCTTCTATGTGATAAAGATCCCTGAAATACCATTCTTTGGGGTGCCAAATATTTGAATTGCTCATTATATAATTATGTGTGTGTACATAGCTTGCTGCTGAAGAGGCAAAGGCACTAGAGGTCTCGAAGGTTCATAAAATATTGGAATCATTAAAATTCGAGTTAGAGGCTGCGAACGAAGAAAAGAAAAATGGTTACAAGACAATTGCCTCACTCCAACATGACTTAGACTTGTTGACCAAGGATCAAGAAGCACTTCATAACAGCCTTAATCAGATAGAGGAAGTAAAGAGGGAGAATATTTCATTAAAGGTGTTCTCCACCTATTACATTTCAATGTATTTTATGTCTCTATTTCAAGTTTGAGTTCCATTGAAATTTTAACGCCACCACTCCAAATTTGACAAATGTGTGAATTTTCTTTAGCTTCTACATGTGATGGCTTATGACCTCTAACTTTTGTTTTGAAGCTCAACTTATGATCTTTCATCTTAATATCAAAATATATAATGACATTCTTGACCTCAGGCTAGCGGTTTCCCTTAATATGCATTTAGTTGTTTGCCATGAATATTACTATTTTGCAACCTTCAACAAGGTTGTAAGCTGATTATTCCTGTAAAGATAACTTCATATACAAATTTAGTACCTGTTGTTTAACTATTTCATAAGTTTGTTAAACTTTTCTTGTTCAAAAGGCGCTGAACCTTATCATTATGCAGACAAAGAATATAGAACTGGAGCAAGAGCTCTTGAAGGCTCAAGAATGCAGCCATGATAATATGGACAAGTTGAATGGTGTAGAAAAAAACTATCTGCATCTCCGGGATAACTTGAAAAAGTAATTCCTTTTCCTTACAGCAATATCTAAGAGCTTGTTATTCTCGGTGCCTATTCAGTAAAAGTTACTCGCACAGTTCTTTGCTTTTGCTTAGTATCTATGCTCTATACTTCAGGACAGTTTTCTTATTCATTGTAATGCCACGTGCAACTCATATTTTCTGCATAATTTTGGTCTTGTTGTTATAGCTTGGAAGATAAGATTTCAAATTTGGAAGATGAGAACCATGTACTGAGGCAGAAGGCCTTAAGCTTATCTCCTAGGCACACTCGCACTGGGGTATGTGGAGATTTTCCTTCGTCCTGCTAGACAGTACTATATCTTTTTTGTTTCGGACCTTATATGCTGCCCAACTGAATATATGTTACATATTTAGTCAAGAACTACTAAGCACTGATGGATATTTTGTTTTTATTGGTAGAGTCTTCCTTTTGGGGCTTCCCCTTCCAGCCCAAAGTCATTCTTTGTAAGAGACAAACCCCTACCTGTTCATCTTTGTTGTCGGATCCTCTCAGATAGTCTCTTATGAAAATTTGTCTTCTTTCAGGAATCATCATCTATAAAACTTGCACCTCTCCCTCATAACCTAACAGAATTAAGAAGATCAAGGATGAATACTGACAGGCACGAGGTTAAATCTCTCTCTCTCAGCACCTGGCTTCCTTCTACAGTTTATGTACTTCTACCTATGTTTTAGTTTTTTCCCCATGACGATCTTTATTTACGTAATTATGCATATGTTAAGCATGAAAAGTGTCCCTTTCAGGAGTACCATGAATTGCTTCAGCAGTGCATTAAAGATGATTTGGGGTTCAAGAAGGGCAAACCAGTTGCAGCCTGTATCATTTACAGATGCCTTCTCCATTGGGGAGTATTTGAGACTGAGAGAACAACTATTTTTGACTTCATAATTCAGACAATCAATACCGTTCTGAAGGTTATAGTCGTATTATATATTCTTTGAGTATCTACGTATGACGCTTTCCTTGCTGGCATTAATATTCTGCTTTTCAGACAGAAAATGAGAATGACATTTTGCCATACTGGCTAGCCAATGCTTCTGCTCTTTTATGCCTGTTACAAAGAAACGTAAGGTCAAAAGGATTCATCATGGTTCCTTCTCGATCTTCTTCAGATCCTCGCTCATGTGAAAAGGCAAATGATGTCAGTTTCAATCTATTCAGCTTAACTACTTTTCAGCTGCCGCTTTGAGGTGTTTGGCTTGAGCAAAAACGTAGTTTTATATACTTCAGTATTGACGAAAACTACACTGATTTTGAAGTATATAAAAAAGAGGTTCGGACCTCTTTTTCCAAAACTGAAGTATTTGCTTGCTAGGCATAGAAATACTACAGTTTTCGAAAACTTTGTTTTCATAAATACTTCGCTGCCAAACTGAGCCATGTCAAACCAGAACTTAAACCGAGACATTATTATTCCAGTATCGGTACAAGTATATTACTGAAATATTATTTGGTAACCAATCAGTTACTGGAGTCTAACTGGTTTACCAGTTAAATTAGTTCTCACAAGTCACAAGTATTTAGAGGTAACTCAAGAAATGTAAAAACATATGATAATAGCAAGATACTTGGTCCGAACGTATCTGAAAATCAGCCGGTTTCAGGATATCAAGTGGGACCAATGTGACCTCAATTCCTTTCAGTATATCAAATGGCGAATTTTGGGATTTTGATATATGAACAAAATTCCTACATGACTGGAATTTGTTATAGTATGTTTATACTTGCAGGCTGTCAGATCTCCTTTGGAAGTGCTTGGGCAACGGCAGAGTATGTCACACATTGACGCTCGATACCCAGCTATGCTATTTAAGCAACAACTAACTGCTTCCCTCGAGAAGATATTTGGGTTAATTCGTGACAATCTGAAGAAAGAGATATCACCTCTCTTAAGCCTTTGCATCCAGGTATGTTTTCTGATAGCTCCAATAGCTTTGATGCCGACCATACATTTAGTCTGTTCATATTTGAAAGCAAACATTTAAACCTTACGTTATGTTGGTCAAAAAGGCACCAAAACTTGCTTGTGGTGGCAGTGGAAGAAGGTCCAGTTCACCTGACGTGACCTTGCAGCAGCCATTAAGTGCTCATTGGGACAGGATTGTCAAATTTCTGGATTCACTGATGGACAGGCTACATAAAAACTTTGTAAGTTACTACATACAATGTTACTTCTACTTGATTCATTTCAAGTTACTAGCTCTGCTCAATTATGAGCATTTGTTGTAGCTTAATAGTCATGTAAGTGTACCTGGGGAGCTGGCATGTTATTAATTATTTCTTTGTATCGTTATGCTTAACAACTAGATGGAGGTGAACGATAGTTGATGCATTCTTATATGCTCTTTGGTGCTCTTAGTCAACTCAATTTTGTATCTGGAACGCTTCAGCAATCACATTCATGGAATCGTGTAACCAACCCTTGACCATCAGGGGCGGAGCCAGGATTTAAACATGATGGGAGTGAAGAAGACGACCACAGTGGCACAGAAAACCAAAAATATAGTTTTTTTTTATATAACATTGATTCCAAATTATAACTAGATACATTGTGTAGTTTAAAAAAAAGCTATATCTTTTAATGATGATTTCTTTCTTTTGATTTTTTTAAGCATTAAAAACATTTGAGAAAAATAGACTACTCAATTCTCTTGACTTGTGCAATTTTAGGTTCATATACAAATGGGGAGGGCTAATTGGCGCTCATTTGCGCCAACAATCACTTCTGATAAAAGATTCTGGCGACCACCTCCACCGGACCTCCTAGATCCGGCAAGCCGCTCCGCCCCTGCAGCCACCACCAACCGAACCGCTGCCTTCCCCGCTCCTGGACCGTGCACTGTCGTGTCACCTTGCCATCCTGCCCTGCCTCGAGCTCCTCCTCTGCTGGTCCACCACCGTACCGACCATCATCTAAGCCCCCTACCCCTGTCTTCTCTGATGACACCGGCGATCAAAGCTATTTGAGCTAATTCTTCAGTGCTGCTCCTCAGGGCGGCACCGGGGCGGACCCTAGCCGCCGCCAACAAACTCCTCTCCTCGCCGCCGTTGCCGCCGGCCTCGTCCGTGGCAGCGGCGGCCCCAGCGCCGAAGGAGTTGGGGGGGGGGGGTAGGGGGGTGCAGATCATGGCGACGACATTCAAGCACGACTGGGGCGGCGCTGCGGCCGACGCGGAGTTCCCTGGTCGAGGCGACGGCGCTGATCCCCTTCCTCGACGCAACTACGGTACGATCCTACGAAAGTGGCGCTGCTGTGGATCTTGGGTCCCACCTAGATCTGTCGTCGATGCGACGTGCGGCGGAGGCTGCGTTTGACCGTGGCTTTCGAGGTGGGCGCGGCGCGGCGGGTCTGGCCGTAGCTCTTGTGCGTGGCCTTCTGGCTCGTGTGGGTGGCGGCCAGTGCGTGCGGTGCCTGCGATCTAAATAAAGGTGTTTCTGGCCCTGCTGATCTTCGAGCACCATGTCGCCGATTTGCTTCATGTCGGCCTCCTCGATCTGGACACCGACGAGTTCCGGTCTTCTGCTCAGAGATTTCCGCAGTTTGGCGCATGACGTCACTGGATATCTAGATCGTAATCGATCCGGTCGTGCGCGGCCTTCTCTCCGGCCAGTGTGGCTTCATGAGGGCGTGGCGCGAAGCTTCGCTTTCTTGTTACTGCCATGGGACATGTCTAAATATAGATTTCTATGGTATGGACAGAGGTGGAGAAAGTTATGGCTGCTGCGATCGGAGGTCTGCAATGGTGGAGAGGTTTTTTGGTTGCGATGAAGACTGGTGGCACAGTTCTTTCTGTGTGTCGGGTGTTTGGTGACTTGCAGCAGCGGCCTTGGCAAGAGGGGGTGGCAGCACGGGTGGACTGCATTTTTGGTGGTGTTCCTCGAGTACCGGGTTGTGATTTCTAGGGTGAAAGCCCAAGGGCTGGCCTTCATTGGTTGTAACTGGCAATGGCCTTGTGAACTCGGACTTTCTCCAGGGTGAAAACCCAAGATTTTCGATCGGGCGACGACAACACTTGTGCATTGTTTCCTTCTTGGAGGCGTTGCTTTTGGAGAATCTCTTGTGTGGTCCGGGTGTTGTATTCAGTGGTGGTTTGAGTGTTGCTGTTGCGAGTGTTTCATCACCGCGACGGGGGCTTTGTTTTCTATTTCTCTTTTTTTATTTTCTTTCTTGGCTTTGTGCATCCTTGATGTCTTTGGACATCTTGCTATTGGTATCTTCGCGATATTAATATATTCCCTTAATCGAAAAAAAGTCCGGCGCCGGTGACCGCACCCTGACCCCTACAAGCCTAAGTTTAGGGCGAGCCTCCGCCATGGCCAACCGCAGCGTCGCTGGCTCCATCTCGGTCGCCGCTTCTCTTCTCGCTCTCGACAGTTCGTGGATGGAGGAAGACGAAGAGAGAAGGGGGGGGGGGGGGGGGGGGGGGGGGGGGGGAGAGGCACGTGCGGGTGAAGGGATAAGGAAATCAAGGGCACAACTTCATCAATTTTTATCCGGTTTTGCTAATTTTTGTTGGCCTGTCTGTAATCTTGCCATGGTGTAAACTGCACACATAGGTTGTATGCAGGCTGTAGTGTGAACAACAAACATAGGTTGTGTGCTGGTTGTAGTGTGAACAAGGGTACATGAGTTGTGTCCTGTGTGTGTGAACAATGCACATAGGTTTTGTGCTGAATAGATAGGCATGTTGCAGTATGTTTGCAGCTGTTTACTGGTTGAGCTTGTCAGGCTTGTAGTTGTCTGCATGCTGTGAACAGACAAGAGTAGCTAGCACAAGTTGAGTTTAAGTTGCTCCCCAGGTCGGTTTGTGGAGCAAGCTAGGCTTGTGTATAAATAGGTCCTAGCATTGGTTGCTCAGGGTAAGCATTGGTTGCTAAGTTTTGCCAACGTTTGTTGTGGGGTGTAGCATTCGTTGCTCCAAAAGCTAATAGAAAAAGAAGGCATCTGTTGCCTGAAATACACTGTGTGCTTTGTGTGCTTCTCTGTAGTGCTAGTCCTCCGCTTTCTTCATTTGCTCAAGAGAGAACAGAGAGAAGAGAGAACATAGAGGGAGCACCTAACAATTATATGTCGCCCGACAATTAACTAAATCTGAGTCGCCTGGTTTGCAACTGTGTGCAGTTGACCGAGATTTAGTTAATTCTTAGTCGATTCCTCACCCGTTAGATTTGCTTCGTGATTCATGCTTAACTCAGTGTTGCACATGATATGCAATTGTGTGCAACTGACCGAGAGTTACTTGAACTAAGTCGGCTTAGACTTACACAATCTATCTTCTAGTGGACGAAACATTGATGAAGTTGACAGTTATAGTCACCACCACATCCAGTGGACTAAGGGCTTGTTTGGAACGCATGATAGGAAAAACACAGGGATAGGAAAAACACAGGAATAGGAAAGGAATGCTCGCGCAATCCATAGGAATGCAAAACATAGGAAAGATTTACACAAGCTTGTTTGAAACGTGGGAAAAGAAAACCACAGGAAAAACCCATTACCTTTGAATGATAACAAAAACCGATGCGTAAAAATTCTGAAATTTTTTAAAAATCCATTACCTTTGAGCGGGAAAGGTGCATTCCATCTAAAAACAATCTTACATCTAAAAAGTGACTTTTCGGGTCCGAGTTATTTTTAGACGGCAGCCCTATTTGCAGTCCCCGTGGGAGGCAGATCTGATGGTGCTAGTATTCAGCTAATGCATGTTTTAAGAATGGAGGACGTCCTTGATTTTGCTTGTTCCTTTGCACAGGAATAAAAAAAGAGGTCCAAGCTAATGTTTCCTTTCCCGTGACTCTCCCGTGAAACATACATCGAAGGAATATTTCCTTCACTTTCCCTACGATTGATTCCTACGTTTCAAACGCCGCTACAGTGTTAATTCCTACAGGAACAGGAATCCTGTACTTTTCCTTTGAAAATCCTTCAAACCAAACGGGGCCTAAATATCAATCTCACACATTCTCTGTTAGTCATCATTTGGTTGTACTACTGACACCATACGAAGAGTAATATTAGATGTTTATTTGTCGAGTGAACAAAAGTGTACGATTGCGCAATTCTATGATATATTGATGTGTGACATGCCTTGGGATCTAATTTAACAAATTTGAGTAGAGAGCCTTAGGGTGTGTTTGGTTGGGTGGCTATCCCTCGGGTAGTTAGTGGTAGCTAGTTTTTGTGTGGTTGCCCTGTGTTTGGTTCCTGGTATGGGGTAGTTGAGGGTAGCCACATTTTTCAGCATATTCCCTCCAAAAGCCAACCACCCGCGGACGAGTCGATGTGGTCACTTGTCAAACGTTTTGACGCGTGCTCACATCAAATATAAATTTTACCCCTTTTAAATATTTGAACAAACTTTTCCCTTTTTATATATTAAGAGTATTTGAACTAACTTTTGCCTTTTAAATATTTGAACAAACTTTTCCATTTTTATATATTAAAATATTTGAACAAACCTTTCCCTTTTAAATATTTGAACAAACTTTTCCCTTTTAAATATCTGAACAAACTTTTCTCCTTTAAAATATATTAAGAAATTTTACCCCTTTTAAATATTTGAACAAACTTTTCCCTTTCATATATTAGAACATTTGACCAAACTTTTCCCTTTTTATATATTAAGAATATTTGAACAAACTTTTTCCTTTTAAGTATTTGAACAAAATTTACCTTGTAAATATCTGAATAAACTTTTCCCTTTTAAAATATATATTATGGGTGTATTCTCACCATCTTAACAATAAGTGACCGTATTACCCTAACCATCTCTAATCACTCAAAACAAACATAAATATGGCTACCCCAAACCACTTTTTGTCCCTTCAACCAAACAAAAACTTGGCTCAACCAACCCACACAACCAAACATGAAAAATGGCTACCATCAACCAGGTGGTTGGGGGTGCCCAACCATTTTTTCGTAGCCACACAACCAAACACACCCTTATTATACTGTCTTACGAAGTCAAAGACTCCATATCAAACAAAACTGAGAAAATCTTGATTGCACAAAACTTACAGAAGTCACTAGTACAGAAAAGCTATTCTGTGGCGCACCATTTTTCTATTCTGTGGCGCATGGGTGGTGCGCCACAGAATAGTCGCCACTAAATAAGCTATTCTGTGGCGCACCACCCATGCGCCACAGAATAGTGGCTATTCTGTGGCGCACCGCGACTGGTGCGCCACAGAATAACTATTCTGTGGCGCACCCGTGTAACCATGCGCCACAGAATAGGGTGCGCCACAGAATAGTCCTGGGTGCGCCACAGAATTACTGCGCAGTACTGTACCCGTATATTCATACAAATACCAGTATAATACCAGAATACATGTATATTTCATATTTACACAGATATAACAGAAACAGAGATATATTTTCACAGATATATCAAAACAAACACATTACTAATATATGTCATCACAAGTTGATACAAAAGTGCGGAAGTTTTACACAATTGTTGAGATATACAAAAGTTCATCGAATCGTTGCCCACGTTACAAAATGAAGTGTTCACCGCCTACACTAGGATCGAATAGATTACATCTCGGCGTTGACGGTGAGCAATAGCGGGAACACGACGATTTCATGTAGCCTTCTTCGCGAGCGCTACGAGCGGAGCGGCGCCGGGAACGGTTTGCCGAGAGGCCCTTGAGTTTGTATTCCTGCATATCACAAGTTTCACTGACGCCATCTCTGCGTCACATAGTGTCACAACATTTTAATCATCGGCATTCTAGAAATGAATTAGCTAAGGTCAACTAACAATCATGCCTCATACTTAACTGGTATCAACTTACAAAAATCATGCCTCATATTTTATATCAACTTACCACAAAAAGATCAAATAGAGAAAAACCCGTATGATGGATCCTTCTTCCTGATCCGCTCCGGAAACGGATAAATGCCGTCTTTCGTCATCCACGTCCTCCTGTCATTCTGCTTATCTAGGCGTTCTTCGATCTCCCACTTAGACAACGCTGAAAATCGGTTGGGATATATATTTGATTAATGCATGATATAACTAGAGTGTGATTTATTCATCTAATATAGAAAAGAAAGAAGCAAGGTTTCTACCTCTGGCGTTGTGTAAGGACCCCCTGCTGTCTTGACATCTTCCAGGATGATTTTCGATAACTGTAACTGGATGCGATGGAAGTCTGCTCTAAGGTCATCATCAGTGAGATCCTCATCATATTTGGCCCATTCTTGGAGACGATATGGCAAATTCGTTATCACTGCATCCCGGACATACGATTTCATGTGTAAGAGGACGTAGAAGGCATCCACGTTGCGAGACTTTTGCTTGAGGCAATGAAACCCCGTCCCATGGTAAAACTTGTGTGTGTTGTCAATTATACGTTTCGCTTTCTTCTCGAAGGAACCTCCGTTTTTGGCGTAGCCCTCGAGAGCCTCATCGAGAACACCCTTAATTCAGTGTAGTCTTTCGGCGTAGTCCCTGAGTCTAAATATGTGGCAGTTGACCACTTCGGGTGCACGGCGATGAGTACTGAGTACTTGTCACTGCTCAACACAATTGAAACGGAATATTGGAAAGGATCAACAAAACAGAAGAAATCTATAAGAAAGCATAAGATACGACAGCGGCGACTAGATGCGGACTTACTTAAAAAAGAAAGGCACAAGAAGGCTGGTCTTCGTGCTCATGTTCAGCATGATTCTCTGGAGGTACTCCGTGGCCTTAGCCCGTGTCGGTGATCCTTCCTCCAGCTGGCTGTCCCGCATGTAGTAGGGATCCACTACCTTGACGTACGGGGTTTGTTCTCTCCTGATCATCATCGCCTGGCTGAGCGCGTATAGGCGGACCAAGTTATAGTCCAGCCGTTTAAAGTGAAACAAGTTGAAGACGTCCTCGCACGATATGAAGAACAGATCCGCTGGAGATTCATCAACGAAGTCAACCAAGTCCCTTGGCACCTTGACAGTGAACACCGGGTAGTTCGGATTCTCGTCTTTAAGAAGGTTGTCCTCTAGCTTCAAGATAGCAAGTTGCAAAGGGGCCATGCATCCATCTGCGAGGTGGAGCAGCTCCGAAGGCAGTATCGGTTGACCAGCTTCATGCAACCGGGACGACAAGTCACCCGCACGGGGTGGTATCATGGGGTCACTCCGGACATACCCCGGTGTGCTAAGTTTCGTCTTCGGAGCTGGCTTACTCCTCTTCCTGTGCTTCTTCTTCTTCTCTGCTGTATCTGGTGTATCTTCCGGAGGCAGTATTGGGTACTGTCTGGAGCCGAAGCTGATCACTGGGGCAGGCCCTTTTTTCCCTCCTTCAGTCCAATCCCTGACAGACTCACATATGGTTGTAAAGAGCGACGTGAGCGTATTTGTCACCGCCGCTGAGATGAAACTCGGAATCATAATATTTTGCTCCATCGGTTCCTCGCCCCTTGTTCCAGAAACCCCAGCCTCGTCATTGTCGGCCATGTTTGCACTGCATTAAAAAGAGGCAAAAAGTTAGTATAACAAATTTAAGATAAAAAAATCACCTAACTAATAAGTACTAAGATACCCCGGCCCATGCACTAGTCGCAATACCCCATATGTCCTATTTTTAGCAAAGTCATGCCAAATTTCACGAAAAAATCCGGCATGACCTTTGCTAAAAAAGGGACATATGGAGTACCCGAAATTGCCGGAACGGAAGTTAATCGACGTTCCGGCAATCTCAAGGGCCTCTCGGGGTACCTGCAAGCATTTCCAACAAAAAAAAAACACATCTACGGCCGGCACCTCCGGCCGGCATCTCAACGACACGATGGTCGGAGCACAAGCACAATACCCCATATGTCCTATTTTTAGCAAAGTCATGCCAAATTTCACGAAAAAATCCGGCATGACCTTTGCTAAAAAAGGGACATATGGAGTACCCGAAATTGCCGGAACGGAAGTTAATCGACGTTCCGGCAATCTCAAGGGCCTCTCGGGGTACCTGCAAACATTTCACAAATCATGTTGGCCGGCATTCCCGGCCAACAACATCACAACAACACATGCATCCCCGGTCAACAACATCACAAGAACATCCGCAAAATATAGGAGGGCACCACCTTGAGCAGCAGGAAGCAACGGGGGGGCCTACACACATACACAACACATAAGCATCTCCACAGTCACGATATTACTTAGCAATTGCAGAGAATAAAATAAAATTAATCAAATGTTGATATAAAATATGAGGGAGTATATATTAACACATTTTTTTAGTATTTCAAATGTTGATTGTTTCTTCTATAATTATGGTCAAAGATAGTCAAATGTCTCCTCCTTCCCCTGCCAACTCAAAAGGGACTAATGTGGCTTCACTTTCCATAGACCAACTAAATGCTTCTCCACATTCAATTCAAACGCCTCTCTGGAATCATGAAATTCTAGTACACAGCTCTTTGCAGTAATAATTCCTTCCACTTCGGCACTTCCCACTTGGCGATTCAGTGGTAATAAACTAATAATAGACAGAGTAGTCAAATTTGGCAGAGCTGCACACTTGTATCCTGTTGATGCTGAATCATCACATCACAGGGAGGGGGGAACGGAACAGAGTGCAGCAAGATTCAGTCGGCATGGATAGACAGAGACGGAGCGGCGTGGTGGGAGGGAGGGAGGGAGGTAGCAAGTGGTACCTGGAGGCTGCGCTGGTTGAGTCGCTTGACGGCGACGGCGACGCGTTGGTCGCCCTTGCCGTCGAGCGGGCGGACGGAGCCCTTGTAGACGCCGCCGAAGCCGCCCTCGCCGAGCTTCTGCGCGCGGGAGAAGTTGTTGGTGGCGCCCCGCAGCTCGTCGTACTCGAAGGCCCGCAGGTGGCCGTGGCCCCGCTCCTCGTAGAGCGAGGAGATGCTCCGCTCCTCGTGGGGTGGGTCGGGGGCGCCGGCACGGACGAGGGAGGCGGCGGTGGTGCGTGAGGTGGGGCGGGTTGGGGCGGGTCGGGGGCGCCGGCACGGACGAGGGAGGCGGCGGGGTCGCGGACCTCGTCGGCGGCGGTGGTGCGTGAGGTGGGGCGGGTTGGGGCGGGTCGGGGGTGCCGGCACGGACGAGGGAGGCGGCGAGGTGCGGACGAGGGAGGCGGCGGGGTCGCGGACGAGGGAGGCGGCGGGTCGTGGACGAGGGAGGCGGCGCCGGCGAGGGTGAACGGCGGCGGCGCGGGTTATGGGGAGAGGAAGAAGAATGAGAACGAAGAAGAAAACGGCGGCGGCGCGGCCGGTTTTTGGATAAGGTACCTTATTCTGTGGCGCATCCCCCTAGCGGTGCGCCACAGAATTATCTTATTCTGTGGCGCACCCGATAAGGGGTGCGCCACAGAATAGTTGGTTTTTTTATTTAAATTTTCTGTTTTTACACACATGTTAATAAAAAAAAGTTAATAGTTGGTTTTTTATTTAAATTTTCTGTTTTTACACACATGTTAATAAAAAAACAGTTAATAGTTGTTTTTTTATTTAAATTTTCTGTTTTACACACATGTTAATAAAAAAACAGTTAATAGTTGGTTTTTTTATTTAAATTTTCTGTTTTTACACACATGTTAATAAAAAACAGTTAATACAAATATTGAAACTGTGCCATATATATCAAATTACATAGACCATATGCTTGTCTCTCATACAAAACAAATTATATATAATACACAAAAAAGTTTTCGATCTTCGTCCCGGCCGGCCCCAAACTAGCATTTCTTCTTTCCCTTCTTGGCGGTTGAATAGCTTAGGCCGGTCACCTTGAGACTTCTTCGCGTGAACGGACAACCTTTGGTAGGTAGGGAGGTCTTCCTTTTTTCTTTAGAATTAGTAGTAGGCATGTCGAAGTAGTTGTCGAATTCCTCCTCGATCTTCGGATCGCCGTCCAGGTCCTCCTCATTGGCGTCTCCTTCCATTCCGATGATGCTCCTCTTGCCCCTCCTCACGACAACACGGTTAGGCTTTGACGGGTCGGTAATGAAGAAGCATTGATCGACTTGGCTAGCGAGTACCCATGGCTCATTTTTCGCGGAGGCTTTCTTCGAGTTGGCTTCGGGTATAACCATGGTGGTGAAATACCGGCCTTCTTTTTCGACGTTCTTGGCCCATCTCACACGGAACATTGGCACCGACTCTCCACAGTAGTTGAGCTCCCATATCTCCTCTATCCTTCCGAAGTATCTTTGTTTGACGGTAGCCTCGTCATCGGCGTAGGATAGCATAGTTACTCCTGAGTTTTGATATTCGCTACTCCTGTCCTTTTCCTCGGTGCAGAATCTGTAACCATTGATGTCGTACGTCTGATAGGTCTTCACGTTCTGCGCGGGGCCCTGTGATATGGAGAATATGAGTTTTTCATCTTCCGTACTTGGCTTTCTGACCCGTGATTCGGACAGTTGTTTTTCCCTGAACCAACGCGTGAAGCTGGAGTTGTGCTCTCTGGTTACGTCTCCGTTCTTCCTCGGCCGGCCCAGGTCGATGTAGTTCTTCTCGATTATGCTTCTGTGCTCTTCCACCCAAGGTTCGATCAATTCTAAGTGTTGTAGCGCGACCCGGTGAGCCCTATCGAAGTCGACGTGTCGACCATCAATCAAGACAGGGAGTGAGCGGTAGCCCTCACGGTGACCAAAACCAGCGAGCCTGCCGACGTGCGGCCTGGTGGCCAGACCAACATCCTCGTTCTCGGTGCTTAGATAACTCTGGCAGAAGGTGATGCACTCTTTGGTCAGAAAGCCCTTGGCCATGCTTGCGTCTGGACGGGCCCTGTTGCGAACGAATCCTTTGATGACACCGTTCTGCCTTTCGAACGGCATCATGTAGTGCAGGAACGTCGGACCGAGCTTCAGTATGTCATCAACGACGTGGAGAAGGAGATGCACGCAGATGTCAAAGAACGCGGGCGGGAAGTAAATCTCGAGCTCGCATAGTATCCCCACGATCTCATCCTGTATCTTCTGGAGCTGCCTCACGCCGATCGACTTACGGTTGATGACGTCAAAAAAGTTGCAAAGTGCAGACAGCGTATCACGGACGTGCTCGTCCATTATCCCTCGGATCGCAACGGGAATTATCTGCGTCATAAGCACATGACAATCGTGAGACTTCATCCCGCTGAACCTCTTCTTTGTTTCGTCCAGATATCTGCTTGTCTTCCCCGCGTAACCGTAAGGAAATTTGACTCCTAAGAGGCACTTGTAGAACTGCTTGAGCTCCTCCGGACTCATAGTGAAGCAGGTAGGTGGAAGCACAACCGCGCTCTTCTTCCTCCTTTTGCGGCGACCTTGAGTCCCTTCCGTCTGGTCATCATTATCATCATCATCATCACTATCGGGGCCGTGAATATCTTTCTTGATGCCAAGCCATTTCAGATCGTATCGTGCTTTCTTCCCATCCTTGGTCTTTTCCGGCATGTTTGAAAGAGTGCCAAGAACAGCCTCGGTAACATTCTTCGTAATGTGCATTACATCGAGGCTATGGGGCGTGTGGAGGACCTTCCAGTACTCCAAGTCATGGAAAGCACACCTCGCTTTCCATACACCCAGCAGCGGTTTTACCCTCGGTCGCTTCTTTCCCGGCGCAGGGCACTCCTCCCAATTTGTCAAAAGCTCATCAATTTCTATGCCGGTCCTCGGGATCGGTTTTGTTTCTCTTTCTTCTTGACCATCGAACAAATCCCCGCGTTTTCTCCACGGGTGGTCCATGCGAAGCCACCTTCGAGCCCCTGGGTACACGGTTTTCGAAGACCCTTGTATTCTTGGTAGCTGGATATGCGGGGTCTCATCCATGCACCTGATACATCCACAGAATCCGTGGCCCACCTGGGCCGATACAGACGACATTCCAGGATAGTCCTGCACCGTCGTGAGCAACGCGGCGCTCATATTGAAATATTCTTTAGTGTAGGCGTCCCACGTACGGACAGGCGTCTTCCATAACGTTTCTAACTCCTCTTTCAACAGCTCGAAATACAGATGTATGTCGACACCTGGTTGTTTCGGACCCTGAATAAGCATACTCATGTGTATGTACTTTGACTTCGTGCACAGCCACGGGGGAAGGTTGTAAGGCCATACAAACACGGGCCAGGTGCTATGTGTGCCATTGAAGAACGGATTCATTCCATCTGTGCACATACCCAGCCTGACGTTCCTTGCGTCGCGCCCAAAATCTTCGAAGGCGATGTCCAATGCTTGCCAATTGATAGCGTCTGCAGGGTGTGTCAGGATGGTGCCCTTCTCCGGATCTTCTGCGGGCTTCTCCCTTTCCGCGTGCCATTGCATGAGCTTTGCTTCCTTAGGATCCACGAACCACCGCTGAAGACGGGGAGTGATAGGAAAGTACCATACCACTTTTCGAGGATTTTTCTTCTTTCCACTCTTGTACCGTCCGTGACCGCACACCGGACATTTGGTCAAGTCCTCGTAATCGCCCCGATAAATTACGCAATCATTGATGCAGGCGTGGTATCTCTCGTGCGGTAGGTCAAGAGGGCACAGGACTTTCTTGGCCTCCTCGATAGTAGTTGGTAATGTGTTACCCTCGGGGAGAATATCGTGCCAGAATTTCAGGTTCTGGTTGAAGCTCTTGTCGGTCCAACTGTTTCCCGACTTCATCTCCATAGCATTAAGCGTTACTTGCAAGCGCGTATCCTGAGGCCGGCACCCAGGATACAACGGAGTGATCCCGTCTATCCCCATTTGCGCTAGCTTGGCTTTCTCTCTGTCGTTGCTCGTCTGACTGAGAAGCAGTTCTTGAAAATGAGCATCCTGCAAGCCCAAACTTAGCGGGGTCTGCTCGTCTCCTTCGTCATGATGATCATGTCCGCCGGCATCTCCTTCGTCATCATGATGATCTTGTCCGTCACCGGCATCTCCTTCGTCATCATCTTGTCCGCCGCGGGCATCTCCTTCGTCATGATCATCTTGTCCGCCGCGGGCATCTCCTTCGTCATGACGATGATCTTGTTTGGCTTGTTCCGGCATGAAACCGTGCCTGAGCAGGTGCTCCTCCAATAATCCAGAATCAGGGTGTATCCACCTCTCATGTTTGCATTTTCGACACGGACATCTTATCTGCCTCCCGTTGGACCGAATCATGTCCGCCTTCGCTTGGTCCTTGTATGTTCTGATTTGACTGGAGCTCATCATTATGACCATGGTTGACTACGCGCTATACATAGAGAAGAAACGAGAGTACATAACTTAATTAGAGCCGCAACATGCATGCACACACAAACACACACAACACATCTCAGTCCGGCATCTCAACGACACGATGGTCGGAAGCACAAGCACAATTAATACCCCACATGTCCTATTTTTAGCAAAGTCATGCCAAATTTCACGAAAAAATCCGGCATGACCTTTGCTAAAAAAGGGACATATGGAGTACCCGAAGTTGCCGGAACGGAAGTTAATCGACGTTCCGGCAATCTCAAGGGTCTCTCAAGGTACCTCCAAACATTTCCAACAAGATGGTCAAAGCACAATAACCTTTCTCACCTTGTAGATTTGATCCAAAATAGAAGATGGGAGAAAGGAGACTATGTATGGAGGAGTCTATCAACCAAAATAAGTTTAACTAAAAAAAAAGGAGAAATATATGGTCAAAAATGGATGGGAAGGAGGAGCACCACGAGTTGGGAGGAGAGGAGGAAGAGAGGAGGAAGAAGAGAAATGGGTAGGGGAAAGTGGGTGGAGATGGCCTTTAAAATATCTGGTACAGTTATTCTGTGGCGCACCCCTACTGGTGCGCCACAGAATAAGCTTATTCTGTGGCGCACTGGGTCAGGTGCGCCACAGAATAGTTCCCCCAATTATTTGTGGGGCCAGAGCATCTTATTCTGTGGCGCACCACATGGATGCGCCACAGAATAAGCCTATTCTGTGGCGCACCTGGCCCAGTGCGCCACAGAATAGACTTATTCTGTGGCGCATCTGACATGTGCGCCACAGAATAAGGTCAAAAGTGGCAGACCCGTGCGTTGGTGTGGGGCCCGCGCTTATTCTGTGGCGCATCCTTATAGCCGTGCGCCACAGAATAAGGCTATTCTGTGGCGCACCATGACTGGTGCGCCACAGAAGCTTATTCTGTGGCGCACGTCTATAAGGTGCGACACAGAATAAGCTTCCATAGAATTGGGTTTTCCTACTAGTGAGTAATTCTAGTGGATGTTTTGATCTAACTTCCTAAACTTATCAGCTTTTGCTTCTGTCCAGTTTTCCTATGTAATAATCTGAGCAATCTTACTGCATCAATATTTAAAGCTCTCTTACTGATCTTACAAATCAATGTTTCTTTGGTACAGGTACCTTTGTTTTTCATCCGCAAGCTAGTAACTCAAGTTTTCTCATTCATAAATGTACAGCTGTTTAATAGGTTAGATATCTGCATGTCAATTATATTTCAGAACTCCTGCAGCTGAACATGCACTTGATTTATTTTGTTCTTAATGTCCCAGTTTGCTCCTGCGACGGGAGTGTTGCACATTTTCAAATGGAGAATATGTGAAATCTGGGCTTTGTGTACTGGAGAAATGGATCATGGATACTACAGAAAAGGTTTGCTGCTGGTGCAGTTCTCATTTAGTCATTTAGTTAATGATGATCGATAGAGCACCTAACCTTTTCTACTTTGTAGCATGCAGGTGCAGCTTGGGATGAGCTAAAGTTCATCAGACAAGCGGTTGATTTTCTGGTAAAAATTAGTATCATGTCTTACATAACAAGATGATGATTTTATTGTCATGCTTCTTACAGGATTACATTAATATTGCAGATTATTCCTCAGAAAAGCAAGAGGACTCTTGAGCAAATTAAGAAAAATATTTGCCCGGTATCTACAGTAGTATAATTTGCTCTTGAGTACTCCTGGGCAATACAATTTTACTCACTGTACTTCTGTATGATACAGTTTATGCTTTGAGTAGAATTATATCTACCATTCCACGCTCTTATTTGTTTAAATTCCTTTTGCCAGGCGTTAAGCGTGAGGCAGATATATCGTTTGTGTACTATGTACTGGGATGACAAATATGGTACACACAGTGTATCATCTGAGGCATGTTCTCATCTTCTCTTGTGCCAGCTATAATCTGATGTCATGTTTCCAGGTTTTGGCTAAATTGTAGATTGTTGCAGGTTGTTGCCCGAATGAGGGACATGGTGAGCAACGATGCACAAAATCCTGTGTCAAATTCATTCCTTTTGGATGATGACTTGAGGTTAGTTATCTCAAAAGATAATAAGCTTCAACTTACTGGTTTTTCATCCCTTCTTAAATCATGTAAATGATTTACCGCTTAGATTACTTTTGTATAAGTTTTGTATCACCTTCCTTTGTAACCCCCTCAAATTGCAGCATTCCTTTCACGGCAGAAGAAATAGCAGAGGAAGTACCAATCATCGACATGTCAAACATTGAAATGCCCTCTTCGCTTCGGCATGTTCACTCGGCTCAGTTCTTGACACAGCACCTTCACCAGTCACCGTCCTCGCCTAGATAAAACTAGATTAGTTAATCATCATCAATGATCTTGGAGTACTATAAGCAATAAGCACGTAGTGTATATCTGCTTGATTCATTAGGTCACATTCATTCATATGCATTCATTTATTTTCCAATGTTAAATGTTCACATGCCATTGTGGCAACAATCATCTTCAGTATATTCTAGTTAATGAAATATATGGAGTTATGTTTTAAGCGGTCTTAGTTTTTGAATGTTGATATCTACATATAATAATGCTGACAATCTATCTATTATCTATACCTGCCCGTGCGTTGCTACGGTTTTATTAAATATTTTCGTCCACCCAATAGTTGAAGAATATGTATCTATCAATAAACTACACGTTTCTTTCACTTATCCACTATAAAAGATAAAAGTTGGCTTCTTATTATTCTACTCATAATTGTCAATCAATGTTTGATGTTGACAAAAAAAAGAACCGAAGGTGAAATCCAGTGTTCTCTGCGTAAACTGATTGAGATCAATGAAAGGAAGTATGAAGACTCCAAATTTTTGATGAGAAATCTAAATAAGCTGAGGCTTTACTACATGCCAGAATTAGCCAGTAAATACCTTGAAACAAAAAAGGGCTCAAATGAAAATAGCCGAGAGGATAGCCAGCGGGAACTGTAGGGGACGCAGATCGAGTAGTTTTGTGTGCTGAAGACCGTGTTGTCATGCACTCCAGTCAATTCACCGTGCAAAACCATTCTTATGTGTGGTCGCGGCTTCGCCAAGCATGAAAATAGCAGGACCCTGCAATTTGCCACTATCTGAAGCATCAAAATAACCGTAGACATGGATGGATTGCTTTTTGCTATGCTTTGAGTCGGTGAACCAGCTATGGTTTTGGACTTTTGGAGAGCCTGCCAGCTTATATTCAGTGATTTGTGAGAAAGGGTCAAGATCGATTTGTATGGAGACGAATTTTCTCTGGCCGGAGATCATCGGCGGTGATCGTGATATTCCGCGAGACATGGTGATGGCGACACATCCGGCCGCCAGGCTATGTTCAGGGAATCCTCGAATTTATCGGCCAACACCAGCGCAAGATGCATGGGAAAAGGCGCCATCATCTTCCTGTAGTGGCAACTGGCAAGCCGTGTGTCCGTAGCGGCCAAGAGTGCTGGATCGATCTGCAAATAGTCCTGTTAGTATCCAGGCACGCAATGCACTTTTTTTTCCTAATTCTCGCGTGTCCCCAGGTGCTTCCACTTAAACTTCTGACGAATCAATTGCATATATTCATGGGACCTCCGTGTTCATGGTACCTAGCCACTAACCGAATGTGTCTATGACTCTATTTTCTGTACGCTGTTTCCATAGCCATTATTTTGTATGCTCTGTTTATATGTGCTATTGGGAAAGCATGTCGTATCAGGTTGGCTGACAACCTATACTGCAACGTACGTATCAAAAACTCTCTTCCGCTTCCTTTTCACGGCTTCCAACAAATCAGATAAAACCAAAGTCTCACAACACCTTATATTGGCAGGCTCGCTGCGTTTTCTGAAAATCATAGAAGGAGAGCTGAGGAGAATCGATCTGCTGGTCGTCGCGCATAACAAGAGGTCAGCAAGAAATCGCTGATAATTGATAACGGTGTCATGTGATGCAGTGGCGGATCTAGGTCCATTTTGTTGGGGTGCCACAAATTTCATAAACAACATAACATCAATACATAGGTTCAATTTTTTAAAAGATTGCACTAAAAATGGTATATTTTGATCTAAATATCATCATAATCTCATCAATCAGTCTCAAAATACACTTTAAAATATTAGACACATAGTGCAATCTATATGATGTAAGCTATTTTGCATATGTGGAGGGGGTGCCATGGTGGAGGGGGTGCCATGGCACCCATGCCACCCCCCTAGATCCGCCCCTGCTGTGATGTGATCGAGGCATATGTGGAGCGAGCGGCTGTTGTCTACGACGAACTCAGTAGCCTGAACTTTGAGAGGAAAACGAGCTTGATACCATTCTACGCGACGTTCATGGAGTATAGGACTTCCCCAGAATTTCTCCTATTGGAGCATAGACACCCGATTGCAATTCTATAATTGCAGAAATTGGATATCTATACCTAATAATAAAGGAAGGAGTGTTTCTTACCTTCGTCCGTCGATTTCTTGTCGTACGTCTTGGTTTGGTTTGGTACGTCTCGCTCGATCGCCCGGTTCTTCATATGTACTCCCTCCGTTCCAATTTAATTGACTAGTCCACATATGGTGTATAGCAAGTCAATTAAATTGGAACGGAGGGAGTAGCGAGGATGTTTCCAATCGATCGAGCTTAGATCCGACAAGGTCTCCGCTCAGAGCACGCGCCCACGGGGAAAGGTCTCCGATCTGTGTACAACTCGGTCCCAGCAATAAAACATCTTGCACGATGGGTCCTGCTGTATATCTCTTCTCTATCTCTACTATATAACGCGGCCTAACGACCGTACGTGTGGTACGTAGCTAGCGTGATTCGTTTTCCTGATCGATCACTGGGTGCGGGGCTTCCTACGTCGCCCCTGACTAATCGCTGGGTGTGGGCCGGCCCAGTCAAAATCCATCGCTGTGTATGCGACGTCTCCTACTCAAATCAGTCGCCCAATAGACCTTGCACGCAATAAAAAACAGAAGCCGCAGGCTTGCACGCCCATTCGATCAATGGACATTCCAGCGCCGCTGCGGTCTGGAGTACACCGACGAAAGTACACTTGCACAATGCCAGGGACGACGGTCTGGAGGACGAACTATTGTATCCCAGATTATTTCTCTATCTTATTTACTTTTTTCCCAGATCTTGATTTTGTTTGTTCAAGATGCACTATATTCTACTCCCTCCGTTCGGATTTAATTGACATACATTTTGTTACACACAGATGTATCTAGACATCAAACAAGTATAGATACATCTATATTTGGACAAAATCAAGTCAATTAATTTGGAACGGAGTGAGTACACAAGTAGGAGTATCATTTTTCTTTTTGGTCTGAGCTAGATCGCGTCCATGTGCTCGGATTGAAGGCTGCGAATTTATTCTATGCATCGTGCGCCTACCTCGGGCTAGCCTTAGCACTACACACGTCGATGCAAATGTGAATGTAAATCAGAGTTCAGAGAAGCGGCCATGGTCGAATGAGGCATTTGAGGAGATGGGTTTACTGGCAACGTTGCCGGAAGATGTATTATGAATATGGCTGAAGCAACATGTAAGTTTTCCTCCATGGTTTATTACGGTAATGCTGACCGTCTTTGATAGCTGGATGATTATGCTTCTGTTACAGGGATTGCATGCATCGCCTCCTTAACCTTTTCTTTCTGAATTCTGTACTACACAAATGATTCTCAAAGTTCATGGAAGGATCAGATGCAATGTAAAAGAAAAACAAATCTTGGAGATGTAGAGATGCATCAAAGTTAAGGTGTGGTGTGCAAACAAAAAGGACTTTGAGAAAAAAATTGATGAAAGAGGAGGACTGTAAATATTGGTGTACATAGTGCTGGGCTCACACGTACGGGAGGAATTGTATTTTACATAGTGTCTTTGTATAATTGAACACATTTTTCATAATGATTTTGTTGCCTGACCCATAAATCCATGTGTGATCATTTCAGTATTTTGGATATCCATGATATTTGAACACATAAGATTGGAAAATAAGTGGCAACTTTTTATTTCTCTTTTCATGAACGTTGTTTATATAGATGCATACTGGAACTGTAAGAGGACAAAATCATGGGAGTGGCCAATTTATTTTCAAAGGTCAATTTGATGTCACTGTCATCTCCTATATATATTTGTACCCGTTGCAACGCACGGCACTTTGCTAGTATGCTTAACCATCGGTGAGTGCACGGTCATTCAAATCCGTCTCCACGAGACAACAGCCATCGATCGGTTCCAGGCCGCCGCCGCCCTGTCGTCTTAGCAGCCATAGCTGGTTAGCGACGCGTCCGAGATCATCTTGGAGGTGCCCTGCAGCATGAACGTGTTCCTACTGTAACCCGTGTTTGCTATAAACTACACGGGCGAGGTGAGTTAGATAGTGATCAGACGCAGCAGGTTTTGAGCTTCGCCTGGATCACCGTGAACAGCTTCCATAGCAGGTTGCCGTCCTGATCAAGGTCGCTGTACGTAACAATAGCAGCTAGACAGCAGAGTCCAAACTCGACATCGCTAACGTCATGGTCGCCGCTCCAAGTTGGCTTGCCCGAGCCACTGATATGGTAAAACTGTGGTCTGTTATGCCTAGAGGCAAAAGTAATGTTGTTTTCTATTTATTTTTAATATATACATATCTACCAAATATAGTCTTACGCTCATACTCCACCCGTCCTTTCTCTTTCTGCCCTAAGCTGCAACGTATTGCTCGTGTATTTGGCAACAAAGTCAAGTATGCTCTGAAGCTGGGCTAAAGATATGAGCATCATTTACCAGGAGCTTTAGCAATGGGTAGCCGGAGGTTTACTGTTAAGTAGCGAGTAGCTCTTTTATTTTAACTGAAGTAGCGAGCAGTTCCCTGTACTTCAATGTTTTTTAGTTTTTCTATTCTTTCCCTGTTCTGGATGATGTTTTCGTGTGTCTCCTTGGTTAACACTGGGAGTCGATGCATGTTTGCTGCCTTCTTAAAAAAAAATACGCTTGTTGCATACTGTCAAAAGAAAACAAAACCGTGTGCGAGATCAGTTTCAACACTCGCATTGGTCGAAAGTTTGCAACGTTTATTTTTTATATCTACTTTTGAGTTCATACGTTATTTGTACAATCAAATTTGGTCAATCGTTACTTGTGCTATGAGCTTTTGGTTAATCCACAAATATATTTTTTACATTTTCTTCTTAGAGAAGAGTTCAATTTTAATTTATGACTATGCAAGAAGATCATGTGCTCTTAACGATTGGATGACAACCGTAAAAAATGTCCTACCATTTTTTTACGGTGGCTATATCCGACAAGAAATTTATCATAATGTTTCATATAATAATAAATATGAAATTAGGAATTTTTTGGTTTCGTCTGTCTCGCTTCTCCTGTTGCAACGCACAGATATTTTTCCTAGTCTATACCTAATATATATATATATATTATATATAATCTATACTTCTATACTAGTATTAAAAGAGCAAACTTGTGTTGATACATTGAATCTGAGCCCTTCAATATTTGGCCAACGGTCCAGATCGGTCCAATGTTTGACAACTCAACACAAATCCACTTTTGCCCGTTTTACCCTCCCACCAAATCACATAATACTGCTAATGCCATCGTACCGGTTGACAACTCAACACACATTTTCGTGTTATGAGTAATTACAAAGGATTGTCATCGCTAAAAAAGAAAACGCTTGGAATTAAAACAGATCCGGGACAGCGATCACGAAGCAAGACGTGGCCGACATGGACTCTTTGCTGTTCAGCAAGCCGAAGGCAATAAAAAGCAAGACCCTCGACGGCTCGACAGACAAGGACGACGACTCGACAAGGACCGAGGTATCCATCAAGAGAAACTCGATCAACACACGCTCGCGGCGGCGTCACAGAACGGGGTCGCCATAGTTCTTCGTGGAAGCCTGCAGAGTGGAGACGCGAAGCGGGCCAGCTGGGTTTCTTGAATTGGTCGGATTGGTTTGTTGAGAGTTTGGGGTGGATCAGGATGGCTCAGCAGGTCGCCGCGGCCGGTGCAGGGAGCGGGAGGAGCAGGGCTGAAGACACCGCTGCCGGCGCGGAGGATGTAGGGGTGGTCGCGCTCATGTACAAAGCTAGCTAGATACGCCAATCGATCTGTTGTGCTTTTCTGGAGGCGTAACCAGCCTGGAATTTTTGTGGTCATGCAAGACGCGATGCAGATCACCCTGCTTGGTCTTCTCCTGTATCTCTTTAGATTTTGTTTACATCAATTGAAGTTTTAATTTTCTTTCTTTCTGAAAGGCACCGTATGATCAATAGAACTATCAGAGTTTCCAGTGATCAGATGTGGGTGCAAACTGCTATGCAGAAGTGCCGGTGCAGCGGCTGCGCACATGGCAGAGCAGGAACGCCGACGACTGCGGGCCCATGACGGAGCAGGCACGGTGAGGCGATCACGCGCGCTTGGCGGAGCGGGAACGGCGACGGCGGACGCGGGCCCATGATGGAGCAGGCACCGCCCACGGCAGAGCTTGCACGATGGCGGCCGCGTGCTCACCAAGGAGCAGGCGCGACGCACGCCCATGGCGAGCAGGTACGTCGGCGGCGCTTGTGGTCAGAGCAAGTGCGAGAGCTGCAATCTCACCACTTTGCATGCGTATTCTTTATGTCATGTGTGTTTTCTTCTGGTGTAGTTGTGCTAGGAAATATTTCTCATGTTTCTCAAGTTGTCCAGTTTCATCTTGCTGTAGAAGAAGGGATCACTTTAGAGGAAATTTCTCATTATAAATCCTTAGTCCGTCGATTTTCATATTACTGCAATATTTAAGCCATCTTTTGTATTCCAGAGTACTAATTTACCATGCACTGCATCGAGCAGGTTTTCCTTTGCGCTATTTAACTTTTGTGCTGCAAGAGTAGAAGTAGATGACTGAATTTTTTTGTCATATAAGTTGCCAATGTGTGGCAAGAGATGACTTCAACCATGTCACTGGTGCAATATAACATTGACATGTTCTCTTTTTCGGGTGATTTTACATTTTTACGTGATCATATAACATTGTCGTCTTGCATAATAACAAAAGCTTATGATTATATAAAATGGTTCATTGTGTACAGGATTATTGACTTATTTGTAGAACATTTATACAAAATTTTATTCTGTGAAGATGTCATGTTATTTCTTTTGTGGCATAGGTTTGTGTGCCTGCATGATGCATTTTTCTCTCTTCCGTGCGTGCACGGGCATGTCTGCTAGTCTTTACTATATAATATTGATAAACGACCGTGGTACGTCGCCGCACATTTGCGTTTTACCCCCTCACAAATATTGAAATAAACCCGCAGTACATCTACCAATCCCGAAACGTTTTTTCCTGCGAGTCCAGAGATGACCGCATCCTCTCGAGAGAACGGAGATGCTGGGGAAGTCGGGCGGCGGAGGCCGGGATTGCGCCGGCGGGTGTAGGGGAGCATGTGCGGAGGAGGCCAAGGCTGCGCCGGCGGGGGGTAGGGGAGCAGGGGCGCTGGACCTAGATCGGGGCGCTAGATCCTTTGCGGTCAGAGGTGACGTCAGGGCTGGGGAAGCTCCGGATCCCAGGGCTCTGATCTCGTGCGTGGCCGGCGGCGCGGCCATCCTCTACATCCCGCGCGGCTGCTGGCGGCCCCGCCCATACTCTGCATCCCGCACGGCTCCGGTTGAGGACGCAGAGGCACGAGAAGCGCGGCAGGGGGGCCTGGGCGGCCAGGAAACGGCGAGGAGCGCCATGGCGACACGGCGCTCTGCGTCGGGGCGAGGGAGAGAGGTAGGGATGACCTTTTTGCAGAAAACCCCCTGCCTCCTCTTTTCTCTGTTTTTTCTTTATTTCTTTTTAGTCCAGTAGCTTTCCTAGGATTTAATTGGAGCACTTAAACAATTTGGAAAAATTTGCAAATATTTGTGGGGCTTCCCCATAACATGTAGAAGCTCCACAAAATTTGGCTTTGCAAAATAAAATGTTTTGAATCATTTTCTTTCATAGGGTTTTAATTATGGCATTTTGTTTTATTTCAATTGTGTTTACTTTTGAATTTTAAAATAGGTGTAAAATATTATTTGGTAGAGATAAGTAGTAAGAATACAAATGAGGGTTTCATATACCATTCCTCTGAATTTTTGTTTGAACAAAATTTGCTTCTTACTTGGAGAATTGTGTGTCACTTGTCATTTTTATTTCTTTCTTGTTTCCACTTTTGTTTTTGTATTTCAAATTGTTAATTCAAACAAACAAGCAACACAAGCAACAATTTGCAAACAACACATAATAATCAACAAAAGTTTTTGTTGGCTCTCATTTTTGGAATACAATTCTGAGTATAATTTTGGGATGTTACAACCCCCCACCCCCTATCCTCCCGCCGGTCAGTCTCTCTCCAAATCGGCCAGATTTCTTGTCAAGTATTGAACTCCATTGCGACCTGGAAAATGTCATGGTGGAGAGAGTCAGAGAAGCGCAGCGGAGTGCTGTAGTACTACAGTGCTATGTACTGTACTTTTCTTCGTGCGGTGAGCAAGCCCAGCGGGAAGCCCTCCAGCGGGACCAGCAGTCAGATTTATCCAGAAAAGGAGATGAACTTTCCCGCTTCACCGAAACAGGGAAACAGGTGGGAGTCTCGAATCCAGGGTTTCTCTTTCCACACGTCGGACACAGCTATTTTGGAGTAAGCTATTGTAGTTTGGGCCATTAAATTGCTTTGTTGTTGCAAAATGGAAACACACACGACAAAATTTAGTTAACCTGCCATCTCGAGAGCAGCAGAGTTGTACCAGTTATTCTCCAGAAATCCATTTCGGCTTTAGGAGCATCTACTCCCACTGTTTGAAATATCTTTTCAAAATGTAAAATTAAATCGAAAAATTCTGGTGTACCTACAAAAATTTATGGTGGCACATAAATTTCAGATAAATATACATTTTTTGTGGCCTGTGTTAAGAAGAAAAAAATATTTTCAAAACTCATTTTGTAGCACTGATTTGTATTTTTGACACAAGTCACAAAAAATGTCTTCTCGTCGCGAAACTTTATGCGTGGACATAAAATGTCGAGATGAGCACCCAAAGTTTTTGTTGAAATTTATAATATTTCTATTTTTTTCTTAATCGGAGTAGATGCTCATGCTGCCCCGACACTCTCCATTTCTCCAATCCAGCCAAATTTCCTCCAGATGATTTCCCACAAACCATGACCAGGCATGAACAAGCAAAGAATGGTAAATTTGTCAAACTGCCATGACATTGATTTGACAACACAATACAGAGCTTGCGGCCGGGATGTGCAAGCTACATCATGATGGCGTCCTAGCTAGAAGGGGGATATACAGCTACTCTTGTATAGTCTAGTCGGGTCGCCCTCGTCGGAGAGAGAAAACTGCATCACTCCCTCCGTCCCATTACTTTAGGGGTTAATTTGTAAATATCTTGGCCCAAGTTACTAATTGCGATTGTGGCTAAAATCTTGTATGAACTAGTAGGGCAGTAAGGCCAATGTTGGAAATAAATAACATGGAGTAGAAAACGTGGAAAACTCTTTGCGAGTAATTTTCGGCATGCCAAAATGCAATTAAGGAATGCTTAAGCCAATGGGCTACACCTAGAAAGTAGTTTTTGAGTTATTGTGCTTGCACCAAGTTATTTTGATCAAGATAGATACATCATGCATGCATCGATTAGCAAAAACTTTAGTGGGCATTCATGCTTTTTATTTTACTATATCGTTTCTAGAGATTTGGCATCTGAGCAAGTTTCTCCAGTTCTCGGAAAATTCAAATTTCTTACACAGGAGAGAAATAGTGTGCCTTTTCGCGCGCCTCATCACCTGGTACCCCAGGTCACTGTCACCCATCTCACCAAATTAACTGCCCTCTCTCCTAGTTAGTCCTTGTTATATGGAATTGTCCATTCCTTTGCGTCGGCTGCATGTAGATGCAGGGTTTACTAGTTTAGGCAAATATCTTTTAAATTTTGTGTAAAAAGAAGTCCAATTTCAATGAAATTTGACTACTTTTTTATGTTTCGTTATTTTTTTGGGGGGTCAATTCGATTTGTGTGCTGGGTGGGGTGGGTGGGGTGGGGTGGGTGGGTGGGGGACACTATTGGAAGGTGAAGGACACGGAGTAGGTACCGGTGGGGATGCTCTAATTAAGAGTTTAAATATTGTTTTTTTAGGAACGGCAAAATTTGCAATTGAGGACTAAGAATGGAAAAGTTGTACTTTGCCAATAAATAACCGAAGTCACAAAGTCTAACCCTTTTTGAAGATAGTCGAATGGGATCGAGTGGGGTGCACAAATCAGGGTTTCGTCCAAAACCGCGTGAGGGACGGTGGGAAGTAAATGTGGCAACATGGCACCATTCCCCGCTCCCATATTGTTAATTGACCTCTACGGCAGATTTTTTAATCCCCGCGGGGTAGTTATTTAATCATGGCAATTATATGCATTGTTGAAAGAAATTGAATGGGGAGGGGCTTTGAGATTTAGTATTTCATAACATTGATTCATGTGTCGTGTTGAAATATTGAATCCCGGTGGCAAAACCGCAAAAGTGATACTAGAAAATATAACTTTTGACATGGGCTCAAGGGGGTGTAAAGTGTGTGTATATATTATAAGTATATATATATGCCACTTGGAACACTAGAAACCCCACCGCATCCACTTTTGATAGTCCGCCACCGCTAGTCCCCTTCCACGTCCCGGCTCTCCAGTTCTCGGCATCCCGTCTCGAGAGGCCACAATTCGCCGCCATCCTTTTTTGGTTCTCCTCCCATCGGAACACACACCATCCCACCACGTTTTCGCATACTCGCACTCTAGGTAGTACACCGCATCAAGAATCGCATCCGCTCATCATCGCATCCTCCTGGCGCACGGCGTCACATCTCCAGTCGTACGTCGTCGCGCGCATGTCTCCTCCAAGTCACCGCTGTATTTGTTTAGACACAAATAACCATGGCATCGAGCGAGCTCTCCCCTTCTGAGCCTTAATTATCCACAGGTTGTAGGCGGTGTCCCTCTATCTCGTTGTCGTTTCCAATGTCTCGACAAGGAAGTCACCATCGACCCAAGAGATCACTAGCAGACACGCGCGAGACCCCCATCGGCCCGAGTTCTACACACTCCCTTGAGTATAAAACCCGGTTGTTATGTATTTTCTGTCATATACACATATCTTAATTAATTAGGACATATGTATCTATGTGCAATTTTGATAGAAAGTGTTTTGTTTATATTTTTTTCTTTTAGGAAGTGTTATGTATGTAGTTTTTCAAGAAGTGTTGTATATATATGTGCAAAATATGCCCATGCATGCATGTGTGTATGTTGGAAGTGGTTTTTTTAATTATATGTGCAAATTGTGTTTGTGTGCATTTGTGAACTATCACATTGATGTTAATTGTTGTCATATATTTGCTTATTAAAACTGTGGTAAGTGCTGGTCTTTTGTTTTGTTCATCAGTGTGCTTAATTATATATAGTGGGGATGGAGAATGTTGCAATAACTTGGGCTCAATTAGGCTCAATTAATATTTTCCACTATTTAATTACAATAACACAAACATGGAAAAAAGGTCACATGTGATAATGACTTTTGACGCGGGTTAATTTAAGAGGTAGAGGTGGCCAACGAATTTAGGCCGGTTTCGCGTGACTGGTGCACCGAATCTTCAAAATCTCAACTGATCTTGCGTTGACCCAAATATACTACCCCCTCGTTGTTAGTTAAATATAAGCCTTTTTAGTTTTTTACTGATACATACCCATTTAGACGTATTTTAATTCGTGTGTGTCCACTCATTTCAGTCTGTATTTAGTCCGTATAAAATTGGTTTGACAAAAGCACACAACACTTGTACGATGACATGTCGGTCCAGGTCCACCAGTCAGGAGAGAAGCAGACAGGCAGTGTTTCCATCGGTTTGTTGGTACTGTACTACTACAGCATACTACTACTAGTACAATATTTTTGCATGTGGGGTCAGGTGAGGTCCCTTCCTTCTTAAGGCAAAGCTCCTCTGCATTTGTCGATTTGTGGTATCCTCCACGCTCTCGCATCAGCTTCCTCATTTCCCTGCGCTTTTTCCCCGCTCAGACATGTCCGCCAAGGCCGACCTCGCAGGAGAAGAAGGGGTGCCACCGTCTACTCCGTCGGTGAGCCAGGAGACCCAAGTTACTTCTACTCTTTCACCTTCCTTTTACAGGCGATGCTCGGCCTTAGATCTAACTCTTACTTTCACAGGAGTCCACACCACCCACAACCGTCCTCGTCGAGTCCCAAGGAGCGGCTGGAGAGAAAGTAGAGCTGCCACCCACCCCCCCCCCCCCCCCCCCCCCGCCGCGATGACGTTGAAGAGGCTAGAGTGCTAGAGAACGAGGTTACCTTTCCCTAGCGATTGATGTAGATTTGATCTGTATTAGCTACTGTACTAGTAGTAGATCACATGTTTAGTGTAATACTTGTTATTTCTCTCATGAATTGTTTCATGTTTCGTGGACTAAATCATTAGCTAAATTGCTCATATATTCAACAACTTTTGATTCCCCTACCATCCTCTTACCGCTAAATGGCTGGACTTTTATTGACCTATTACCTTTCGCAGGAGGTAGTCTGTGGCACCCCGATCCAGATGATCGAGTTACCCCATATACCAGTCCCAGAAACACTGGATATATGACTGCTTGATAAACAAAGGCAAAACCAAATATATTCATAAGGCTTCGAGTTCGAACAAATACAAGGTTACAACACGGGTGAGGCTCCAGCTCTTGCGCAACAGGCGCACACAACAGTATGTACATTATTTTTCTAACATCGAGCCTCTAGCGGAAGTCATAGCGGAAGCGAAGATAGTAGCGTGGCGAGAGTGGCCTTATTCCACAGGGTCCTGCCTGGAATACGGGTTCCTAGTTCTCATAGAGCGGGTACTCGGCGACGGGTGCAGCAGGGTCTGGCCACATGAAAAGCCAGGTGAGTACATGGAATGTACTCGCAAGACATCAGCCCAAAAACAAACAAAGTCTATCTATATGGCATGGCATAGTTCAGAAAGTATCATGGCAGGAGTTCGGGTGCGAGGGAGAGTCCAAGCTTAACGGTTGGACAAAACTTACCTACTTACCTTGGTAGGGACATTTTATGTCATCAAGTGAGATCACGTTTCTCACTCAACAACTCGTAACCACAACTAGGCTACCAAGCCTCTAGCCAACTCTGGCTTAATTCACAACTTCCCGAGTCCTTAGCCAACTCTGGCTTGATTCACAACTTCCCGAGTCCTTAGCCAACTCTGGCTTGACTCCCAACAGTTCCTGTGTTCGTTGGTCTCAACTTAAATTATTTCCCCAAGTTCGACTGGACTGACTCATAGTGTGACTTGACCCAAACATCGTCCCATAACCCAGGGACAAGGCTAGACATCCAGATTTACACTCTCGAGAGGTTGCAACGTTTATCCACACGCTGAAGTCTAGGCTTGTACCGCCGGTACCGAAGTACTAGAACCGACCATGGCGGCAGCACAAACCCATACTTCCACAGACGTTTACTCTACCAAGACACTCCCTGTATAGCCACCGACATAACTATGCCTTATGCAGAAGTGAATCCGGCACGTCCCCAACCCATGAGCGACGCCTAGCTCCGGAACCTTCGCAAGACTAGCCCCGACCAACTATGGTAACCGACTAGACTTGCCAAAGAGGTGGCATCAAAGGAGGCTGATAAAATACCCGGCCATGGTCCGCCCACACGGACGACGCATGGTTGTGCTGGTTGTGTTTGGTGAGTGGCACTACGTGACTCAATCTAGTCGAGGGAGGTGATTATCTTCTTAGTCATTTTGTTTGATTACAGACATCAACATTAACAAAGTAACACAAGGTAACCACATAACAATAACAGCACAGAATAAACATATCACTTGCAGGTAACATAACAATAATAATACCCGGTGACTATGACGGTTCCTCCGGCCGGTGTCACCAGTGGTTAGTGTTCACCGAATAAATAACATAGTGTTTCAAACGGATAACCGTGGCGGTTCCTCCAGCCGGTGGTCACCGTAAAGAATGAACCGAAAAGCACTCATAAGAATGAGAGAGCATCCATTCCACTCGAGGGTTATTCCGACGTGGTGTCAGCAATCTCGGCAAAAAGAACCAAATGGAAAGTCAGCGTCCCAAGCGTCGCAGTCCAGGTGGCTTACGCCAACCACGTTTGACGGAGGGACAAGAAGCAAATAACTCTTTTGGCAAATGCCCCCAACTCCGAGGATCATAAGACGACATTCGTCCGCTCCTCACCTCGGCGAAGAGGAAAAAGCAAACAAAGCCCCGCAAGCGCGAGACGCACAGTTGTAATATTTCCCCCATTCCTTCGACTGAGGCGGTTCCTCCGGCCATTGTCTAGGGAACGGGAGTGATGCACAGATAAGCACTATAAGGTAGTGCAACAATTAAAAATGCAATATGGCATGTGAGGTGCAACAGATATTAATTCAACAGTCAAAATATTTCCTAAGTTCGACCAAGTTTGAAATTGGGTTGGTGGCTTGCCTTCGGGTTCAGAGACAACTCCTACTCCGTCGGAGAGGTTCGAATCTAACCAAAACAAGACAAACATGCATCAAACTCTCTCCTAAATTATTTAAATAAATGCCCAAAAAATAAATTCCAAATAATTCTTTTCTGGTTCCTTTTGAAAGAGAAAATTCAAACAAAGCCAACAAAATTGGTTTCATATTTTTCTGACCATTTTTCAGAGAGATATTGCAATTCAAAGTTTGGTTTAATTTCTGCCCTTTTTCAACAGAAAAATAAAACAGAAAAACGGTTCAGGAAATGATTAAAAATCTGACCAGTGGGTCCCACTGGTCAGTGACTTATAAACGAAACGTTTTCTTTTTCAACCGCGCGGGAAAACAGAAGGGGGTCCGGCGAAACTCCGGCAAACTCACCGGCGAGGTTTCCCGGCGGCTAGGGGCAGGGGAGGCGAGGGAGAGGGTGCTGGGCGGCTCGGGGAGGCGGTCCGCAGCTCGTCGGCGAACTTGCGCTTGCTGGAAGGTCGGGGGTGAGCAGAGCTTGCACGGCCGCGGCTCCAGCGATCTGTCGATGATGGCTACGTCGATTCCGGCCACGGCTTGCTCCGGCGAGGGTGGCTACGTTCTCCATGGGCTAAGGAGGCTGTGGGTGGAGGGAATTGGTCTGGGTAGCTTCTACGGCGAAGAAATCGCGCGGATTCCTTGCGGCGGTGGTGGACTTGATTCCGGCGAAGGGGAGCGCTACTGGCTTCGATACTGCGGGGGAGGACGACTGGGGTGAGAGGGAGGTGGTGTGGTGCTCTGGGTTGCCGGGGTAGCCTACTTATAGCGAGGGGAGGAGGTGGTGGCCGTCACGGGCATGGATGCGGTGTCCCAGATGTGGTGGAGCGGACTCGGCGTCGTCGGTGTAGCGTCGGTGCGGCGTCGTGCGTGTGGAGCACCTGCTGGACGACGAGGTTTGCGGAGAGGGGGAGGAGTGGCACGGGTGGTCGGTGGAGAGGCTGGCAAGCGGGGCCATGGCGGCACTGCTCGCCGTGGCTGCTGGGCGGTGCGTCGCGGCGCTGGTGGCCTCTGCGTGCGTCCTCGCGCATTCATGAGCTCGCAGAGGAACGATCAAGCACGGGAAGGCAGGGGAGGGGGGGACGGCATGGAGGTGGCGACAGGTGGCGGCGACTGTGGCGTGCGGCGCGTCCTGGCGTGCTTGGAAGGGTGCGGCGGGGGGCTTTGCCGGCGTCGGGGAGGAAGTGGAGTGGCCTGGGGAAGGTCAGGGGAACGGCTGGGCACGGGAGAGGCGAAGGGAGACCGCACGGCGATGCGCAAACGCGGCGGCGCCGCTCGGCCAGGTGTTCGAGCGTGGTGACAGTGGTCACCACTGTGCAGAGCACGCCAGAAGCGGTCATCGACCCATATCTCGCAGCTCCCTGCTCCAAATCGAGTGTGGTTTTGATCTCTGTGTGCCAAATGTGATAAGCTTCAACTTCCCTGACTAGAGTTTGGTCCAATTCGAAAGTTGGGCTATAGGAAATTTTGGAAAAACCATACTGGTCAAAAGCGGAAAATTTGGTTTTGATGAAGGAAATGAAATGGAAATGGTTCCATAAAATTCCCTGAGGTGTGTGTACTCCTATGGGTTGTGTCTAGGGTCTTGGATCACAAGGAAGAGAACATTTGCTTTGCACTTTGAAAATAAAGAAGAAAATAGGCAGAAACTAAAGTGGGAGTTACTCCAAAATTTTGTAAACAAGGTATCAAATGTTTTTGTATATTTGGGCTATATATTGCCCAGGGGTCATCCCCTAATTTTTGCAGAATTTTAGGAAAGATATTTAGGGTACTTCCTTTGTAAAGTCCCAATAAAGGAATTTTGGTAATTAAAATAAAGGAAAATATAGAAATAATATTTTTGGGTGAAATGAGCCAGCAACAAGTTTGCCAAGTGGGAGAGAATTCAAAACATAAGATCCCAAACTTGGACAAGGTTTCGTAAATGGTCGAGAATTTTTAAAAGGGCAACCAAATCAAGGGATAATTAAATCCCAAATTTCAAGAATAAATTTTTAAAGAAAATTTTTGAAAGGCCAAATTTCAGGATGTTACAGACCTTCCCCCCTTAAGATGAATCTCGTCCTCGAGATTCCTGTTGCTCGCTGAATAGATACGGGTATTCTGTCCTTAACAAATCTTCTCGTTCCCATGTAGCTTCATCCTCCGTGTGCTTGTCCCATTGTACCTTGTAGAACTTTGTGACCCTGCTGCGAGTACGGCGTTCTGACTCATCCAAGATTCTGACGGGGTGTTCCTCGTAAGTCAGTTCGCTGCTCAACTTCAAATCCTTAAAATCAGCCTGCTTGGTTGGCGGTGAGATACACTTCCGTAGCTGAGATACGTGGAAAACATCATGTACCCCATCTAGTTCCTCTGGCAGTTCCAGCTGGTAGGCTACTGTCCCTTTCCTGGCTAGGATCTTGAAAGGTCCAATGAATCTTGGGGCCAGCTTCCCTTTCATGTGGAATCTTTGCAGGCCCTTGAGGGGTGTCACACGAAGATAGACATAGTCATTTTCTTCGAACTGGATTTGACGGTGTTGCGGTCGTAATAACTTTTCTGGCGGGACTGTGCTGCTTGAGCCGGTCTCGAATCAGACGTACTTGCTTTTCTGCCTCCAACAAATCATCGGGCCTAAAGATCTTGCGGTCTCCAACTTCGGACCAGTTGAGTGGGGTTCGGCATTTCCTACCATACAGTGCTTCAAAGGGTGACATTTTTAGGCTGCCTTGGTAGCTGTTGTTGTATGAGAACTCTGCATACGGTAAGCTATCTTCCCAACCTGCTCCGTAGGCGAGCACACACGAGCGGAGCATGTCTTCTAATATTTGATTGACTCGCTCGGTTTGACCGTCGTCTGTGGGTGATAGGCGTGCTGAAGGATAACTTTGTCCCCATGGCATGATGCAGGCTCGTCCAAAATTTGGAGGTAAATTGGGTACCTCTATCCGACACAATGGTCTTCGGGACTCCATGGAGTTTGACAATCCTGTTCACATAGAGCTGTGCCAGCTGGTCCGAGCGGTATGTGTCTTGACGGGGATAAAGTGAGATACCTTCGTCAAACGGTCGACAATGACCCAGATGGAATCATTCCCTCGGCTGGATTTGGGAAGTCCGACAATGAAATCCATACTTATGTTGTCCCATTTCCACTCAGGTATCTTAAGGGGTTGGAGGTACCGCGGGTTTCTGATGCTCGGCCTTTACCAGGTTGCATACATTGCAGCATGCGACATAGTAGGCGATATCCTTCTTCATACCGGACCACCAGAATGTTTGCTTCAAGTCTTGGTACATCTTGGTGCTTCCCGGGTGAATGGAATAGGCAGACTCGTGGGCTTCCCTGAGGATCTGTTGTATTAGCGTGGTCTTGTAGGGTACACAAAGGCGGGTACCGAAGCGGAGTACTCCTTGGCTGTCCAGGGAAAATTCCTTGGCCTGGCCCAGCGGTATCTTGGCCTTGATCTTGCTAGGCCGGGGTCGTTGGCCTGCTCGGTCCTTATCTCTTCCTCCAGGTCTGGCTTTACCTCCAAGGTGCTTAAATAGGCCTTTTCCCACGCACAAGTTTAGCTTCGCGAATTCCTTCTCCAGACTTGGCCGATTTTAGGGGGCTTCCTGCTCAGGGCATCTGCTACCACGTTGGCCTTCCCTGGATGGTAATGAATTCCGAGGTCGTAGTCCTTGATCACCTCTAGCCATCTCCTTTGCCTTAGGTTGAGATCAGGCTGGGTGAAGATGTACTTCAAGCTTTTGTGATCAGTGTAGATCTCGCATCTTCGACCAATAAGGTGATGTCGCCAAGTCTTCAGGGCGAGAATGACGGCAGCTAACTCCAAGTCGTGGGTGGGATAGTTGAGCTCGTGGGTCTTGAGTTGCCTTGACACATATGCGATGACCTTTCCTTCTTGCATGAGTACGGCCCCTAGCCCATTTCTGCAGGCATCACAGTATACGGTAAAATCCTTGGCATCATCAGGCAACACCAGAATCGGGGCGGTGGTTAACCGGGTCTTTAACTCGTTGAAACTTTCCTCACACTCATCTGTCCAGGCATACTTGCGGTTCTTCTTCAATAATTCCGTCATGGGCTTGGCTATCTTGGAAAAGTTTTCAATAAATCTTCGGTAGTAACCAGCCAACCCTAGGAAGCTCCTGATTTCTGACACATTGGTGGGAGTCTTCCAGTTTAACACATCGGAGATCTTGTTGGGGTTTACAGCCACACCGGCTCCAGATAATACATGTCCTAGGAATTCCACTTCCTTTAACCAGAACTGGCATTTGCTGTACTTGGCATAAAGTTGTTGCTCACGCATCTTCCAGAACCAACTGAGGTGTTCGGCGTGCTCCTCCTCATTTTTGGAGTAGATGAGGATGTCGTCGATAAACACCACAACAAACTTGTCGAGGTACTCCATGAATACCTTGTTCATCATGCCCATGAAGTAGGCTGGAGCATTGGTCAGGCCGAAGGACATAACTGTGCATTCATATAGTCCATATCTGGTAGTAAAGGCGGTCTTGGGAATATCACTTTCTCGAATCTTCAGCTGTAATAACCCGTGCGGAGATCAATCTTGGAGAATACTCGGGCACCACGTAGTTGGTCGAATAAATCATTGATTCTCGGGAGTGGGTACTTGTTCTTGATGGTGACATCATTGAGAGCACGATAGTCAATACATAATCGGAGGGTACCATCGCTCTTCTTTGCAAACAAAACCGGTGATCCCCAAGGTGAAATGCTTGGGCGGATGAACTTTTTCTGAATCAATTCGTCAAGCTGTTTCTTCAGTTCCACTAGCTCGGGACTTGTCATACGGTAGTGTTTCTTGAATATTGGGTTTGTTCCCGGTATTACTTCAATAGCAAATTCAATATCACGATCAGGGGGCATTCCGGGTAATTCATCTGGAAAAACATCCGGGTATTCACTGACCACGTACACTTCCCCTATCTCCGGGGCTTGAGCAAGAAACATCTTCGCATTTATCTGGTGAGGCTTATTTGGCACATAAGTGGTTCGTATGCCTTCCGGGTTGGTGAGAGTAACTGCCCTGGTTGCACAGTCGATCTGAGCTGCATGCTGAACTAACCAATCCATACCCAGGATGGCGTCGAGGCCGGGCACATTGAGAGTGCTGAGCTGAGCGGGAAATTTCACTTGATTGATGCTGATTGTCAGATCTTGACACATGGTGTTTGTTTTCATCTCAGAGGCGGGGGTTTGTATCACCAAAAGATGGCCCAAAGGGGAAACGGAAAAGCGGTGTTTGGCAACAAAATCCTTCGAGATGAAAGAGTGGGAAGCTCCAGAATCGAATAAAATCAGCGCGGGTTTAGTGTTGATAGTACACGTACCAAGCACTACGTCTGAAGCTTCATATGCTTCCTCTGCTGACATGTGGTGGACACGGGCAACTTGAGGTGGCTTGATCGCAGCAGGGTGGTTGTTGCCGGAGTTGTTATTGTTGCCGTTGTGGGGCAATCCTTGATGTAGTGTCCTGTCTTGCCGCACTTGAAGCAGGAGTTCTCCCTCTTACAATCATCCACAGTGGGCGCTTGTGGTAGAATCCTTCCCGGGGTAGCCATCCTTCCTGGGTTGATTCCAGGTGTTCTGAGGTGTTGAGATCCGGTTGTTGGGCTGCCATGGGCGTGGTTTTGAAGAACCTCCTTCATGCTGGTTCTTACGGGGCTCGAACTTCCGCTTGTGGGAGTCATAAATTGAGCGGTGCTCCTTCTCTGAAATCAGTGCCGTGTTGATCATGGACTGGAAATCTGGAAACTGCAGAACACTGAGCTGAGTTTTTATGGTCTGATGCATCCCATGAAGGAACCTGTCTTTCTTCTTTTCTTCTGTGTTGATGTCCTCAGGTGCATAGCGAGCAAGGTTGTTGAACTTGGTCAGATATTCGCTGATGGACTTGCTGCCTTGAGTAAGTGCCAGAAATTCCTGCTGTTTCATTTTTATGAGGCTTGAGGGGATGTAGGCCCTGCGGAATGCTTCCTGAAATTCTGCCCAAGTGACAGGGGGTCCATCGCCTCTGGCGTCCTTTTGGTTGTCCCACCAAACGCTGGCAGGGCCTCAAGGTAGTGGGCAGCGAAGGGCACCTGGTCTTGCTCGTCCACGCGAGCGAGCTCCAGTTTCTTTCCCATAGCGCGGAGCCAATCATCAGCCTCAAGTGGGTCATCAGCATACGCGAACTTGGGCGGTTGTGTGCGCTGGAAGTCTTGCAGCTTTGAGCGGCCTGGGGGTGGAGCATTACGGGCTTGCATGTACGTGCCAAACTCTCTCATGATCTGTGTCAGATGCTGGTTGTGGCGTTCATCCATCATCATCATAAACTGACTTGGGCTTGGTTCCTGATTTGGTGGAGGAGGCGGTGGTTGCGGGGGCTCGGGATCCTCGCCAGCTTGTCGTGCGGAACGACGAACCGGGGTTTCTTGGCTGCCACTCGCACCGCTATTGGGCCTCATCCTGAATAGTTGAACGTGGTGGCGCGTATCATGAGCATCCACATGGGGAAAAGTGTAACATCCAAGAAAAACCAAATGGTAACACGGTTTGCAAAAACAACAACAAGTATGATGTTATACAATGGATGATGGGGTTACAAGATTCAAGCACTCGCTATTTTACAAAAGATGCAAAGTAAAGGTACAAGCTACCCGTACAGGATACATGATACAAGATGCGAGATACAAAGCACTCGGTACAAGATGCAGGATACAACCCTACCACTACATTATTCAAGCACGCGATACATCGGAAGGTATAGTACACTAAGCGATGTCGTCTCCGAGCGTCTAGAACTCCATCTCGAGGGGGTCGCTGGCGTGGCGGTGTCGAGGGGCTCCTCCGCGGGGCTGTAGTCGGGTGAAGCGCGGTCGTCACGGGAGTCTCCGGAGTAACGTGGCTCGGCCTGGACGCGACGACGCTGAGACCGAACGGGTGAAGCGCGTAGTAGTGAGTGCGCTGCTACGGGTACGGGAGGTGGCGACGGAACGAGGGGAGACGGGCATTCCCCTCCTGATCTGCTCGAGGGAACTTGGTAAAGGTGGGGAGACGAGGTGGTGGCGGACGTACCAGCTCCAGAGGCTCGCGTCTCGGCCAAGGCCACGTTGGCGCGAAGCGAGGCAAGCTGGAGAAGAGTGACGTGGAGGTACTGGTGGAGGAGGGTGTGTACTGAAGAATGGCGGAGAGGGGAGCTGGGGTCTCCTGGGTTGGGAAAGAGGATGTCCCCGTTGTCTAAAGCTAACCTCGGGAAGTAGGCGTAACGGGTGCACTGCTTCATGACGGGATCGAAGGTGCGAAGGAAGAGGATGGCATCTCCTGCAGCCTCCTGTATGGCTCGAGACGCCTGTGTACAGACACCGGAAGTGAGGCCGTGCTCGATCCCTGCGGACACGGGCTCGGCGCAGCGGACGGTGGCGGTGAACTCCGAGGTGACCCTGTCGAGACGGTTGTGGTACACGTGGTAGTCGGGGGAGGTGCGCCTGGGTAGAGGTGGTCCCAGATCTCCCGAAGAAACTGCGGAAAACCGGGAACGTGCACGGCGGTAGTCTCGGCGAGCAACTCTGCCATCTGTGACAGAGACAGAATTCAAATAAAGTGAGCGTTAAGTTTTAAAGCACAAACAGACAGAGAAACAGGAAAAAGTTGTCAACACAACAAGTTTATTCTACGCCGTCCAAGAACTAGGGTATCCTACAGGCAGTTAGGCTCTGATACCAAGCTCTGTGGCACCCCGATCCAGATGATCGAGTTACCCCATATACCAGTCCCAGAAACACTGGATATATGACAGCTTGATAAACAAAGGCAAAACCAAATATATTCATAAGGCTTCGAGTTCGAACAAATACAAGGTTACAACACGGGTGAGGCTCCAGCTCTTGCGCAACAGGCGCACACAACAGTATGTACATTATTTTTCTAACATCGAGCCTCTAGCGGAAGTCGTAGCGGAAGCGAAGATAGTAGCGTGGCGAGAGCGGCCTTATTCCACAGGGTCCTGCCTGGGACACGGGTTCCTAGTTCTCATAGAGCGGGTACTCGGCGACGGTTCAGCAGGGTCTGGCCACATGAAAAGCCAGGTAAGTACTTGAAGTACTCGCAAGACATCAGCCCAAAAACAAACAAAGTCTATCTATATGGCATGGCATGGTTCAGAAAGTATCATGGCAGGAGTTCGGGTGCGAGGGAGAGTCCAAGCTTAACGGTTGGACAAAACTTACCTACTTACCTTAGTAGGGACATTTTATGTCATCAAGTGAGATCACGTTTCTCACTCAACAACTCGTAACCACAACTAGGCTACCAAGCCTCTAGCCAACTCTGGCTTAATTCACAACTTCCCGAGTCCTTAGCCAACTCTGGCTTGATTCACAACTTCCCGAGTCCTTAGCCAACTCTGGCTTGACTCCCAACATTCCTGTGTTCGTTGGTCTCAACTTAATTATTTCCCAAGTTCGACTGGACTGACTCATAGTGTGACTTGACCCAAACATCGTCCCATAACCCAGGGACAAGGCTAGACATCCAGATTTACACTCTCGAGAGGTTGCAACTTTATCCACACGCTGAAGTCTAGGCTTGTACCGCCGGTACCGAAGTACTAGAACCGACATGGCGAGCACAAACCCATACTTCCACAACGTTTACTCTACCAGACACTCCCTGTATAGCCACCGACATAACTCTATGCCTTATGAGAAGTGAATCCGGCACGTCCCCAACCCATGAGCGACACCTAGCTCCGGAACCTTCGCAAGCCTAGCCCCGACCAACTATGGTAACCGACTAGACTTGCCAAAGGGTGGCATCAAAGGAGGCTGATAAAATACCCGGCCATGGTCCGCCCACACGGAACGACGCATGGTTGTGCTGTGTGTTGGTGAGTGGCACTAGTGACTCAATCTAGTCGAGGGAGGTGATTATCTTCTTAGTCATTTTGTTTGATTACAGACATCAACATTAACAAAGTAACACAAGGTAACCACATAACAATAACAACACAGAATAAACATATCACTTTCAGGTAACATAACAATATAATACCCGGTGACATGGCGGTTCCTCCGGCCGGTGTCACCAGGGTTAGTGTTCACAGAATAAATAACATAGTGTTTCAAACGGATAACCGTGGCGGTTCCCAGCCGGTGTCACCGTAAAGAATGAACCGAAAAGCACTCATAAAATGAGAGAGCATCCATTCCACTCGAGGGTTTTCCGACGTGGTGTCAGCAATCTCGGCAAAAAGAACCAAATGGAAAGTCAGCGTCCCAAGCGTCGCAGTCCAGGTGGCTTACGCCAACCACGTTTGACGGAGGGACAAGAAGCAAATAACTCTTTTGGCAAATGCCCCCAACTCCGAGGATCATAAGACGACATTCGTCCGCTCCTCACCTCGGCGAAGAGGAAAAAGCAAACAAAGCCCCGCAAGCGCGAGACGCACAGTTGTAATATTTCCCCCATTCCTTCGACTGAGGCGGTTCCTCCGGCCATTGTCTAGGGAACGAGAGTGATGCACAGATAAGTAGCTATAAGGTAGTGCAACAATTAAAAATGCAATATGGCATGTGAGATGCAACAGATATTAATTCAACAGTCAAAATATTTCCTAAGTTCGACCAAGTTTAAATTGGGTTGGTGGCTTGCCTTCGGGTTCAGAGACAATTCCTACTCCGTCGGAGAGGTTCGAATCTAATCAAAACAAGACAAACATGCATCAAACTCTCTCCTAAATTATTTAAATAAATGCCCAAAAAATAAATTCCAAAAATTTTTTTCTGGTTCCATTTGAAAGAGAAAATTCAAAAAAAGCCAACAAAATTGGTTTCATATTTTTCTGACCATTTTTCAGAGAGATATTGCAATTCAAAGTTTGGTTTAATTTCTGCCCTTTTTCAACAGAAAAATAAAACAGAAAAACGTTCAGGAAATGATTAAAAATCTGACCAGTGGGTCCCACTGGTCAGTGACTTATAAACGAAACGTTTTCTTTTTCAACCGCGCGGGAAAACAGAAGGGGGTCCGGCGAAACTCCGGCGAACTCACCGGCGAGGTTTCCCGGTGGCTAGGGGGCAGGGGAGGCGAGGGAGAGGGTGCTAGGCGGCTCGGGAGGCGGTCCGCAGCTCGTCGGTGAACTTGCGCTTGCTGGGAAGGTCGGGGGTGAGCAGAGCTTGCACGCCGCGGCTCCGGCGATCTGTCGACGATGGCTACGTCGATTCCGGCCACGGCTTGCTCCGGCGAGGGTGGCTACGGGTTCTCCATGGGCTAAGGAGGCTGTGGGTGGAGGGAATTGTTCTGGGTAGCTTCTACGGCGAAGAAATCACGCGGATTCCTTGCGGCGGTGGTGGACTTGATTCCGGCGAAGGGGACGCTACTGGCTTCAATACTGCGGGGAGGACGACTGGGGTGAGAGGAGGTGGTGTGGTGCTCTGGGTTGCCGGGGTAGCCTACTTATAGCGAGGGGAGGAGGTGGTGGCCGTCACGGGCATGGATGCGGTGTCCCGGAGATGTGGTGGAGCGGACTCGGCGTCGTCGGTGTAGCGTCGGTGCGGCGTCGTGCGTGTGGAGCACCTGCTGGACGACGAGTTTGCGGAGAGGGGAGGAGTGGCACGGGTGGTCGGTAGAGAGGCTGGCAAGCGGGGCCATGGCGGCACTGCTTGCCGTGGCTGCTGGGCGGTGCGTCGCGGCGCTGGTGGCCTCTGCGTGCGTCCTCGCGCATTCATGAGCTCGCAGAGGAAGGATCAAGCACGGGAAGGCAGGGGAGGGGGGATGGCATGGAGGTGGCGACAGCTGGCGGCGACAGTGGCGTGCGGCGCATCCTGGCATGCTTGGAAGGGTGCGCGGGGGGCGTTGCCGGCGTCGGGGAGGAAGTGGAGTGGCCTGGGGAAGGTCAGGGGAGCGGCTGGGCACGGGGAGAGGCGAAGGGAGACCGCACGGCGACGCGCAGAACGCGGCGGCGCCGCTCGGCCAGGTGTTCGACCGTGGTGACAGTGGTCACCACTGTGCAGAGCACGCCAGAAGCGGTCATCGACCCATATCTCGCAGCTCCCTGCTCCAAATCGAGTGTGGTTTTGAGCTCTGTGTGCCAAATGTGATAAGCTTCAACTTCCCTGACTAGAGTTTGGTCCAATTCGAAAGTTGGGCTATAGGAAATTTTGGAAAAACCATACTGGTCAAAAGCGGAAAATTTGGTTTTGATGAAGGAAATGAAATGGAAATGGTTCCAGAAAATTCCCTGAGGTGTGTGTACTCCTATGGGTTGTGTCTAGGGTCTTGGATCACAAGGAAGAGAACATTTGCTTTGCACTTTGAAAATAAAGAAGAAAATAGGCAGAAACTAAAGTGGGGAGTTACTCCAAAATTTTGTAAACAAGGTATCAAATGTTTTTATATATTTTGGCTATATATTGCCCAGGGGTCATCCCCTAATTTTTGCAGAATTTTAGGAAAGATATTTAGAGTACTTCCTTTGTAAAGTCCCAATAAAGGAATTTTGGTAATTAAAATAAAGGAAAATATAGAAATAATATTTTTGGGTGAAATGAGCCAGCAACAAGTTTGCCAAGTGGGAGAGAATTCAAAACATAAGATCCCAAACCTGGACAAGGTTTCGTAAATGGTCGAGAATTTTTAAAAGGGCAACCAAATCAAGGGATAATTAAATCCCAAATTTCAAGAATAAATTTTTAAAGAAAATTTTTGAAAGGCCAAATTTCAGGATGTTACATAGTCGGCCTCGCCGGAGAAGATGAGGTAAAGGAGATGGCCATGCTCTTTGGAGAAGGTATGGCAAAAGAGATAATCGATGTCGACGCAGAAGATGCGGTGGAAGCTTCCCAAGACCGTAAGAAGGCGAAGACCCTGATGCAGATGGTACTTCAGTTTGACTCACTTTAGTCGCTTAACTTACTTTTACCCTGCAATGCTGGGGCTTAGATCTGTTACCTGTCGCATGACCCAGCCTTTCTAAAGGAGACGATGAAGAAAGTGCAGTCAGAGCTTTTGCGTCTGCGCAAGCGGAACACTGATGCCCTGGATTACTGATGCTAGCATTTTTGAGGCCTGCGAGCGTACCGCCGAGTGCACCCGGGAGGCCGTTGTGCTGAGCGGGAAGCTGGTTTCTTACCTGGAGAGCAACACCGCCTCGGATAAGGAGGCGGTGGCCCATTGGGTTGCACTTGCAGAGGGTGCATCAGTCTCTAGACCTCGTGCCGGGTGACCGTGAAGTATTTCCTCCCCGTAGCAGTTTAACAGCTTCTTTTCCCTATTAATAGCTGGTGTTTGATGCACCGTTAAGCTTTGTAATAGTTAGTTTATGAAGCTTTGCCATTGCTAAGTAGCCAACCTAGAAGACCTGCCTTTTGTCTCGCACTCTCGTCCATTGTTGGGCATATTGATGTTTCTCTCATGACCTTATAATGATCAATGGAACTAGGAATCGCGTGGTCCTGATGCTCCAAAATTTCTTTCTCATTGGTTCTACTATAAGTGATCTTTCCTGAATCTGTATAGCAATTGAATGTTGAATTGCCGGATGTCCATGGCTTTCCTGCAAATCAAGATCCAAATTTGTACCGCCTCCAGTACTCTTAGTTTCATTTCCTATTGTTCGAATAATAGGTTTATATATGTTTCATTGCTTCTACTTAAAAAAATGCGAGTACTACTGCATTATAAATATCTGCACTCTTTACAGATCAAGCTGTGACTACTTCTGAATTAGTTTTCCTGCTGATTGAATTAAACTTTACTTGTCATAAATCTATATAAACCCAGTACTTGTATATCACCAAATTTTCATATAACAGGCCAAGCACTTTTCTATCCATTGGATCAAGAACGGAGGGCTGAGATGTGGCCTAAGTCTCACTATTAGTTGTACACAGCAAGTCACCAGAGCTGAGTCCATTGCAATGTGGACACGTTCCATCTTTTTGGAATTCGAAGCGAGCCGATTAATGCTATGGCGTAGTGGCACCGCCCACTACTCCTTAAAAACCCCAATCCTTGCTAGCTCATGATGCCACAGAATCTGCTCTCTATCTCTCTCGCCCGCTGCCTGCTACTAATTAGCAAAGATGCCTCGCAGTAACGACACATAGGAGCGCCCGTCGCTGGCCGATACTCCCCCCGTCAGCGGCGAGTCTGTTGAAGGACCGACGCCGAAGACGAGCGACGACAAAGAGCTCGCCAACTACAATGATCCCACCTGGATGCTGGGCCCGCCGAAGATTGATTCTGAGGAGGAGTCAACCGAAGAGGAGGAGAGGAGGACGACGAGGACGAGGACGAGGCCGACGCGCCGCTCCCGAAGAACGGAACCCCGACGAAGGAGAAGACAGACGCCACCCCCAAAGACAGCGATATGCTGCCGCCACCGCCACCGCCTCTGATGGCCCCCAACAAGCGACGCCGTGAGAAGGAGGATTGCGCGGAATCAGGGCGCAAGAAAAACAAGAAGTAGCTATAGCTAGTAGTAGCAATATGTACTAACCGAGAAAAAGACTTGCTCAAGATGTGAAATTTTATCCTATTTGTTTTTTCTGCAGCTAAGATGTGAGTTGGTTAGCTAAGTTTTGTGTTTGGTTAAAGGGATAAAAAGTGTTTAGAGGTAGCCATATTTATGTTTGACTTGAGGTGTGGGGTGATATGGTAACCTCTATGATATGATGGTGAGTAAAACAAATTCATGAAACAGTTTTCCTCTATGATATGGTAACCAACAGTTTTCCTGTATCTAGCGTGTCACAAAATTCGCAACACGAATTTAAATCGCTCATGAAACGAAAGTAAAACAAATTCATCTGTGGTAGTGGTAATGGGCTCAATTCATGGCCCAGGTTAAATGACCCAGTCCGTTCCCACCCGATGATTTCAAATTCGACGCAAATCGCAATATTGCCATTGGCTTAATCATTCCTTTCGTCAAACACTTCTCTTTGTCCCATCGCCGGTGGCTCTAGGGCTTAAGCCCGTCTTGCGGCTCGGCCGAGGATGGCAATGGGCGGCGCCCGGCGCCTCCGTCCTCTCCCTCTCCCTCTCGCTGGTGCCTCCGTCGTCTCCCGCTTCGTCGGATCACCAACGTGCTCTCCATCTCTCACTCGCTGGCTCATCGAGGTCAAAGCTTCGATTTTTCTGTGCCGGTCACAGATCCATGGGCGGCGGCGGTGGATCTGTGGGCGGCGTCGATGGATATATGTGGGTGTCCCGTATGTTTGTTCAAACTTCTCTCGTTCTTCTACAGCTTGTTTGCCTTTGGCTGTTTGAATAAGAATGGAAGTGGTACTCATTTTTGTATAAGTCAGAATCTGCATCTGAATGTGATAGCTTGTTGAATCTGAATGCTCTATCCTGAAATTCTAGTAGTAGTAGCTCTGGTTGCTGTACTTAGGTTTGTAAAATCCTGGGGTACTCATCAAGTTCGCAAAATTCTGGAGTACTCATGTTTGTCAAATTCGAGTAGGAGTAGCAACACTCCTTTATCTTCTTGAAGTTGTGTTCATTGCTTTAATGAACTGAAATACTCCGGTTTGCAGCTCGGCATGTTTGTCTGCATCATTTGCTCATTGACTGAAGCTGAGTATTGCTTGCTTGCACTGCTCGCTAGCAGCAGTATAATTGTTTACTACATTATTAACTGTCTAAATTTTGTTCTTATTGCCCCATGTTTTTAGTCTAATGCGCAGAATACTAAACTTCTACTTTGGCAGGTACATGATCATGTTTGCAAATTTCTGGAGTACTAATTTTTGTCCGAATTCGAGTAGGAGTAGCAATACTCCTTTATCTTCTTGAAGTGGTGTTCATTGATTAAATAAACTGAAATACTCCGGTTTGCAGCCTACACTTCTTGCTTGTGTGCTCCATTTACTCATTGAATGCAGCTGAGTATTGCTTGCTTGCACTGCTACCAGCAGTAGCAATTTCTTGCTTGCACTGCTCGCTAGCAGCAGTATATTTGTTTACTACATTAGTAACTGTCTAAATTTCGTTCTTATTGCCCCATGTTTTTCATCTAATGCATGGAATAATAAACTTCTACTTTGACAGGTACTTGATCAAGTTCTAGAGCGCTGATAGTGTGGCCAGGAAGAGAGTGGACTTCGGCAAGGCTAGGTTGCCCCAGTCTGCAGCAGGGCTAGGAACGCTGATGAGTGGGATCTCGTTGAACATTTGTATGAATACCAATCAGCTAGTTCGCCTTTCAAAGGAAGACCTGAAGCTTTGGGAAACTGCAAAGAGAGTAGGAAATATTACTGTAAGGCAGTAGTAGTCCTTGTGGTTGTTTTGTGGGTGGCTTTCGCCATGTGTTGTAAATTGTGCAAACCTCATTAGATAATCTGAATGAAAAGCCACAAGCAACTTGCCTTGCCGGTTTTCAAGCCTCAAATTCATATCTGAACCCTTACAAAACTGTAGCTGATCAAATAAATGAAAAGCAACAGTTTTTCTGAAGATAACAGCAATATATGGGAAAAGGTAAATCAACACACAAACAAGATTAGCGAAGTTCTCAGGTAAAAAATAAAAGTAGCGACATTCTTTTTTAATCATGTGGGACAGATGACTGAAAGTGCTTACAACACTAATCTATGACTCGCCTCACCTGCTAATCTAAAAAAAATAAAAATCTGGACCAACATTCTGTAATCAAATACTGTAGTACCTCTTATACCCGCCCCCAAAAATATCTCCCGACTTCTGTCACCTTTCAGCCCACGGTGATTACATACAAGCGTGTGCAAGCCTTATTTGCGTTTTATTGGGGCCTAACAAGGCAGATGGACCTATGGCTACCGGGCCACATATTATGCGCTATTCTCAAAGTATGGCCGAACAAAAGCCCTCCTGAATCCTATCAACTATGGGCCACGATGGTAACTAAAAAGTGTTGTGAAGCGTGATTGGTGAATGATTTGGGCCCAACTAAACAGCCGGAGCTATGTGCTACATGGCCCATTTTGCATCCTGTAAACTGGCGGAATTTAACTTTGTCAGCCCATTATACTACACTAACTTCTCTCCACCCCACGAAGAATATAGCCCATTATCTCACCACACAAAGAATCGGGCCCAAACTCGCCCGACCGCACGGGAGTCATGTGATCTTAACAAGCCGGTACAAATGTGGGGAAATCTGCTTATTTTGCAGCGTCGGCCCACTCATGCCCAATGATCTGGCCCAATCTACGCTTCTCTTGCGCACGTGCGCGAATATGGTGGCAACAAAGCTGACATGTGGGTCCCCGAAATAATAAATATTTATTTTTGTACATTTTTTGTTCAATTAGTAATGTTTTATATTATTTCTCACAATTTATATATGACTTAAAAATTGTGAGGTCCCGTCCGAAATAATAAAGTTTTTTATTATATTTGTAATAATAAAATTACATTTATATAATTTATATATATCTTTAATTAAAATATATGTTGGTCCCACTACTGACACGCGGGTCACCAGCTGACACGTGTAAAAGCACGTGCGCAAAATATTGGTTTCCCTGCTGACAGGTGGTCCCCGTTCGTACTGTTCCTATACAATTGTGGCACAGAGGTTGTGTCGGCCTGACATGTGGGTCTGTCTGCAACATCTCTTGGACTGGTGTGGGAAATGTGTGGGTCCAGGTCTGACAACGAGGTGTCGGACAGAGATGTAGGTGCGCTTTGGGTGGGGTCCATGTGTGTCGGATGTCGAAGCCCAGTGGCATGTGACGGTTTGTGTTCGGGTTCGTCCTGTTCAGCCCGCAAAAAAGCTTGTGACGGAAGGCCCCTTGAGATCCGTGACGGTTAGGGCCGTTTCGTCTGACTTTTTCCGGCCAGGCGGGCCGCCCATGGATCCGTGACGAGAAATACCGAGGGCGTCAAAAATAGTTGAGATCAGCCACGGACAAGAGAACCGTGGCGACAAATCCGTCATAGAATAGGGGATTCTTGTAGTGCTTCTTGGACTCACTGACGACGGTGTGCATTGCGCCTCGGAAACATCAAACCAGGAGAACGGCAAGCACCGGAGGAAAGTAAACAAGGAACCTCACGACGTGTATCCAAACGCGTTGCTCCCCACGGAGAGACAACGCCGAGAACGTTGCCATCATGCTGAAAACGTCTCCATCACGCCAATCCAACCCGAAACTAGGCTTTCACCCGAAGACCTCAACTAAACTGAGAGAGGGCGAGGGAAATGTCGACACACCTTGGAGACAGCTCCAATGAGGGGAATGGTGCCCACAGGTGCCATCGTCACCGGCACAGACAGCGGACCGCACACCCACAGCATCCCGGCCGTCCACCTCCACCTTCGTCCCCAGGCCCTCGCCGCCAGCCACCTTAGTTGGGCTCACAATCCCCATCCAAGTAGTAGCCCCACGACGTCACGCCTGCGATAAAGGGAGAAACGCCCCGCCACCACCTTCCCTGGGGCGCGCAGCGGCTTTGCGTGGGTGAGGAGGAGGTGTGAGGCCCCACTGGCCGGCGTGTTTCCCTCATGTCGCCAGAGGAGGGTGGCAAAAGTGGTGTTCCAAAGAGAATTTCAAAGCACCAATGTGTTGTCCACGCCTCACCCTTACATACTTTTCCTTTTTCTCTACAACTATGGTGGTCACATCTTGAAATTTCGAGTCCCTGACTCATGCACTGGTACCAAAAAAATCTCGGATTGCTCCTTATTCAACGATCTGGTGACGTCGAGGTCGATTAGCAGCAAATCACGGCTCCCTAAGCCTCCTATGATGGATTCTTGTTACACGAGGACAAGGTGTCTCGTGTGTCGGTACGCGGACACCGGGGATGCTGGGCACCCCCTATTTGTTCGGTAGGAGGGCGCGAGGTGCTTCGGATTCGGTCCCCGAGCTCAAACACAAGCACACAAAGATTTTACCCAGGTTCAGGTCGCGTTGCCACGTAACACCCTACGTTCTGCTTGTCTGGATGTATTGTCGATGTGGTGGTTTACAGTGGAGTATCAACTAGAGCTGCGTTACCCTCATGAGCTGGGGAAGAACACGTCCAGGGATTCTCGGGGTGTTGTTCTTCTAGCCCCTGAGTCTAAGTGTAGAGCTCCAGGTGATGACTAGCAATGGCGATCTCTCTCTCCCAGATGACCTAGGCCTCCTTTTATATGCCAAGGGGACACCACAAGTGATCATCCTCCACTCGCCACCGAGGCACGGCACGCATCGAGCGCATGCCAAGGTGGCACCTACCGGTTGTCTTCGTGGCCACACGGTGCCTCGCTGTCTTCCATGTCTTCCGTCCCGCCGGAGCAGAGGAGACCGCAAGTCTTGTCTTGTCTAAGGTCCGGGCGCTGCGCGGGGCGCAGTACCTGAGCCGACTGGACCGTGAGTCAGGTCTTGTCAGTTTCATCTGTCCGTGTCTTCCCTGTCTGCGAAGCAACCCTTGCCGGAGTGGCGGTGTAGAGAACTCCCGCCACGTAGCTGGTCCCGGCCTTCCCGTGAGCCGTGCTCTCCCCGGGAATGACTTCCCGGCTGAGCCCTACCCGCCAGGAACGCCACTCTGCTCCCCATGCGTGAGGCGAGCCCACGTGTCCGGTTCCCGGGGAACCCCGGTTCCCTGGAAACCGACAGTAGCCCCCGGGCGTTCCAGGGCATTCAGGATCGATCCATGCCCTGGAACGTCCTAAGTGAGGCGCGTGGGCTCCATGTGTCCCGTGTGTCAGTCATCGTGCGACCGCTTCGCGCGGTGGTGACACGTGGTTGCTTCCATCGGTTGCTTCGATTGGAGGGGGCGTGCTGGCTCCCGACTTGTCTCCTCACTCCCGCCTCCCAATGATGGGCGGTTTGCAGGTAATGATGCCCTCCTGGGCAGGTCCGTTTTCGAGGCAACTGAGATCGTGCGTGGTTCGATTCTTAAAAACGGAACCGCCTGCCTTCTTCTTCCTTCGGTTTTCCCACAGGCCTCGGGTCCTTCTTCTTCGCGCTCGATGGCTCCTCCCAAGCGCTCCACCCCAAAGGGGAAGTCCAAGCACGCCGGCCTTCATGTCCCCGCGCTCTAAGGTGTGGGAGGCGCGGGATATGGCACCTCCTTTCTTCCAGCCCCCAGGCTTGGCCCCCTCGCCCGTGTCCGACAACTGCGTCCTCCGGGCCGCCTCGGGCCTTGGGGGCCTTCCCTGGCGAGGCTCCCACGTGACACATGGCGAGTTGGATCTCCTTGCCGCCGTCGGCTTCCTTCCCTGTGCCAGTTGGTGCTCGTGGCGGGTCACGGAGGAGGAGGAGGAAGCCCCTCGCCCCGCTTCCAATAAATGTGTGTTGTTCGCGTCTCATCTGGAGCGTGGGCTTTCTCCTCCCATCCATCTCTTCCTTCGCTTGCATCTTCGCCTGTATGGTGTGCAGTTGCACCACCTCACTCCCGATTGCATCACCCACATCTCCCGCTACATCACCTACTGCGAGGCCTTCCTGGGCACCCACGCCCACCTGGGCTTCTAGTGTTCTCTGTTTACCCTGGAAGGCCGGATTTCCGGGGAGGGTGACGACGAGCTGGAATGCTGGGCGATGAGAATCGTCCCGCGCCGCTCCGTCTACCCCAACCTCGCTCTCCTTGGCGCATGCGGCGACTGGCAGCGTTCGTTTCTCTACTTTCCCGAACTTCCTCCTTCATCGAACGGTCCGAGTCTCCCCCTTTTAGTCGTGGCTTGCTGGCTTCCCGGGTGGGGTGGTCCCGAAGCATGCATGGTAGTCCAGACGAGGTGCACATCCTCACCGAGCGCCTGAAGGCTCTAGTGGAGAAGGGCCTCTCCGGGCTGGATCTTCTGGTGACCTGGATGGCGCGGAGAGTCCAGCCGCTCCAACTCCGCATCCACACGATCGGGGAATGGTCCCCGGAAGGTGACTTCACCCGCATCACGATGCGGGAACTGCGGATCCATGAGTTGGAGGGATGGGTGCGGTCCATATCGGCCCTTCCCGTTGTCCGTCCTTACCAGCCCGGCCTTCTTGCCTACGCCACGCTCAACCCTCCTCCACTGGTAAGCCCTGGTCACTCCTTTGGCCCTTTTACGCTGATCCCTTGTCTGATTGTTTCATCACACTTCAGCTGCTCCCCCGGAGCTCCTTCTAGTTGGGCAACACGGTTTTCCGCACCGGTCTGATTTACCAGGGTCCCTTTCACATGTATCCTTCCCAGGATCTTCCATCCAGCGCTGCGGTGGCGGGGGTGCTGAGGAGTGAGCTGGTTGGTCTCTCTCGCCCTACCGAGCTGCTGGGCCTACTGGACAGGGCACTAGAGGTATCTTTCTTTGCTTGTTCTCCTCTCTTCCTTCGCTGACTGCTCTACTCATCATCCTCGCCCCTGCTGCAGGCTGAGTGGAAGGCCTCCCGGGAGGCCACTGAGGAACTGAAGGCTGAAGTTGCCGCCCTGCGATCTGCCCTCGCCGCGGAGAAGGGGAAGCCCTTCCGTCAACTTAGCCCCTCGGGATTCCAGGAAGGTCCCTAAGCTTGGTGCAACTTCCTTTACAGGATCCTTATGTAACTCGTCTCGCCCGCCTGTGGGCCTCTGTTGTACAAGATCCTTGGGTTCCCAGTTAGATTTACTTCCACTCCTTTTGTTATTCTCCCGCGCGCGCCAAGGAGAGGCCTCGTGCGGGTGGTTGCCCCCGCGGCACGGTGGCTCGGCGAACCCTGACCTAGCCGGTTAGTGCCGCGGGGACCTGATGACCCACAAGTATAGGGGATCGCAACAGTCTTTGAGTGAAGTAAAACCCAAATTTATTGATTCGACACAAGGGGAGCCAAAGAATATTTACAAGCCTTAACAGATGAATTGTCAGTTCAGCTGCACCTGGAAATAGACTTGCTCGACATAGTTTATCAGTAGCAACAGTTTTATAGCAGTAGCAGTAGTGAAATAATAGCAGCAGTAAAATAAAAGCAGCAGTAATAATTGATGTAGACAGCAGGATTAAAATATTGTAGGCATAGGGATGGATGAACGGGCGTTGCATGGATAAGATAATTCATATAATAGTCAAGCGTAGGGCATTTGCAGATAGATAATAATAAAGTATCCAGGTAATAATCAATCATAGGCATGTGTTCCGTATTTAGTTGTACGTGCTCGCAATGAGAAACTTGCACAACATCTTCTGTCCTACCAGCCCGTTTGCAGCGGGGTCTCAAGGGAAACTACTGGTAATTAAGGTGTCCTTTTAATAAAGCACCGGAGCAAAGCATTAACACTCCGTGAACACATGTGATCCTCACATTACAGCCATCCCCTCCGGTTATCCCAATTGTTGTCACTTTGGGGCCTCGGGTTCCGGACAATTATATGTGTAAACAACTTACAGATATGATCTAAAACAATAATTATCCTCATGATTCAATAACATGTTCAGATCTGAAATCATGGCACTCGGGCCCTAAATGTCAAGCATTAAGCATAACAAGTTGCAACAATGACATAAAGTACTAACAACGGATACTAGGCACCATGCCCTAATAATCTGATATTTATTACATGAATGATCTCATCCAATCCCTACCATCCCCTTCAGCCTACAGCGGGGATTACTCACACATGGATGGGAGAATCATGGATGGTTGATGGAGAGGCGTCGGTGATGATGATGGCGATGATCTCCTCCAATTCCCCGTCCCGGCAGGGTGCCAGAACGGAGTTTCTGATCCCCGAAATAGGGTTTTTGGTGGCGGCGGAGCTCTGGAGTGTTTCTGGAAAAAGCGTCGATCCTCCTCGGGTTTTTAGGTCAAGGGGACTAAGTAGTCGAAAGGGGGACGCGAGGTGATGACCGAGGTGGCCACACCACCCCCGGCGCGGCCCAGCTCTGGCCGCGCGGGCCCATGGTGTGGGGCCCTGTGGCCCGCCTCCGTCTCGTCTTCTGGCTCCGTGTGTCTTCTGGAAAAATAGAAACTCCAGGATATTTTTCGGGAATTTTCCCGAAACTTGACTTTCTGCACAAAAACAAGACACCAGGGCAATTTTGCTGAAAACAGCGTTAGTCCGTGTTAGTTGCATTCAAAGCACACAAATTAGAGGTAAAACAACAGCAAAAGTGTTCAGGAAAGTAGATACGTTTTAGACGTATCAACTCCCCCCAAGCTTAGCTTATTGCATGTCCTCAAGCAATTCAGTTAACAACTGAGTGCGATAAAAGAAACTTTTACAAACACATTTGCTTCATATGATGTAAATATTCTCACTATATGATCAAGTACTTAGGCAATTCATAATAAGGAAATGTAGATAATGCCACCTAGTAGCTATGTGAACTATGAAAAGATACCAACACACTAAGAATAAATAACATGAAATAAGTCTATCTGCAGGATTGCAATGTTCATAATAAGATATGATAAAGTGGTATCTCGCTTGCCTTTATTTGTAGAGCAAAACATAAATGTCAAGGCACCTCTGAAATTCAAGTGAAGATTAGAAGTAAAAATATCAAAGATAAGAGCATCAAAGTTATACCACAGTTAACCGTATTCTGGGACAAGCACATTACACTAAGAATGACAGTTATGCTCTCGAGAAGGTGCTCAAAGAAAGGAAGGTGACTCAACATAAAAATAAAAGATTGGCCCTTCGCAGAGGGAAGCAGGGATTTAACATGTGCTAGAGCTTTTTATTTATAAAACAGAGGTAAAAATTGTTTTGGGAGGTGGTTGTTCCTGTCAACGAATCAGAAAATGGAAAGTACAATATGACCCCTGCCAACCAGACTTTTAAGAGCGGCTCCCATGAAGGACGTTATTTCTACCAACAAGGCAGATCATCCCTCTTTTGTTTACACATGCAGATATTTCACTGGTATCATTGCTTGTCTGATAAATCCGGGCAAAAATGTGAAGAGAATTAAGCGGTTAAAGTCGTAATTAATCAGGACTGGGCACCCCATTTGCCAGCTCTTTTTGCAAAATTAATGGATAAGCGGATGTATATGCCGCTAGTCCGGTGGTAAAGTCTGTTTGACAAGTGACATAAAGACATCCACCCCGTCCTCATGACATGGAAATTTACTTGGAATGGTTCGAAATACCATGTATAGGAGTTTTTGGTGGACTCTTTGGGTAACTTAGTTTTTAAGGATTTGGAAGCACGAGCAGCATTCCCGCTCAGTACAAGTGAAGGCTAGCAATAGACTGGGAAGCGACAATCAAGAGAGCATTAACCGTCATAATCATGCTTGCGACAGAATAAAATTAACGGAGGCATAAAAGTGATACTAGAACTCTGAGGCAAAATAAATCATCAAGGCTTAATTGACTTTTTGTTTTTCAGTCATGAGCATGCGTGAGCATGTGCCAAGTCAATTCAAGTGAATCATTCAGAGGAGGATACCACCATGTCATACCCTTTTATGAATAGAACAATGCAAGCAAATATCTATATGACATGTTATATACTATTAGTGAATTGGAACTGATCATATGAAAAACATGAACTACTAAGCATCCATTAAATAACATTGCCCCTCATACGAATCAGCTAAGCATGTCCACATGAGCGAGTATATGTACAAAAATGAAAACAAATAGAGTTCATACCAGCCTCTCACCACAACTCGAGTTGTCATAAATCGTCATTATTGCTTTTCACTTGTGTGGCTTGAATGATATGAAATGATAACCAAGCTCAATGGAGTCACGGAAGACTGTTGAACTCTGCAACAACTATACAAAACCGAAGAAGAACAACAAATATTTTTGGGTTTTCGATTTGAAACGAACAAAGAAAGGAACAAACAAATAAAGCAAAATCTTTTTGGATTTTTGAATACTAAACCGAAGCTAAAAGATAAAGCAAACCAGTACTAAAAGTACACAAGAGGTAAACAAAGAGAAATAACAGAAATATTTTTGGTCTTTTTGGGTTTTGGAAAATAAAATCAAAACAAGAAACAACAACGAAAAAGAAAGAAACTGAAACATGGATATACAAAGTACCGACCGAATATGATATGAAAGTGAGTGAGATGTCGGTGTACCTCCCCCCAAGCTTAGGCTTTTGGCCTAAGTGGAGATCAATCATCCCATGTGGGCCACGCAGGGGCGCCTCCAGTGTATGACGAAGAAGGTCCCTCGTCCTGGTGTGAGCTCGAGGATGCACCGGTATAATACACGGTATAATCCTCAGGGGGCGCCATGTACGTGTCCTGTTGGTGTTGGGGTAGTGCTGCGAGTGGAAGTTGAGCGCACCTAGATGCTCGTCCAATTCCTCCTTTGACAGTGACAACGGCTTCCTGAAAATACTGAACAAACTAGGCTGCGGCAAAGGAACTTCCTTTTCGGACCCGTCAGTAAACAAAACTTTATAAACTAGACAACCTGCATGAGAGTTAGGTGTAATAAAATGATGAAGCTTCATAGCAGCAAGGTCAAGCCTTTGAGGGGGTAACAACTCATCAGTGGGATCAACAGGAAGGCCTAGATAAGCTAAAACACGTGCAGCAATAATTCCTCCAAAGATTGGTCCTTTTGCGCAAGGCGACGAGCAATCAAAGCACCGAGGTTATAAGTTTTATTATCCTTAAGTGCAGCAGCCAGAAAAGCTAAATGGTAGTTTGAAATGTTACTAGTGTTTTCTCTAGCAAGAACACTCGTGGCAAGATAATAAGTAAAATATCTAATGGCTGGGAGTTGAATGTTCCTTATCTTGCCACGCTGCGCTGTACGGTCATCATCATAAGTCACCTCCCGGTAAAGTTCCAGTAGCTCGGGAGGTTGCCCCTGAATTCTTCTTGCTGTCCCAGATGGAGCAATACCTATGACTCTGCAAAATCTTTTCAGATCCATGGTGTAAGGTCTATCATAAATTTTAAATGCAACAGAGGGACTGAAATGAGTGTTATTGAAGGTAAAGCTCTCAACAAAAATCTTGGTGAGCCTTGCATATTGCTCACTCTCATCCTGCATAAACTCCATCAAACCAACTTTGTTAACAAGGAATAAGAAATCATCAAGGATCCCTGCATCTCTCAAAAAGTCAGTACAAGGGAAGATAGATGCATGTGCAACACCATCATCCCCCTCATCACCAATCCTCGGTGTCATAAGGTCCTCATTGTAGGATGGCCTACATCGAGCAGCAGACCTTGAAGGCCTTGTTGCTCTTGGTGCTTCCCTCTCAAAAATCTCTCCATAAGTGTGATTATGCATCTTCCTTTTCTGAAATTTTTAACAAAACCTCATAAAAATGATTTTGGAGCAACTAAATCAAAGAAACTACTATAGAACTTGCAAGAGGGCTACACATGCATCAAAACTAATTAATCTAAGCATAGAACAAGCATGCAAACTCACTTAACATGTCACCTACAGTACCAAAATACTCAAGACATACACAACTAAACAAAATTCTACTTGGATAAACGGAGGAGTCACATACCGGAGAGCAAATGGTCCAAATCTCAGCAACAAAGATGGGCTGAGCAAGGAGATCGAAAAACTCGAGCAAGAGCAGCAAGAACACGGGTTTGAACAATGGTGGTGTGTCGGGTGAGAGAAAGAAATGAGAGGAAGATGGTGAGTGGAGGGCCAGGTGGGACCCACACCATGCCACGGCGCGGCCCAACCCCTGCCGCGCGGTGGGGTGGTGTGGAGGCATGGTGGGTCCCCCTGGTCAGCCCAGGCACTCCACATTCCTCTTTAAAAACTAAGATTTATGGTATAATTTTCAGAAATTTTTGAAAACTTTCATTTTGCACATTTTCTGGTATTTAAATAATAAACTTAGAGCAGAAATAGAATTTTATAAAGACCAATTTCAACTAAAACTTTGCAAGTTCAGTAACACAACAGTAGGTAAAACAAGGTTGAGAAATAAAATGTTGTTTAGTGCTTCTATGCATTTAAAACATATTTGTTAACAAGGTTGATCAAGTCTTGTCACCAAATAAATTTTATATGACATAAAAGAATTAAACCACATGAGACAATCATGTTACCTTGAATTGTATAGCAATAGATCCAATCATAATACTTTGAAATCCTTCTTGAGGTTCATAAATAGGGCAATCAATACTTCCCACTTTGATAGTTCTAAGATTGGCTATTGTATTTACTCCATATATCTTGTCCAGCTTTTTGGGAAAATAAACAGTATGCTCTTTGTCATTAACATTGAAGGTTACTTTTCCTTTGTTGCAATCAATAACAGCCCCTGCAGTGTTAAGAAAAGGTCTCCCAAGAATAATAGACATATTATCATCTTCAGGCATTTCCAACACAACAAAGTCAGTTAATATTAAACAATTATTAGCCACTTGAACAGGAACATCCTCACATATGCCAACAGGAACAGCAGTAGATTTATCAGCCATTTGCAAAGATATATCAGTTGGTATCAATTTTTCTAAATAGAGTCTCTTATAAAGAGAGAAAGGCATAACACTAACTCCTGCTCCTAAATCACATAGAGCAGTTCTAACATAATTATTCTTAATAGAGCATGGGATAGTTGGTATACCTGGATCTCCAAGTTTCTTTGGAACCTTACCATTGAAAGAGTAATTAGCAAGCATAGTAGAAATTTCCTCATTAGGAATTTTCCTTTTGTTAGAGACAATATCTTTCATATATTTTGAATAAGGAGGCAATTTAATAGCATCAGTCAAAGGAATTTGCAAAAACAAGGGTTTCATCCATTCACAAAATTTATTATAGTGTTCCTCTTCCTTTGATTTATGTTTCTTATTAGGAAAAGGCATTTGCTTTTGCACCCAAGGTTCTCTCTCATTACCATGCTTTTAGCAATGAAATCTTCTTTAGTATACTTTTTATTCTTAGTATGCTTTTCAGGTTCATCTTCACTCTCCTCTTTATCAGAAGCATCATTTTTATCCTTATCATTGTTATGTTCATTACCACTTTCAGTTTCAGCATCAGAGATAGATATACTATTTGGATCATTAACATGCTCATTTTCTTTAATTGATTCAGGAGATTCTTCAACATGTTTATGTTTCTTCTTCTTTTTCTTAGAAGGGTACTAGTTTCATTAGCTAGTTGAGAATCTTGCTCAATTCTTTTAGGATGTCCTTCAGGATACAAGGGATCCTGAGTAGAAGCACCACCTCTAGTTCCTACTCCATAAGCATGTTTTTCATTTTCTCTAGAAGCATTAACTAGCAGATCTTTTTGTACCTTAGTGAGTTGATCTATTTGAGTTTGAACCATATGGAAATGTTTAATAAGCATTTTAACATCATTAGAAGTTCTTTCCACAATATCATGCAATTTACTCATAGCTCTAGAATTTTCCATCAGATGATTCTGCACTCTCATATTAAAGTTATCCTGCTTAACAATATAATTATCAAATTCATCTAAGCATTGATCAGGAGTTTTAGAATAAGGAATATCCCTATCATCAAAATGTTGGAGAGAGTGTACCTCAACTACTGATGGGTGAGGAATTGGCTTACATAATTCTTCTATTGGTGGTAGATTCTTCACATCTTCAGATTTAATACCCTTCTCTTTAAGAGATTTCTTGGCTTCTCTCATTTCTTCATCACTTAGTTCAAGAATTCCTCTCTTCTTTGGTGTGGGTATCGGGGTCGGCTCAGGTATAGTCCAATCATCATGATTTTGGCTTATTTTATCCATTAATTCCTCAGCTTCATCTGGAGTTCTTTTCCTGAAAACACAACCAGCACAACTATCTAGGTATGTCCTAGATTCAACAGTTAGTCCATTATAGAATATATCAAGAAGTTCATTTTTAGCTAATTGATGTCCAGGCCGAGCTCTGAGTAAAGAACAAAACCTTGCCCAAGATTTAGGCAATTTCTCGGCTTCCAATTGTTTGAAATTAAAGATTCTCTGTAAAGCAGCATGTTGAGCACTAGCAGGAAAATATTTCTGGAAGAAAGCATTAACCAAATCCATAGGACTTTTAATGGATCCAGGAGATAAACTATTAAACCAAGTTTTAGCTTCATCTTTTAATGAGAAAGGAAATATTTTAGTAACGAAGTAACTGCGTTTCTTAATGTCATCAGAAAACACACTACTTAAAGTAGAAAGAGTGTTCATATGTTCTACAGCACTTTCATTTTCAGTTCCTCGAAAAGGTTCTTTCTCAACAATAGATATATGTGACAAGTCCATAGAGAAATCATAATCTTTATCTTTTATATCAATGGGAGATGTAGCAAACTTAGCATCAGGAGACAGTTTGTAATTAACAGCACGTCTTGCAAGAAGATTTTTAATAGCACTAGCATCTTTAGAAGCATTGCATTCTTCAATAAATTCATCATCAAGTTCAACATAAGTTTCCTCGAAATCATCACTAGTATGATCTCTTAATTCAGGTGAACTAACAGGTGTAATGGGACTTTCATTAGGTGTTTCAGCATTTTCAGTTTGTTTTGACTTAGCAATTGTAGCATCTAGAAAAGGACCTAATGAACCACTCTCATCAAGCACAGTAGAAGCATCATCAAAATTTCAGAAGTATTTTCAGATTCAGCAGAAGTAGCAGCACGTGAAGCATGTGTATGTGGTGGTGTGACAAGTTGACTTATAACAGACGGTGAATCAAGAGCAGCAGAAGTACTCAGAGTTGTACCTCTCCTTGTAGTGGATGGCAGTATGCGAACCTTCTTATCATGAGGTTTACCCATGATGATAATTGCAGCGAACAATATCACTCTCAGGTGAGCTTATAAATAGAGCTATGCTCCCCGGCAACGGCGCCAGAAAATAGTCTTGATGACCCACAAGTATAGGGGATCGCAACAGTCTTCGAGGGAAGTAAAACCCAAATTTATTGATTCGACACAAGGGGAGCCAAAGAATATTTATAAGCCTTAACAGATGAATTGTCAGTTCAGCTGCACCTGGAAATAGACTTGCTCGACACAGTTTATCAGTAGCAACAGTTTTATAGCAGTAGCAGTAGTGAAATAATAGCAGCAGTAAAATAAAAGCAGCAGTAATAATTGAAGTAGACAGCAGGATTAAAATACTGTAGGCATAGGGATGGATGAACGGGCGTTGCATGGATAAGATAATTCATATAATAGTCAAGCGTAGGGCATTTGCAGATAGATAATAATAAAGTATCCAGGTAATAATCAATCATAGGCATGTGTTCCGTATTTAGTCGTACGTGCTCGCAATGAGAAACTTGCACAACATCTTCTGTCCTACCAGCCCGTTTGCAGCGGGGCCTCAAGGGAAACTACTGGTAATTAAGGTGCTCCTTTTAATAAAGCACCGGAGCAAAGCATTAACACTCCGTGAACACATGTGATCCTCACATTACAGCCATCCCCTCCGGTTATCCCAATTGTTGTCACTTTGGGGCCTCGGGTTCCGGACAATTATATGTGTAAACAACTTGCAGATATGATCTAAAACAATAATTATCCTCATGATTCAATAACATGTTCAGATCTGAAATCATGGCACTCGGGCCCTAAGTGTCAAGCATTAAGCATAACAAGTTGCAACAATGACATAAAGTACTAACAACGGATACTAGGCACCATGCCCTAACAATCTGATATCTATTACATGAATGATCTCATCCAATCCCTACCATCCCCTTCAGCCTACAGCGGGGATTACTCACACATGGATGGGGGAATCATGGATGGTTGATGGAGAGGCGTCGGTGATGATGATGGCGATGATCTCCTCCAATTCCCCGTCCCGGCAGGGTGCCAGAACGGAGTTTCTGATCCCCGAAATAGGGTTTTCGGTGGCGGCGGAGCTCTGGAGTGTTTCTGGAAAAAGCGTCGATCCTCCTCGGGTTTTTAGGTCAAGGGGACTAAGTAGTCGAAAGGGGGACGCGAGGTGGTGACCGAGGCGGCCACACCACCCCCTGCGGCCCAGCTCTGGCCGCGCGGGCCCATGGTGTGGGGCCCCTGTGGCCCGCCTCCGTCTCGTCTTCTGGCTCCGTGTGTCTTCTGGAAAAATAGGAACTCCAGGATATTTTTCGGGAATTTTCCCGAAACTTGACTTTCTGCACAAAAACAAGACACCAGGGCAATTCTGCTGAAAACAGCGTTAGTCCGTGTTAGTTGCATTCAAAACACACAAATTAGAGGTAAAACAACAGCAAAAGTGTTCGGGAAAGTAGATACGTTTTAGACGTATCAGGACCCTTGTTTACCGGGTTATGCTTTTTGTGGCACGGCGAACCCAGACCTTGCCGATAAGCTCACCGCTAGGGCTCCGTTTCCGGATGCAAGTTTATATGACACGGCGTACTCCGACCTTGCCGACTTGCGCGCCACTAGGGCTTTTACCGCCGAACACAAGTTGTGGTGGCACGGCGAACTCTGACCTTGCCGATCTTTTTGCCGCTAGGGTTCCGTTTCTGGAAGTGAGTTTTTTATGGCACGGCGAACCTTGGCCTTGCCGACTTACTCGTCCCTAGGTTTGTCATTCCGGATACAGGTTTTTTGGGGCTCGGTGAAACTTGACCTAGCCGAATGTCCTGCCCAACGCAAGGTAGGATTTTCGGTGAGGGGTACTCGGGGGCACGCGGGATCACATGGTCCGAACACCCCCTCTTCCCTCTGCCCTCTGTCCCGGGGGATGAAGTTGACTCGAGCTTGTTCATGACCCGGCGAACCCTGACCTAGTCGACAGCTCTGCCATACGCCAGATAGGGCCTTCCGATTGGGGTACTCCAGGGACGCGCGGGATCACGTGGTCCGAACGCCCCCATCTTTCGCCCGGGTTGCCTTAGGAGGGAGGGGCGTTGACCGGAGGCGCCTCCGGCTCGGGCGTCCCTCCTCCTGCGGCGTCTTCGACCTGTTTGGCTGGGGCCAGCCATTTCTTGTTCGGAGAAGCGAGGGAAGGGGTAAGGCTAGCGGCCTCTCTCTGTGTTCCCCCTTTTCACCGAGGTCCCCCTTGATCACCTCGAGTATGTCTCCTCGGACGACCATGTCGCGGCCGGCAGCCGAGGACTCGTCCTTCGCTTGGTCGTCTGACGCCGTGAGGGCCTTGGTGGAGGGTCTTATCCGGGGGCGGCATCCGTGAAGAGTTTAATCCTCGGGGGGTAGGCCGCCCCAAGGTGTCGGTGAAGCGAGATCCTTGCCATGCCGATCACCAGGTCTTCGGTACATGCTTCCTCTCGAGGCCCCATGGTCGGGGTCGTCTCCCAGCCTTGCAACATAAGGGATGCCCCTCCGCCTCTTCCCCAGGGCAGGATGAGGAGCGGTCGTGGAACGCCCGCGAGTCGCATCTTATTGGCGAAAGCGAGGGTTATCCCGCTGAGGTTCGGCGCTCTGTGCTTTCCCAGAGGTGGGCGGTAAATGCCGGGGTCTTCCCTTCTGGCTCCCCGTCTACTGCCGGTTCCGGGGGTGAGCCGTTATACGTCTCAAACATATCTATAATTTTTGGTTGTTCCATGCATATTATATATCATTGCCACATGCTTTTATAATGCTTTTATATCATTTTGGCACATTTTTATGGAACTAACCTGTTAACAAGATGCTCAGTGCCAGTTCTTGTTTGTTGTCTTTTTGTTTCAGAAAAGCTAGTCGGGGAATTTTCTCGGAATAAGCTGCCAATTTACATGATTTATTTTTACGAAGAAACAAAGACTGCGCCAGGAGGACGCCTGCAGGGGGCCCCAGAGGGGCCAGACGACCCCCAGGCGCGGCCCAGCCTTGGCCGCGCCTGGGCCCCACCTGGGCGCCTCGAGAAGCTTCCTGCGCCGCCATTTCGCCTATAAATTGTCTTCCTCCCGAAAACCCTCGGTACCCGATCATATTTTCCAGAAAAGTTCTGAGGCCGCCGTCGTCGCCAACCCTAGATCGGGAGGGTTCTGAAGCTCTTCCTGGCACCCTGCCGGAGGGGGAGATCGTCACTGGAGGCATCTACACCACCATGCCTGCCTCCGGAGTGAAGCGTGAGTAGTCCACCACGGGACTACGGGTCCATGGCAGTAGCTAGATGGTTGTCTCTTCTCCTTTGTGCTCCATTGTTTAGATCTTATGAGCTGCCTACATGATTAAGGTCATCTTTATGTAATACTATGTGTTGTGTTTGTGGGGATCCGATGAATTATGGAGTCATGACATTATGGCTCAGTTTATCTATGATATGTTTTATTTATGATCTTGCATGCTCTCCGATGCTTGTGTATGCTTTGGCCGAAGTAATTACTTGTGTCATTAGAGAGGGTATTTATGCTAGATAGTGGGTTCATGCCTCTCTTGTTCGAGCTCGAGTTGACAGAAACGATTAGAACTTGAGATGTGCTATTGCTACTAGGGATAAAACGGCGGTGTTTATTGCTTTAAGTTGTACTCATTGCTTACATTACGCACCTGGCTTATTGCAATTATCTGTTGCTTGCAACTTAATACTTTCGGGTGACATGCTGGATAGCGATCCCGGGGTGGATTATTAGTCATAGATGCAGTTGGATAACGGTCTATGTATTTTGACGTAACTAGCTGGCTGGCCCGCGCATTTGCGCGGCTAGGTTTTTTATATTTTATTTGCCTGATGTATGACAAACACTTAATTATTATTTCATTTTAATTTACAATATATGAATAGATTCATACCAAATATCTTGAGGAATTATGAATGGATACTTATGTGTTGAAGATTGAGGCAAAACGATATTTTTTCTTTCACTGTAACGTATATATTTTTCCTGGTCACTCATTTAAGAAACCCCTGAGATTTTAGATTTAAGAATGAATGGCTAATATTTCAACTATTTGCTTGTTCGTCCATGGATCCATCTTCATAGGTCTGAATCCATACATGCTCATCTTACCTTTGTTGTTATTCTTTGCACTTATTGTGCTTCGTTGGTTTTGAATCGACTTTTACTTTTCATCCCTATTTTGATAAGAGAACCCAATTTACATATTAAAATAATTTTCTAAATAGTTTTCACCCATCTGCCCCATTATAATCTACAACACTATTAGTTTTGTAGATATTTCTACCTGACCAGAGGAAGTTAAACGTTAGTTGTTGTCTCAAGCATATAACTACTGACATATGTAGCAAGAAATCAGAGGTGCACTTGCCGGCCGAGATCACGTAATGCAACCTTGACAGGCTGCTATCTTCTAATGCAACCTGGAGTCCTGGACGGGTTGCTGCCTGGATCAACCGATTATGCTCCTGGCCGACTATATCCGGCAGCAAAGCCTTGCTACATATTTCAGTAGTTCTATGCTTGAAACAACAACTAACGTTTAAGTTAACTTCCTCAGGTCAGTTAGAAATATCTATAAAACTAATAGTGTTGTAGATTATAATGGGGCAGATGGGTGAAAACTGTTTTTCTCTGAAGCATATGAAGTAAAAGTAATCGTTTGGAAAATTATGGGCACCATTAGTGGAGTGATTACAAAGTAATCGAACTTGTAATATGTAGAACAGTCACAAAGATGTTACGCGCTAGAAAAACAACAATGTGAAAACCAATACAGATAGATAATATTTGTCTATATTTCATAAATACTGTTGATAATGACATAATTATTCATCCCTACGAAAAAATTAAAGTAAAATAATACGCTTTATTTCCATATCTTCTCACAAAAAGGGGCAGTAATTGAAAATGGTAGCCAGATTTTTCACATACATCATAGATCAAAAGCTGCATAAGCATCTGTGTTTTAGAGACCAATTAATCGATCACCTTGGCTCCACTCCCATTCTCGGCCAAGATTTCAACTTTAGTCACTTTATTAAAATCACAGTTTTTTTTTTGCGAAGACAAACACAGAATTACAGCGACAAGTTACAAGAAGGCCCTCGAAAGAAAAGAAATCACAGACCAGTCCTTTTGCAACTCAACGACGCCGGAGACGACGAGCGCTGTCGGTGGCGCGCCGCTGCTCAAGCTCCGCTTGACGCCTTGGATCCGGAGCCCCCTAAGCAAACGGGAAGTCGCCGAGCACCGATCTCGAAGGATCTACACCAGAAGACGCCGTCGTCGTCACGCCGCTGCACCTCTGCATCCGCCAAGTGTTCGTGCACCAGATCCGCCGTCTCGCGGCCTCCGGCAAAGGGGGAGACGAGCCGAACGGCTCCGCAGAGCCGAGGACTCGCTGTAGGCGACGGGTCGACGCCGGAGCTCCGCGGAGCGCCACCGTCGAGGAAGAGGACCGTCACCTGCAAAACCACCACCGAGCGCGCCTCCTCCGCCATGGCGCCACCGGCTGCAACCCAACTCACACCTAACTTACATATGCACAGATCCGTCGATTCCCCGTCCTCCCGCCGCCGGAGCGGCCGCCGGAGGGCGGGCAATCGAGCGGATCGACGGCGCTGTGTCGGCGCGAGCTGGAGGTCCAAAAGTTCGCCTCTCTGCACTGTAGATGGGGAGAGGGACGCTCCAAGGTACGTCTTTTATTAAAATCACAGTTGATGAGGAGATAGTAATTCATCCCTTCAAAAAAAAATGATCTGATTAAAAGGTGCATGATGAACTATTGGAGGAGCAATACGGCAGAGCAATCGACCCTAGACGATATGTACTGGCTAGCTTTCCATCAAAACTGGATAGCTTCCCTGTTAGTAGTCACGGAAGATTTTCGTGGCGCATTAGCAATCAACTAAACAAATAAATGCCAAATCATGAGATCACTCGCTTGTTCCCCTTCATGTTCAGAAACCTTCGTTTGCTCCCATGGTACAGTAATTAGGATCAACAATAATAACCGATGGTTGCCTGCATGGCTAGCTAGGAACGTGTGAGCAGGTTGCTTTCTGTGAACGCGCATCACACGATGCCTCAAATACCATTGAGCCGAGAACACCGGCGGCATTGCTTCCTGATACGCGGACGTCCGCCAACGCGTAAACTTTGATCAGACGCTTCCATATGCCCCAATCTGAAGCGGCGGCGCTGCGCTAGAAGCCAGCGACGATGGACGGCCGCAATAGCAACGCCGATAGTCCAGCTCGGTGGTGCACACGCCGACACGCGCTGGTGCGTCGTCGCGGACCAGGCGCGCCGGCGGTCTTCCACATCCGCAAGCGGATCGGCCGCAGTATCGGCTGCAGAACCATGACTTGCACCAAAATAATGTAATCGGAACTTTGCATTAGGTGGTCAGTTCAAACAATATTTTCCCGATGAAACCGAGTAATAAAATTTAATCTAGCATTGCTTGAGTCCACATGCATGATCGGAAGATAGCCAAGCGCCCAGCTTATGCAAACTGTAGTCTCACGTTGATCACGAAATTTACCGCTGCCGCTTTGATGTCCCACCATGTGTTTGCCTGATGTCGTCATCAATCCACAAAATTGGTATCGCCAATTCGCCATACGGAGTCGTCGAAGAGCTTGAGGCAGACTCGATCAGCGCTCCTCGTTTGTTCCTAAGCTTCCTTGGAGGGGATCGCCGGCTTCCGCTCATGGTAGCTTCCTTGGACGGTATCTTCAGCTCGTGAATCGCGATGGTCTTTACGGTCGCCAGATCGAAACATTGCTGTTGCACGCCCTTCAATGCGCGCTTATATTAGGGCGTGAACTAAGAGTCCTCGTTGAGATAAGGATGGAATCAATTTTTTACCTTTTTTGGTGGAGTTCTTTCTACATACGGGGCACAATATTCTCTCAATAGCTGCGTGATTTCATAGAACTTTCAACTCTGTGTGAGATATGGTTACGTTAAATCTGGGCTGTCCTTTTTCCATACCTTATGCTTGGTTAATCCTAGCCGTTCATTGTCTTGTGTTTTAATTATATAATAGATGCTCATATTAAATGAAACGGTGAACATGATAGTATTGTGTTGCGCCCATGTTTGTCAATTGCCCCGCTGTAATTTGTTCACCCAACACGTTTATCTTTTGGAGAGACACCACTAGTGAATTGTGGACCCCGGTCCTATTTTCCTACATTGCTTACAACCATTTTAATAGCATTTCCTAGTCATTTGCTCGCTGGTCATTTTTGCTCTCATAATATTTTCCACCATACGATTAATCCTTTGTGTTCAGCAAGCCGGAGAGATTAACACCCACTCTGTTTCGTTGAGGCAAAGTAGTTTGTTCGTGTGTGCGCAGGTCCACGTCAGTAATCCTAAACGGCGCCGCGGACACCTTTCTGAAGCCTTCTCCAAATCCTAATGAATTGATAACCTTGGTTTTGTAATCAAGGGAAAACTTGCTGCTAAATTATATCAAACCTTACACTTGGGGTCTTCCAACGAACGTGCTATTCCACGCAATCAAGCAAGTTTTCTGGCGCCGTTGCCGAGGATTTGGAAGCTTCAGCGAGGGGAGTTTCGTACATCCTTACAATCTATTTTGTTATTGTATTGCTTAGTATATTTTTTATTAGTCTTGTTTTACTTTTTGTTTGCTTTAAAAATCAAAAACACAAAAAAATTAAAAATTCCAGCAACTAGTTTCTCTTTGATTTGCTTAGTTATTACGTCTAGTTCTTTACTTGCTATCAATGGTTACTTTCTTTGAGACTAGATCTTATTGGCAAGGTGGGTTCACGGAGGAACATCAAAAAAATTATAAGGAATACCACTTCTCTCAAAAAGGGGTACATTTATGGGAACAAATAAATACATTGAATGGTTTGGCTAAAAACTTTTGCTCTACATATGATGAATCTTGGTGCTTTGATGAATCTCTTTGTTGTAGAAGGCATAAACACCTCCCTTTCCAATGTGATTATAATGATAATGAAACCTTGGTTGCTTATGCTAAAGGAAACTAAGACCTTGGTAATCTTGAACGAATTGAAGAATTTGTTGTTTTTACAAGTGTTTATGAAATTACTGCTTCTCTTAAGAATATTGATGCTCCTTATAAATCTGAAAATTTTGCTATATTTCAATGATAATCCTTATATTACTGAATTTCTTGAGAGAACTTATCCTCCAAAAGAAGAAACTGTTGCCTTGCAGGAACCTGTGGAAGAAGAAATTGTTGAAACTGAAAACTCATTGGATGAAAAAGAGGAAGAGAGGGACGAACAAAAGGAGGAAGATAGCTACCAATGCTTGTCTTCTAATGATAGTAACTCTTTAACTCTTACATTATTTGATTACCCTCCATGCTTACCAAAGGAGGATGAATGCTATGTTCCTATGGATTCTCTTGAAATATCCCTTTTTGATAAAACTGATGTTTGCTATGTTTATGGCCATGATGCCCCTATGAATGAAACATGTGATAATGATTATGCTACTGTTATTTATGATAATCCATGCTATTTTGATAAATCTTATGATAATCCTCTATTTGCTCCGACTATTGATATGCATTTTAATAAGGAGTTTTGCTTAGAAAATGTTTATGATAAAGCTCTAGATGATGGTCCTATGTTGCTTCATGATATTAACTCTACTATTATTGAAAATGGGATTGGAGAGGTCTTGACTTTAACTATATGGAGTCCCATACCTTTTGAGAGTGATCAATCATCTTGTTATAATATTTTAAAAAGTGGGTTTGGAGAGGTCTTAATTAATTTTGATCCCACTATTTTGGAGCTTGATAAAAAATTATGTGCTTGTAGATCATGAAAAAGCATGCTTTATGTGATAGTTACATTGTTGATTTTGTCCATGATTCTACTGGAAATTATTATGAGAGAGGAAAATATGGTTGTAGAAATTTTCATGTCACTAAAACACCTCTCTTGTTGAAAGTTTTGAAATTGCTCTTGTTTTATCTTCCTATGCTTGTCACTATGTTCTTCATGGATTTATTTGTTTACAAGATTCCTATGCATATGAAGTGGGTTAGGCTTAAATGTGTTTCATATTTGCTTCTTGATGCTCTCTTATATGTTCAACTCTTATTCTTATGAGAGCATCATTAAAATCTCCAAGCCTAGCTAAAAGGCGTTAAAGAAAAGCGCTTATGAGAGGCAACCCATTGTTTTTACTTTCAGTTTGTTTTATTTTATTTGAGTCAAGGTTGCTGTTACCTTGATAACAATTCCTTTGTATCCTTTTATTTTCGTTTTTGTGTGCCAAGAATAGCCTCTAATGAGAGGAAAGTAAAATTATGTGTTTTGCTGTCCAGAAACAGATTTTTGTTCGTCATCGTACGAAATTCTAAAAAATCACAGAACGTGATCTAGAGCTGTACATTTTTTACAGCAAGCATTTGGGTTTTGGTCTACCTTTCGTTAGTTTTGAGTTTTCTGATTCGAGGAGTCCTAGTAGCTCGAAACAAATCATCTTTGCGTTCCGTTCTGTTTTTGACAGATTTTGTCCAAGTTTTTGCATTGCACCTTTTACGGGCAAAGTGGAGTTCCACGATCCACGGAACATCACTTAGATCTTTGTGACAGTACCTAATGTTTAGAAACAAGTTTATGCAATTTGTCAAGTGAGAACTGAAGGTGGATTATTTTGTTTGAGGACTAACCCCTCTAATAAGTTTGTGATAAGTTTTGTGTGAAGGAAGTTTTCAAGTGTTGAGAGAATGAGGTGATGAAAGAAGATCAAGAAGGGATTAAAGCTCAAGCTTGGGGAGGCTCCCCTGGACCTCGACCAAATATTCAAGAAGTCTCAAGCGTCTAAGCTTGGGGATGCCCAAGGCATCCCCTTCTTCATTGACAATTAATCAGGTCGATCCCATGAAACTATATTTTTATTCCTTTAGATAGTATGTGGTGTTCTTGGAGAGTCATTTATGTTTTGTTTTCAGTTTTGTTTTGTTTAATGTTACTTTTCAATAAATGGATCCTTACATTCTTGTGTGGGAGACAGACACGCTCCGCTTTTTCATCATACACTCATGTTCTTCACTTATATGTGTAGAGTGTTTAGCTTTTTATTATCTTAGCTTCTAGCTCTCGTTTTTCATGTACCTCTTGTTCAGAGCTATTAGTTAATTGTACTTACACTTGTATAAAAAAGCTTATAGGTGAGGTGCTATCAGTCGCGCACCACTGATAGTCTCTCACCTGGGTTTCTGGATCTTGGCAAAATATATCAGTGGCGCACAAGATTTAGGTGCGCCCCTGGTAAAAACTTACCAGTGGCGCATTGTAAACCTGGTGCGCCACAGGTAAGTTCCTGTAACAGCCCACTTTTGGTAATGCAAATTATGGACCAAATTTTCACTTTTTGCATTCCATGCATGCATCATGGAATCCCTTTAAAATTGCTAAACAACACAATAGTTGGTTTGGCAACATTGAAAAGTGAAATGGCCAACTTGTTCCAACAAATCTCACCACCATGAAGATACCCAAACTTGCTAACATAAATACTTTGGCTTTTTATATTTGTCAAGGAAGTTCCAAGAGTTTGGAAATAATATTTCTCAATTGCTATAAATTTTCCAAATGAGCAACATTTTTAATTTTGCAAAATGCCATCCCTAAACCCTATGAACAAATGTTGTCCAATCTATTTTATTTTGAAATGCCATTTTTTGTGGTGCTTCTACTTGTTAGTGGGAGGATACAGGAATTTTCCCAGATTTTTATAAAATGTCTAGAGGCTTCGAATAAATCTCTAAAACCTGCTGGAATTTTAAAAGAAATGGAAAAGGACCTTTTGGTAAATAAGGAAATGCAGCCAGGGGCTTCTTTGTAAAATCTTCATCTCCTTCTTCGTCGCTGTAGCGACCGCACGTCGCGCTCCCGCCGGACCACCTCGCCGCCCTGCCACCAGCGCGTCGCCGGGCCCCCACTGCCTCTACCTGCACGAGGAGCACGCACACGAGGCCACGCTCTCCATCCCTCACACGCTCACCTGCTCCCTCTGCTCCCTACCCCTTCCCGCACTAGCTCCACACCGCCGCCGCCATGGCCGAGCTCGACGCCGGCGATTGAAGGCTCCCCAAGCCAAGCCACGACCACCATCCGCTCCGCCGCGTCGCCTGCAACCACCCCGCCAACGGAATCGAGCCGGAACGTCACGAATCGCCGCCGCCGTCCCCGTTTCTCCGCGCGGCCGTCCGAGCACCGCCGCCGCTTCGTCGGTCGATTCCCACCGCTACGGTCCACCTCCGGCGTCGCCGTTGCTCCACATGAGCTCGTGGTGAGCTTCCCGTGCCAATGCACCCTTTTCCCCTTCCCCTCCCGCGCTGGTTCGCGAATTCCGCTGGAGCCACTGCCGCCGTGGCCGTGGAGTTCATCGCCGTCGCACGCGTTGACGTTCGCTCGGAATAAATCCAGAATCAACTCGGAATTCCGGACGATCGGAATTTTCCGGCTATCTAACAAGTTGATTCCGACACAATCCAGTACCGATTCTGCTGATTTCGGATTGAACTCGGATTTGGCTCGGATGATTCCGGGTGATTCGGAATTCCGAGTCTACTCCGAGTTGTCCAGTACCAGAAAATGGCTATTGTTCCTTTTACTTGTTTTCTAATTTGATAAATATTTGTGCTGTCTTAAAAATAACTGTTTAAGTGGACATATTAAAAAGGGAGTTTATAAATGTACTAACTCTTTAGCGGTGCATCCGAAAAATGCGTGTATCATACCAAAACGTCCAGAAAAATGTGATTTACTCATTAAAATAAATATCATGCTCATGTCATTTCATCTACCATTTAAATCCTAGGGTTTCAACTACATGTTTCAACAAGTAAATTGCCGCTTTACTTAAATTCACGGTATACTCGAGATGTGCCCCTTGCGCGTCCGAACTCCGTTTAAATTGGATAGATTGAATCAATCCTCTCTCCGAGGGTTTAAATTGTCATGTCATCATGCGTTTGAGCATTGCATTTTGGTAAAGCTTGTGTGGTGATTGATTGTTTCTCCGTTGTTATGCTTCGATAGATCCAGCAGACGGGGTTACTCCTCAATACCCCGAGGATCCGTACTACCAGCCGTATCAACAAGGCAAGCGTAATCCCCCTCTGAGCATGTCTTATCCTATATTTCCGCAGATATTTTCTCCACTGTAATATTGCATGCGGTTCCAAATGTCAATTTTATTGGATTAGAGTATCCTATAGTTGCATTAAGATTCCGATGCCAATACCTGTTTTCCCTCCTATTATCCATAGGATTGTATTGTTGGCCGAGATACTTACTATGCTATGTTCATGCTTAGCCATGCTTAGTTAATTGCATAGCTATACGATGGATGGTTCATGTTGGAAACAGGGTGAGATAAGAATGATGGTGGAGAAATTGTGGTGTCGGATAATAAAATGCTTAAAGGTGGGGATGAGAGGCCACTGTGGTTGTGGTGCTTTGTCTCGTTCTCGCCGCCTAGGTGCGAGTTCTTTACCTCTTGAACCAAGACTGAGCGTGCAACCATGCGTGAGGCCTATGCAATTGCAGGAACCCTCATAGACTAAATAACTCGGGCGGGGCTAGCCAGGGTCCTCTAGTTCGGGCTTCCATTTGCGCGTGCGTGATGATGGTGGGATGAACTGAGATGAGGATGGTGGTGTTAGGAAAATGAGTGGCCGTGGGGCGGGTGTTGAGGCTGTCCTGCCGCCACTGATGATCCTGGAAAGTCCTTAACGAGGGAGAAGTCGACACCGCTCCCACCCAGCCGGCTCTCCAAGGAAGAGAGCTAAAAGCTAGGTAATGGGCCGGACGGTACGCGTGGCAAACATTGTACACCCCTGCAGGGTTAAATCTTTTCGAAAAGCCGTGTCCGCGGTTATGGACGAACTTGGGAAGGTGATAAGATCATAGAATAACTTAACGGAATGATTAAAAACTGGGTACTAGAGGTACCACTCAAGATGCAAGGTGAGCTTCCTCGAGGGTGATTCGGGGAGGTGCCTTTGATGAACAGGTACAATGGTTGATGATGAGTAAGGTGATGAAAGAAAAGAGTACTTCTTACCTCTTTTAAAATACTCTGAATAGTCGATGCCATTGAGTTATGTTTTCATAAATAAAATCAGCTTTATGCAAAACAGCCATATAACTTTGAAAGCCTCATCGAGCTAAAGCTCTATATATAATCTTGCGAGTTCGTCGAACTCAACGTCGTTTGTTTTGTTTCAGAGGAGGACTTCACCGACCTCGAAGGTGGGTTCTTTGTGGACGTCGACGAGTAGTCTGGGGTTCCCAGGTGGCAGCTTGGGACATCCCGGAACAGCTGGCGCTGGATGTTTATCTGTAGGCCTCTTAGGCCATATTTGGTTCTTGTTGTTTAGAACAACCTAATTTGCTTCCGCTTGATGTAATGTTGGGTCTGTGACCTCTGGTTGTCATTTGCTATCTTTCTCTATTATAAGAGTTGAACTATATGATTTGTGTCGTAGAGTCTGTGATGTGCCAGTTGTTCCACAAGTCTTGATCTCTCTATTATGCATTGAGGGTTGTGCCTGTGTTAAGGCATCAATCGGGGTGTTGCGTTGCCGATGATCCATTCCGAGCAACGCCTGCCAAAGGTTTTGGCCGGGGATTGGTAAACCCGTAACCTCCGGTTGTATCGCTTAACCGGTGACACACAGCATCACTGTATAACAGTCGGGTCGGGGCGCCACAAGTTGGTATCAGAGCAGTACTGCCTGTAGGAAACCCTTCTACTGGTCGATGTTGAGTCTAGTGTTTGTGAAAATATTTTTAACCTAAAAATGAGTTGTGAAAACCATCTTAGGATTCTTTTTACTCCTTATCTGGTTACCCTCTAATCTCGGAGCAATCTTACCTCGATTTGATTAAAGGTTTTACTTCTCATCTGTTACTTCAAAATGATTAGAAACGGGTGGGTTCGACCTTTAGTGTTATGTGTCACGTTGCTCCCGCTGCGTTGCAATCCCAAATCAACTCAGATGTTTCTACCGATCAATCATTTGATCCTTTCTTTGGGTTTTAACCCACGGACTTGAACATAAGGTCCCGGATTGTGTCAACTAGAGTGTGTTAAGTTGTGATTTCTTAACTCTCACTAGTAGCACATGATGCTGATCTTTGACCCAAGTTCTATCTTGTTGTTTCCTTCTCGCAAAGTATTATCGTCCCTAGTCTGTGTACTTGTGTAGACGCTAATGCTATTGTTCGACCATTCGGAGAAAGATACTAACCGTGTCATTGTCAAATCTCCAGAATGGCTCGAGGAGGCCGTGGTGGTCGCGGTAACCACATGATGATGATCTGCCGCCACCACCCTCGATGGCTCAAGTCTTGATGGCCATTGAGGAGAACCGTGGGCGCAATGAGCGCTTGCTTGAGCAGTTGGTGCAGCAGAATGCACGGAGGAACGAGTGCAACACTCTCACGAGTTCCTGCGCTCCAGCCACCCACCTTTGCTGATGCTAAGGAGCCACTGGAAGCTGATGATTGGCTTCGTGCTTGGAGCGCAAGTTCTCCGCGCTGCATGTCCCAGTGGCTGAGCAAGTCAACTTTGCCACCTATCTCTTGGTTGGTGCTGCTGGCTGTTGGTGGGAAAGCCATGTGGCTTTGTTTCCAGCCAACCATGTCTTCACCTGGGCTGATTTCGCACTGCCTTCCGTGCGGAGTACATTCCCCAGCCGATCATGGACTTGAAGAGGAGGGAGTTCCTGGATTTGCAACAGGGACGGATGGACCTCCGCACTTATGGTCGTGAGTTCAACCATCTCTCTCGTTACGCCCCAAGGGACGTGACCAATGATGCTGACAAGCAAGAGCTGTTCCGCAAGGGTCTACTCCGCAGCTCGCTATGAGTTGCCCCTTCAGGTTCCAGACCTATCAGGAGCTGTTCAACCAGGCTTTACTCTGAGCAAGGAAGAAAGGAACTTGAGCTTCCAAGAGGCCCGCACATGGGGACCACCAGAGTTCCTCGGGTTCTGAGAGCAAGAAGCGCAGGGTGTTTGTTCCCTACAGCGCTGTGCCGCGTGCTCCATTCATGCCAAGGCCGCAGGATACAGGCCACCTCCTCCGCGCCCCACTACTTCGACACTTGGGGTAGGCGGAGTGGGTACCGTCCTATGCTACCTGCTCCACCTGGACTCACTTGCTACACCTGTGGCCAGGCTGGCCACTACTCCAGGGAGTGCCCCCAGAAGGCACCTCTCGCGATAACTCCTGCACGAGCCCCTGCCACTCCAGCTGGCAAGGCTGGACCTATTGTGCGTGGTCGCCTGAACCACATCTCTGCTGAAGAAGCTGAAGAGGACCCCGGCGTTCTTATGGGTGAGTTACGAATCAACAACAATCGTGCTACAGTTTTGTTTGATTCTGGAGCATCGCATTCATTCATATCCATAGCTTTTGCAAAAGACCACAAAATACCGTTCGAGAAAATGAGCCGTCCCTTGGTGATCGCACTCCTGGCTCCAAATGGCAAACCGATGGGGTTACTCCTGAAGTTCAGATTATATCGGTTACTACTCTTTCCTTTCGCTTTGGTAGCTCTGAGGTCAAGTGGCATTGATGTCATACTGGGCATGAACTGGCTAGCCAAATACCAGGCTAATCTCGACTGTGCTGCCAAGACCGTCACCGTGACCAATTCTTCCGGTGACAGTGTGAAGTATTGGTCTGCACTGTCAAGACCTCCGTCCTCCATCATACCCAACTCACCTGAGATCTCCTTTGCTTTATGGAAGGCGAATCCCCTCCTGAAATCCAGGACATACACGTGGTGTGTGACTTCCCGGATGTGTTCCCGGAAGAATTGCCTGGCATGCCTCCTGACCGAAGTGTGGAGTTTGTCATAGATCTACTTCCCGGTACGCTCCAATTTCCAAGAAGCCCTACCGTATGCCGGTGGAAGAGTTGGCTCTGTTGAAAGAGCAAATTGATCAGCTGTTAGCAAAGGATTTCATCCAGCCTAGCAGTTCACCTTGGGGTTGTCCGGTACTCTTTGTCAAGAAGAGGGATTCTACCGTGCCTCGTCTAGTCTCTGACTATCGACCGTTGAATGCGGTGACAATCAAGAACAAGTATCCTATTCCTCGCATCAATGATCTGTTGGATCAGTTAGCTGGTGCAACGGTATTCTCCAAGATGGATCTGAGGTCAGGCTACCATCAGATAAAAATCAGAAAGGAGGATATTCCAAAGACGGCATTTGTTACTCGCTATGGCTCATATGAGTATACCGTCATGTCCTTTGGTCTCACAATGCCCAGCTACTTTCATGAGGCTCATGAACTCCATCTTCATGGATTATCTTGACAAGTTTGTCGTCATTTACATCGATGACATCCTCATCTATTCCAAAACCAATGAAGAGCATGAGGAACATCTTCGTTTGGTTCTGACAGACTTCGAGAACACCGCCTCTATGCCAAGTTCTCCAAGTGTGAGTTTTGGTTGGATAATCTTGTCTTCCTTGGTCATGTGATATCCGCTAATGGTGTGGCTGTCATTCCTGACAAGATTCAGTCCATTTGGATTGGAAAACTCCAATGTCAGTCAAGGACATCCGTAGCTTTCTCGGATTGGCGGGTTACTACCGCCGATTCATCGAAGGTTTCTCCAAGATAGCCAAGGCCCTGACTGACCTTCTCAAGAAGGATAAAAAGTTGTATGGTCGGCCGAAGCTGAAGAGAGCTTCAAAACACTGAAAGCCAAACTCACGTCCGCTCCTGTGCTTGTCCTGCCGGACACAAGCAAGGATTTCGTCGTCTTCTGTGACGCCTCTCTCAAGGCTTGGGCTGTGTGCTAATGCAAGATGGCCATGTGGTGGCATATGCTTCTCGCCAACTTAAGCCGCATGAGCTCAACTACCCAACTCATGATCTAGAACTTGCCGCGGTGGTCTATGCTTTGAAGCAATGGAGACCATACCTGTTTGGTAACCGTTGCGAGATCTTCTCGGATCACAAGAGTCTGAAGTACCTCTTCACCCAGCCGGATTTAAATCTCAGGCAAAGGCGTTGGTTGGAGTTAATCAAGGACTATGATGTGAGTCTGAACTATCAACCCGGCAAAGCAAACGTCGTGGCTGACGCGCTAAGTCGGAAGTCCTATTGCAACAATCTGATGATTGAAAGGCCCAACCTCTCTCATGAAGAGTTCCCGTTTGAACTGGAAATTGTTCCCTCCGGCTACCTTGCAAATCTGGAGATCAAATCTACTCTTGTGGACCAGATTAAGGATGCTCAAAGCGTGACAAGGGTATTCTAAAAATCAAGGAGAACATTGCTAGCGGGAAGGCCAAATGTTTTTCTGTCAATGAATCCGGAGTTGTTTATTTTGGTGACCGCTTGGTGGTGCCAAAGAAACGAAAATTGAGGGAGCTGATCCTCCAAGAAGCTCATGAATCTCCTCTCTCTATTCATCCCGGTAGTACCAAAATGTACCAAGACCTTCGACCACAATTCTGGTGGACTCGGATGAAAGGGAAATTGCCAAGTATGTTGCTGAATGCGACACCTGTCGACGGGTAAAGGCTGAACATCAAAGGCCTGCCGGCACTCTTCACCCTATTGCTATTCCCGAGTGGAAATGGGATGAAATTGGTATGGACTTCATTACTGGTCTGCCGAAGTCTCCAAAGGGACATGATGCCATTTGGGTCATCATTGATCGACTATCAAAAGTGGCTCACTTCCTCCCCGTTCGTGTGGACATTACAGCTGCCAAGTTGGCAGACCTGTATACCTCTCGTATCGTCGTCCTTCACGGCATTCCCAAGAAGATAATTTCTGATCGTGGAAGCCTATTCACCTCCAAGTTTTGGACTAGTTTCCAAAATGCTATGGGAACTCGTCTCAACTTCAGCACCGCTTCCATCCCAAACTGATGGTCAGACCGAGAGAGTGAACCAAGTTTTGGAAGACATGCTTAGGGCATGTGTAATCTCTTTTGGCAAGGATTGGGAAAAGTATCTCCCTTTCGCGGAGTTCTCCTACAACAACAGCTATCAAGCTAGTCTGGGCATGGCTCCATTTGAGGTTCTCTATGGAAGAAAATGCCGCACTCCTCTAAATTGGTCTGAAACCGGAGAGAGGGCACTCTTTGGTCCGATATTATCAATGAAGCTGAGGAGAAGGTGAGAATCATACGAGAAAATCTGAAGATTGCTCAGTCTAGGCAGAAAAGTTACTATGACAAGCATCATCAGGAGGTTCACTATGAAATTGGTGATAAAGCTACCTCCGCGTCTCTCCCCTCCGTGGCGTTCGCCGCTTCGGTATCAAAGGGAAATTGGCACCTCGCTATGTTGGCCCTTTCACCGTTCTGGCCAAGCGAGGAGATCTTTCGTATAAGTTGGAGTTACCGTCCATCTTCCCAAATGTGCATGATGTGTTTCATGTATCCCAACTCGCCGGTGCTTCAAGGATCCTATCCATGGGGTCAATCATGAGGAACTAGATCTCCAGGAAGATCTCACTTATCGCGAGCATCCTATCCGTGTCCTGGATGAAGCCGATAGGAAGACCCGCAACAAGACTACCAAGTTCCTCAAAGTTCAATGGTCTCACCATTCCGAGGAAGAAGCAACTTGGGAACGAGAGTCTAGTCTACGTGAGGAGTACCCCGACTTCTTCTCGCAATCTTAGAATCTCGGGACGAGATTCCTGTAAGGAGGGTAGAATTGTAACAGCCCACTTTTGGTAATGCAAATTATGGACCAAATTTTCACTTTTTGCATTCCATGCATGCATCATGGCATCCCTTTAAAATTGCTAAACAACACAATAGTTGGTTTGGCAACATTGAAAAGTGAAATGCCCAACTTGTTCCAACAAATCTCACCACCATGAAGATACCCAAACTTGCTAACATAAATACTTTGGCTTTTTATATTTGTCAAGGAAGTTCCAAGAGTTTGGAAATAATATTTCTCAATTGCTATAAATTTTCCAAATGAGCAACATTTTTAATTTTGCAAAATGCCATCCCTAAACCCTATGAACAAATGTTGTCCAATCTATTTTATTTCGAAATGCCAATTTTTGTGGTGCTTCTACTTGTGAGTGGGAGGATACATGAATTTTCCTAGATTTTTATAAAATGTCTAGAGGCTTCAAATAAATCTCTAAAACCTGCTGGAATTTTAAAAGAAATGGAAAAGGACCTTTTGGTAAATAAGGAAATGCAGCCAGGGGCTTCTTTGTGAAATCTTCATCTCCTTCTTTGTCGCTGTAGCGACCGCACGCCGCGCTCCCGCCGGACCACCTCGCCGCCCTGCCACCAGCGCGTCGCCGGGCCCCCACTGCCTCTACCTGCACGAGGAGCACGCACACGAGGCCACGCTCTCCATCCCTCACACGCTCACCTACTCCCTCTGCTCCCCACCCCTTCCCGCACTAGCTCCACACCGCCGCCGCCATGGCCGAGCTCGACGCCGGCGATTGAAGGCTCCCCAAGCCAAGCCACGACCACCTTCCGTTCCGCCGCGTCGCCTGCTACCACCCCGCCAGCGGAATCGAGCCGGAACGTCACAAATCGCCGCCGCCGTCCCCGTTTCTCCGCGTGGCCGTCCGAGCACCGCCGCCGCTTCGTCGGTCGATTCCCACCGCTACGGTCCACCTCCGGCGTCGCCGTTGCTCCACACGAGCTCGTGGTGAGCTTCCCGTGCCAATGCACCCTTTTCCCCTTCCCCTCCCGCGCTGGTTCGCGAATTCCGCTGGAGCCACTGCCGCCGTGGCCGTGGAGTTCATCGCCGTCGCACGCGTTGACGTTCGCTCGGAATAAATCCGGAATCAACTCGGAATTCCGGACGATCGGAATTTTCCGGCTATCTAACAAGTTGATTCCGACACAATCCAGTACTGATTCTGCTGATTTCGGATTGAACTCGGATTTGGCTCGGATGATTCCGGGTGATTCGGAATTCCGAGTGTACTCCGAGTTGTCCAGTACCAGAAAATGGCTATTGTTCCTTTTACTTGTTTTCTAATTTGATAAATATTTGCGCTGTCTTAAAAATAACTGTTTAAGTGGACATATTAAAAAGGGAGTTTATAAATGTACTAACTCTTTAGCGGTGCATCCAAAAAATGCGTGTATCATACCAAAACGTCCAGAAAAATGTGATTTACTCATTAAAATAAATATCATGCTCATGTCATTTCATCTACCATTTAAATCCTAGGGTTTCAACTACATGGTTCAACAAGTAAATTGCCGCTTTACTTAAATTCACGGTATACTCGAGATGTGCCCCTTGCGCGTCCGAACTCCGTTTAAATTGGATAGATTGAATCAATCCTCTCTCCGAGGGTTTAAATTGTCATGTCATCATGCGTTTGAGCATTGCATTTTGGTAAATCTTGTGTGGTGATTGATTGTTTCTCCGTTGTTATGCTTCGATAGATCCAGCAGACGGGGTTACTCCTCAATACCCCGAGGATCCGTACTACCAGCCGTATCAACAAGGCAAGCGTAATCCCCCCTCTGAGCATGTCTTATCCTATATTTCCGCAGATATTTTCTCCACTGTAATATTGCATGCGGTTCCAAATGTCAATTTTATTGGATTAGAGTATCCTATAGTTGCATTAAGATTCTGATGCCAATACCTGTTTTCCCTCCTATTATCCATAGGATTGTATTGTTGGACGAGATACTTACTATGCTATGTTGATGCTTAGCCATGCTTAGTTAATTGCATAGCTATACGATGGATGGTTCATGTTGGAAACAGGGGATGAGATGAGAATGATGGTGGAGAAATTGTGGTGTCGGATAATAAAATGCTTAAAGGTGGGGATGAGAGGCCACTGTGGTTGTGGTGCTTTGTCTCGTTCTCGCCGCCTAGGTGCGAGTTCTTTACCTCTTGAACCAAGACTGAGCGTGCAACCATGCATGAGGCCTATGCAATTGCGGGAACCCTCATAGACTAAATAACTCGGGCGGGGCTAGCCAGGGTCCTCTAGTTCGGGCTTCCATTTGCGCGTGCGTGATGATGGTGGGATGAACTGAGATGAGGATGGTGGTGTTAGGAAAATGAGTGGCCGTGGGGCGGGTGTTGAAGGCACTGGCTGTCCTGCCGCCACTGATGATCCTGGAAAGTCCTTAACGAGGGAGAAGTCGACACCGCTCCCACCCAGCCGGCTCTCCAAGGAAGAGAGCTAAAAGCTAGGTAATGGGCCGGACGGTACGCGTGGCAAACATTGTACACCCCTGCAGGGTTAAATCTTTTCGAAAAGCCGTGTCCGCGGTTAAGGACAACTTGGGAAAGGACGATAAGATCATAGAATAACTTGAACGGAATGATTAAAAACTGGGTACTAAAGGTACCACTTCAAGATTGCAAGGTGAGCTTCCTCGAGGGTGATTCGGGGAGGTGCCTTTGATGAACAGGTACAATGGTTGATGATGAGTAAGGTGATGAAAGAAAAGAGTACTTCTTACCTCTTTTAAAAATACTCTGAATAGTTGATGCCATTGAGTTATGTTTTTCATAAATAAAATCAGCTTTATGCAAAACAGCCATATAACTTTGAAAGCCTCATCGAGATAAAGCTCTATATATAATCTTGCGAGTTCGTCGAACTCAACGTCGTTTGTTTTGTTTCAGAGGAGGACTTCACCGACCTCGAAGGTGGGTTCTTTGTGGACGTCGACGAGTAGTCTGGGGTTCCCAGGTGGCAGCTTGGGACATCCCGGAACAGCTGGCGCTTAGATGTTTATCTGTAGGCCTCTTAGGCCATAATTTGGTTCTTGTTGTTTAGAACAACCTAATTTGCTTCCGCTTGATGTAATGTTGGGTCTGTGACCTCTGGTTGTCATTTGCTATCTTTCTCTATTATAAGAGTTGAATTATAAAGATTTGTGTCGTAGAGTCTGTGATGTGCCAGTTGTTCCACAAGTCTTGATCTCTCTATTATACATTGAGGGTTGTGCCTGTGTTAAGGCATCAATCGGGGTGTTGCGTTGCCGATGATCCATACCGAGCAACACCTGCCAAAGGTTTTGGCCGGGGATTGGTAAACCCGTAACCTCCGGTTGTATCGCTTAACCGGTGACACACAGCATCACTGTATAACAGTCGAGTCGGGGCGCCACAGTTCCAGCTAAACTGCAAAAATTTCGAGGTGGAGGAGAGAGATTACCAGTGGCGCACCAGACAGTTGTGCGCCACTGGTAAAAATTTTACCTGTGGCACACCTGGGGCTGGTGCGCCACTGGTAGTTTGAATAAAAAAACCCTAGATCTAAATTCTCTCTCCGCGCGCAGACGCCACGCCAAACACGCCCCGAGCGTTTCGCTCCTCTCCCCATCCCCTCTCTCTCACAGCTCTCCCTCTCTCCCCGCCGCCACCGCCCACCGCAGCCTCGCCGCCCATCTCCTCCACGATTCCTCTCTCCCCGCCCCCGCCGCCCATCTCCTCCACGATTCCTCTCTCCCTCTCTCCCCGCCGCCGCCGCCCACCCGCAGTCTCGCCGCCCATCTCCCCTACGGCGGCGGCGGCGACGCATCCGTACGAGCTTCAGCTCAAGCAGCCCAAGGACGACAGCGTCCGTCCGTGCGTCGAGGAAGTGGCCCATTGCCGGAGGCGACGCCCCACGCTGGAGCTGCCCTCTCCATCGACGCCACACGCCGGAACGGCCCCCACGCCGAAGCACCTTCACACCCCCACACGCCGGAGCCGCCCCCCACGCCGGAGCGCCTCCTTCCCCTGCCTGAGGTCCACTTCCCCTCCCATGCCTCCCGGCCCCCTCCCTTGCTTTCAATGTGTTTGATAAAATGCTGCCACCATTTTTGCTTGTTGTTAGTGCTAGCTAGTTGCTTCTTCTACTGCTAGGTTAGTTGCTATGTTAGTGCTAGGTTAGTTGCTAGGTTAGTTGGTAGGTTAGTTGGTAGGTTAGTGCTAGGTCAGTGTTTGGTCACTTTTAAACAAGCCTTAAAAACCACTTGAATTTAAGGTGCTACAAGAATTCAAAAATTTATTTCTGGGGTTTATCATGAAGTACTATCTTAGCACAAGAGATCCATGAAGGTAAATGTTAAATATGATCAAGATTTGGTACTTTGAAAATGCACCAAAGTTGGTACTTTTTAACAGAAATGAAGATAAATATGGATGTGAATTTTTATAGTTCCACATGTTCTAGCTGTTGCATGTGAATTTTGATGAAATATGGATGTATATTGATGTGGATGGATGTGAATGTGTGGATGGATGTGGATTTTTATTGCATATGCCTTGTGCACAGATGTTTTTCTTCGTGTATATTTCCATGTAGCATGTATTTTTCTGATCCATTGATTTTTCTGCATATATTAGATGAAAAGTGCATTCAGTAGATGTAAATTGGCAATAAAAACTACATGTAGTTCTACTGTAAATGTTGCCATGGCGTGTAGATGTATGTTTTTGTAAATTGTAAGCGGCATTATCATGTTCTATTAAATAATTTGCTACCTGTGTTTTATTTTCAGGAAAATATGTCTAAATATAAAGGTGTAAGGGTGAAGCCTAGGGCCGATGGGACGATCATGTATGGGTGCCAGATCCACATTGGCAAGGTTAAGCGCTGGGTCGGGCAGTGGCCGACCGAGGAGGAGGCGGCACGCGCGTACGACTATTTCTGCATGCACGAGTATGGAGAGGAACGTGCACTAAAGAAGCTCAACTTCCCCGAGGATCGCCACCGCGTGGACGAACTAGCACCGCCGGGGATCAGACAGATTACCAAGGACATGGAGAGGGAGCACCGTATGGCTCAGGCGCAGATTGCACGGCGGAACATCCGCCCCCATGACGACCCGTTGGTGAGGCAGCTGCTGCAGCAGGAGCCGAATCTGATGGCGTACCAGCGCCATGTGTTTGGTTCACAGGATGTAGACATTTCATCATCGGCGGGTCCTTCGCACGGTGCGGCTCCGTCTCAGGACGATGATAGCGACGATGAGTACTGGAAGAACTTTTGACAAGGAGTTCGACATGGCTTGGGACCGGAAGAAGGGAGAATGAACCAGAGAACTTATCTTGCTAGCTAGCGACTCGATCAAGATGTATTATATATAATTCTAGTTAGTTGACTAAATTACTTTTATAAACGTAGAGAACCGTTTTATCAAGATGTATTATATGTAATTCATGTTAGTTGTCTAAACTTGTCTGTTTATTACTACTGATGTGTTGATACTGCTTTTGTGCATATGTACAAATACGAAAAACGGTGAAAAACAGACCGGTAGAAAAAGTTGGTGACTATCAGGGGCTACTAGTGGCGCACTATATGCTACTATCAGTGGCGCACTACTTAATGCGCCACTGATAAGTTGGTTACCCGCTAGTGCGCCACAGGTAACACTTACCAGTGGCGCAGGTTTAGTGGCGCACCACGGTGCGCCACTGATAGTGGATTTTGGTGCGCCACTGGTAGCCTTTTTTCTACTAGTGTTAAGTTGTTCTCTCTTGTGCTACATGCTTATTTGCTTAGAGAGTTGATTCAAATAAATTGATTGGTGTTTGCTTGAAAGGGAACTATCATGTAGGAAGTGGTAAAAGAAGAAATTCAAATAGCATTGTCATGAATTATTTGATGCTTGTCAATTGTTTTGAGATATAAAATAGATGAATGCTTAAACTTGTGGATCATTTGCTTAAGAATGGACTAGTGGAGAAATACCTTAAAGCTTAGAATTATGATAATTGTTCTGATTGTTATTTCTCAAAGTCTAGATATTCTTTTTGCAAAGCATGTTTGGTTGACAAGGGAGACAATGTGGAGTCTAATGGTTATGCTTAATGTATATCTTGTGGTCATTCATGTATTCGGTTGTTAATATGTATTTGCTTGACACCTTGCTAAGCCTAAGAACTCTGTACTGAGAGGGAATGCTTCTTGTGCATCCAAAAACCTTGAGCCAAATATCTATGCCATTCGTATCCACCATACCTACCTACATGTGATATTTCCAAGCCACTCCAAGTAATTTTTTCGTGTGCTACCTTTAAAATATTCAAAATGTTATTACTTCCTTTTTGTGCCTCTACTACTAAGCTCATGAGGAAGTAGTGGGTGATCTTTATTGCATTTGTTGGACAGACTTATTTCAGGACTTGTATGCTTCATCTACTTGTCCATTAATTTTGCAAAAAGAGCTGGCAGCGGGGTGCCCAGCCCCATAAAAGATAAATTACAACTTTCACCAAAAACTCTCCTCACATTTTGTTCCTCTGAATTCAGTCAAACATCTGCATGTGTAAACAAAGGGGATAAAGAGGAATGATCTGCTTGCCGCAGAAATAACGTTCCTCATGGGAGCAAATGTAGTAATGTATTGTTGTCGTGGGGTCACTCTTCGACTACCCCACGGTGGGGATACCTGGGTCACGCCAAGCCCATCAGCCTGATGACGAGGGCCCAAGGAAGGCCCAAGGAGGACGACGTGCGGCCCAAGATAGTCGACGCTAGGTCATGCGACCCCAGCCATGCTTGTAAGCGCCATCGGCACCGTTCACCTGAGACCTAGCCTACCATATAAAGGTTAGGAGGGTCCTTCGTCTAGGGTACGCTCATAGCTGCCACACAAACCCTAGCGAGATTGCCATCTCGCCATTGTAGCCACAACTCACCATCAATAACCAGACAAGCAGGAAGTAGGGTGTTATCCTCCGGGAGCCTGAACCTGGGTAAACGCCTTGCTTGTCAGCCGTCGTGATCACCAGCGCTCATCTCTGTAACATCCCAAAAATATTATCAATATTATATTCCAAAAATGAGAGCCAACAAAAACTTTTGTTGTTTATTGTGTGTTGATTTCTTCTTGTTACTTAAGTTGTTTGTCCTTGTTGTGTGTGTTGCTTGCTCTAATGAACACTTGAAGAAAAAGTAGAAAACAAAATAAAGTTATAAAGAAAGAAAAATAAACAAAGAGAAGGAAAAAATAAAAGTGACAAGTTGTCACACGAAATTCTTCAAGTAACAAACTCAATTAATTTCAAACCAAAGTCAGTGGAGTTGTAATGTGAACACTCCCATTTTGATTCTTACTACTTTCCCTCTTCAATGCTATTTTTAAAACTAATTTTAAAATTGTAAAGTAAAATCAATTTGAAATAAATCAATTTACCAAATTCAAAACCCTATGAAAGAAAAAGATGCAAAACATTTTATTTTGCAAAGCCAATTTTTGTGGAGCTTCTACATGTTATGGGGAGGCCCCACAATTATTTGCAAATTTTTCTAAAATGTTTAAGTGCCCCAATTAAATCCCAGAAAAGCTTCTGGATATTAAAAAGAAACTGGAAAATAAAAGAAAAGAAGAAGCAGGGGGTTTTCTGCAAAAATGTCGTCGACTTCAACCCCGACGACCATCGCCGTGTCGCCGCGACCGTGCTTGCCGTTTCCGCGCTCCCCAGGCCCCCCTGGCCGCGCTCTCCCTCGCTCCCGTGCCTCTGCAGCCGCGGCGCCGCAGAGGAGAGCAGTTACGCCGCCCCTCGCCTCGATTCCACTCCAGCGTCGCCGTGGCAAGCTCGCCGTCGTCGACCCAAATTGGCCCAGCTCGCTGCTCCCCGACACGCCGTGCTTGGCCGAGACCTTCTAGAACATGTCCGGACCCCGGTGAACGCCTAGTCTCCACGTCCCTCGCACCGCCGCGTCGGATTGGGGGAGAAATATCTCCGCCGTGCGCCATGGACGTCGCCGTGCACTCCGTCCACGATGCGCCGGCCCCCGTGCTATTTAAACCACCCCAAGCCTCTCTGTGAACACCACACCACCCCACTCCCTCACTGCCCCCTCTCGATTTGTCGTGCACCGCCAGGAGGGCGTGCTGTGCCGTAGCCACTGCCGCCGTCGAGGTCCGTCGTGGCCGCGACGCCACACTGCCCCATTCCCTTCTTCCTGGCCCGTACTCTCTTCCTTAGCATCACCGCACTCACCCCAACCCTTTTCCCCTTTGATTAGTGCCCAGACGCGGCCGTGGAACCTCGCCGGAGTTGCTGCCGTGGCCAAGGAAGACGGAGACCCGCCGCCGACGAACCACTCCGTCCCAGCAAGCAGGACTCGGCTAGAAGCTTCCACCTCGTCACCGCCGTCGATTCGCATCACCACCTCGACCTCCCGAGCCCTCTAGGTGAGGTTTTGCCCAACCTCGCCGTCGCCGGAGCCACGGCGCCGCCCAGAAATGGTCGTCGCCGATGGTTTCGTTGCGGGCCGTTGGATCTCCATCCAACGGTAGCATACCGCTTCGATTAGAAAAGAAAGAGAGAGAGAGACTGACGGGCGGGCCCCGCTCGTCAGGTTTTTAATCATTTTCCCGCGCGCGCTGTGTCGCTGCCATGTAGGCCCCACATGTCAGGGTTTTCAACATTATCCACTAGTTGATTATTTCGAATTTCTAGTTTTTATAGAAATCAGTACTGATATGAACTTTGAAATTCAATATCTCAAGATTTAGGAATCCAAATAAATCAAACTCAATTGTTCTGGAAAGCTTATCAAAATGTTTAACCAACCCAATTGGATTCATTCCATTTAATTAAATAAATAAAAAGTATTATTAAAAATACTACAGAAGGTTTAAATTTAAACTTGTTTGTTTCTGATACTCTGTTAGTCCAAATAATTCCAAACCAATTTTGCTAGCTTAGTACTGCCATGTATTAGCTTCCCTAATTTTGGTAGAATTAATTGTGCAGTGGTATTTGTTTAGTATTCAATTGAAGTTTAAACCCCTTCTGCACTCAAACATTTAAATATGTTAATTGGTTAAACCAAATGAATTAGGACCAATTTTTTAGATCACATTTAGCCATGTTTAGTCACCCCTAAAAGGATTTAATTTTTGAAGCAATAGAATTTAAATGGTAGCGAAAACTTGATTATTAAGCTTCTGGATTCAAACAAATGTGTAGGGAGTTTAGTAACCCAATTAATCCAAACTCAAATTGTGTTGTCTTCTACACATCAGTAGCTTTCCATAGAATTTTAGTTTGTATTTTTGTGACCAACAGAACTCAAGTTATTGAATTAAACATGTTCCACAAGTTTCTGCCATAATTTAGAAGTAAATAAATGATGTTTAATTCAATATTTTGAAACCAAATTGTATGGTTTGATGTGTGCAGTAGCTATGTGTGATGTTCATGATTGTTGTGTTGAGATGATTGCTTGTATAGCTTAGTGATTGTTTGCATTGTTTGTTTATTAATTAGACGAGAACGTTGTCGGATATATCGAGGAAGGAGAGTTTGCTGAATTTGAAGAACAAGAGCAAGATCACTTTGCCAAGCAAGGCAAGCTATTCTCTGAGCTTGCACTACAAACATATGCATCTACTTTCATAACATGTTTTACTCTCAAAGCAAGATTTATAAAACCCATTTCAAAAATATATGGATATTATTTTGCCACCCTATGTAGTAGTTTATATAAAACTTTAGGATGGGAAACAATGTTGTTATTCAAAACTCCTTTGAAATTTCTTTGTGGTTATGGAATGCCGAGATGTCGGTGTTGGAATGGAGAAGTGGAAAAATGGTGATGTTTATGAAAAATGCACAGTGTCCTAGTACTATGGCAACCAATCCTACCCTGTGCGACCACATTTACCATATATGGGAAAAGGCTTAGTCATGTAGTTTGCTCTTATTAGTATGGGATACCTCATCAACGGAGATGACTCCGTTATGCATGAGGGGATGGTCCGAGGATCTACCCCCTGACCCGGGTCCTCACACAAGATGGTGGGGAGGATAGAAGGTTCCACCATAAACCGCCGGACAAAACTATGAGTCCTCACACTTAGGGTTTCTGACGGGAAACTGGACTGGGTGTTGATGGAAAGTGTCATATGGGAAGGATCCTATACTAGCATGAGCAAATAAGAGGCTATGGCCGGCGGCTTACTTCGCATACACCTGGTATGGCGAGACGTGGCAGACACGATGAGTTGCCGGATGGATGTGGGTTAAAAGCGTGCTACCTCTGCAGAGTGTTAAAAACTATTCGAATAGCCGAGTCCTCGGATATGGACAATTGGGAGACTGTCCTAAGACCTTGTGCAAGTTTTTAAAAGACTTTGAGTTTTAAAAAGAAAAATGAAGTGGAGAATGTTTCCTACACCTATACCAACGGATCGGTATGAGGTGGTTGGATGAAAGTGGACCATGACGGGCTATGGTCGGAAAAGGAGAGTTTTGGAGAAACAGATGAAAATGGTGACTTCTTTAAAGATAGTTATAAAACTCTTCTTACCTTTTTCAATAAAGATATAGAGATGTTTTAAATAAGTAAAAGTTGTCAACTAAAATAAAACTGTGCATACTCATGTTGGGGTAGTTTGCGAGTACATTCAAATGTACTCATATTGGTTTCGTCCCTGGCTATTGTCCTAGCCAGACTACGAGGAGGAGCACTACGCCGAGCAGGAGTATGGCGACTTCTACGCCAACTAAGGATCTCCACAAGTCAGCTGCCTGTCGGGTTGTCATCGTTAGAATATGATGTCTACTACGCCGTAGCTTCCGCTGATATTTGGTTTGGCCCTGAAGGCACCTATGTAAGAACTTGGTCTAAATGACCATTTATGTAAGACTTTTATTCGGTACTGTAATGGATGTAAACTTTGGTATCCAATTCGGATTATGTGCAACGACAGACTGATCACGGGATCGTTGTGTTAAGCATAATCGGGTATTTCGGACAGCTAGTCCGGGGTCCCCACAGACTTGGTATCAGAGCCATCCTGACTTTAGGAAACCTTAGTTAGCATGGTCGTTTGTCAAATGTTACAAAAGATGAATTTCTAAAAAGAAAGGAATGAAGTATTTTCGAAAATTGCTTATCTCCAATCCTCTTACTTATGCAAAATTTTACTCTCATTAAATATTACATTTTCCTTGTATCCTAAAATTTTGCACACCTCTCATTAAGCTTAAAATTTGACTCACTTGTTGCCCTACTATATTAAAATTTTGATACACTTGTCACCTAACTAACTTAAAATTTTGCTTAAAAACTGTAGATGGCACTCCATTGGACTGAGTTCGTTCAGCTGAGAAGGACAGCAAGCTGACGTTTGAGAGGGACTTGTTCGAGTTGACCAAGCTGTTAGGTCGCCCCGCTCCAGAGTTTGAGGGAGCTCAGATTGATGTTCACGGTGTCGGAAGGCTGAGCTGGCTCATCAGGTCGTCAGTTCGCAGGAACATCAAGTCTCCCAGTTCCAGGACGCTCATCTTCACCACCAAGGAGGCCACTGGGTTGATGGTCTCTGTACTGCTACACAGAGGATGCTAGCCCGACTTTGTGAGGAGCACAAGGCGGAGTTAGTAGACTCCCGTTTCCGGTTCTACGGGAGGCGCAACTGCGATGGACACCCTACTCCTTCACCTTACCACCCGATGTTTGGGAGCTACATCATGGACATGGAGATGTTACTTCAGTGCACTCAGGATGATCTGTTGCGCACTAGGATTCAGCTCCACTTTGACCGCGAGTCGCTCGTTGAGCTTCGCGAGAACGAGGTGAAGCTGATGGAGGAGAAGGTCGCTCTTCTCAGGAAGAGGGCCCAGCTGAGGAAGACTATCGTGAAGCTCCGCACGAAGGTGGCAGAGCAGGACGGACTGATTGAGGATCTAGAGCACCATACTGACGAGATGGAGGAGGAGGGCGAGGATCTCCGCAAGGAGAACGACGCTTTCCTCAGTGACGATGATGACTTCGTGGAGGAGATGGACTGTGAGGAGGAGATGATGAGGAGGAGTTAGTTGACGAGGAGGAGGAGCCACTCGAGCAGTTCTCGAGGACGAGGAGGAGGATCCCGAGGAGCCACCTACCAGTCAGATGCTGACGTGTTAGAGCTGGAGGTTCCACCTCAGTAGGCGAGTGACTTGATCACTACCGCAGGATTAGGTTGACCCCCTATAGCTAGTCGAGTCGTAGTAGTGGTTCTTTTGGAAACCAGATGTTATGTATCTAGATGTAAGGTGATGTTGTAAGCTTGATGTTGTAAGCTTGATGTTGTTGTGAACTCCTTGATGTGATGTTTGTGAAATATAAGTATGTTTGTCTTGTTTAAATCTGTGTGAAATATTTTCATATAATCTTAAATTAATCAACCACTTGCGAGATCGTCTTTTCCCTTAGTCGAACTTTTCTTGCCTTGCCTCTTATACCCGGTGTGCTTCAGGATGCCGCCCCGTCGCGACAATACGGGAGGATCAGGATCAGCACCACCACCGGACCCAACCCCCGCCCAACTTCTCGCGCTTATCATGGAGGAACGTGAGAATGCCCGGCAGGAGCGCCAGGCTCATCTCGTTGCCCTGCAACAACTCGCAGCCGCTATAACAACAATAACAACAACAACAACAACAACAACAACAACAACAACAACAACAACAACAACAACAACAATGGTGGTAATGGCAATGGCAATGAGAACCAGCGATCCACCTTAGGCGATTTTCAGAAGACCAACCCACCCACCTACTCCAAGGGACTTCACCCACTAGAAGCCGATGATTGGCTTCGCACCATCGACAATAATCTTGAAGTTGCTGCTGTGGGAGAAAATGAGAAAGTGTGTATGCAACCCACTATCTCGCTGGACCTGCAAGAGCTTGGTGGGAAACTACCAAGACTCTCCAGCCAGCTGGTCATGTCATCAACTGGGCTGAGTTCCAGGAGAAGTTCCGCAAGAAGCATATTCCTTACGGACTTATTGAGAGGAAGAAGGATGAGTTCCGCAAACTGAGGCAGGGAAGTAGAGATGTGGTCGGTTATCTGGATGATTTACCGACTTATCTCGGTATGCTCCTGATGACACCGACAAAGAAGAGAAGAAGATGGAGCGTTTCATGAGTGGACTCATGATGAACTCAGTGTGCTTTGGTTATCCATGACTTCCGTGATCTGGAGTCACTTGTGGACAAAGCCATCCAGCTGGAGACCAAGCGCAAGTCTATGTATGAAGGTCGCAAGAGGAGGATGAATGCTCAGGAAGGTTCGAGCAGCCAGAAACCTCGTATCTTTCAGCAGAACACCAGGCCTGCCTATCGTCCACCCCAAGCTCCACGCCCCAATTACCCTAACCGCCCAAACAACTTCAACCGCCCCAATGACAATAACCGTCCCGGAGGAAACTTCAACAACTTCACCCGCAATCCCAATGTGATCTGCTTTGAATGCGGCAACAAGGGTCACTACTCCAAAGAATGTCCCAATCCCAAGAGGAATGTCCAGCGCCCCAATGCGCCGGCACAGAACAATGGTCAAGGCCGCAATGGAAATGGAAATGGCAAGAATGCCGCACCCGCGGAAATGCTGCTGTTGCCAAGGGTCGTCTGCACCACATCAATGCTGAAGAAGCTCAGGATGCTCCGGATGTTGTGCTGGGTACGTTCCTTGTCAACTCAGTACCTGCAACTGTTCTGTTTGATTCTGGTGCTACCCATTCATTTGTTACCCAAGAATTTGTTGCTAAGGGAGGTTTAGTTGAGAGCCTCTTACCCAAACCCATGGTCATCCAAATCCCAGAATCCACCGTAGAGACCAAGATGTTTTGCTCCGATGTACCCCTTGAGATCAAAGGAGAAAAGTTTCCAGTTAACTTAATTGTTCTGGGAACCCAAGGCATCGATGTTATACTCGGTATGAATTGGTTAGCCAAGTACCATGGTCGAATTGACTGTGCTAGAAGAGCTGTATCCATCACCACCGACAAAGAAGTAGAAGTGGAGTATGTGTCTGAAACTAGTCAATCTCACCCAGGCTGCCATGAGAGCATAGCTCGACCTGCCCTAGATGAGATCCGTGTTGTTCACCTGTTCAAGGATGTTTTCCCAGAAGAATTGCCTGGTATGCCGCCAGACCGGGAAATTGAGTTCATAATTGAGCTTATCCCAGGAACCGCCCCTATATCCCAAAGACCTTATCGGATGAATCCGGAAGAGCTGGTTGAGTTGAAGAAGCAATTGGCAGATATGCTCAGCAAAGGACTTGTTCGCCCAAGCGCTTCACCTTGGGGATCACCCATTATATTTGTGGACAAGAGAGACGGTACCACACGCCTGTGTGTGGATTATCGCAAGCTGAATGACGTGACCATTAAAAATAAGTATCCTCTTCCCAAGATCGAGGATCTGTTCGATCAAATGAACGGAGCCCGAGTCTTTTCCAAGATCGATCTTCGGACAGGATACCATCAGTTGAAGATCCGAGAGACAGACATTCCCAAGACCGCCTTCACCACTCGTTACGGTTTGTTTGAATACACCGTGATGTCTTTTGGTCTGACCAATGCCCCAGCCTATTTCATGAATCTCATGAACAAGATTTTCATGGAGTACCTCGACAAGTTCGTGGTAGTTTTCCTTGATGACATCCTTATTTATTCCAAGACCGAAGAAGAGCATGCTGAACACCTGCGTCTAGTTTTGGAGACCTCCGAGAGCACCAGCTGTATGCCAAGCTTAGCAAGTGTGAGTTTTGGCTCAGTGAAGTGGCATTTCTCGGACATGTTGTGTCTGCCGGAGGAATTTCTGTGACCCAGAGAAGATCCAAGCCATTTTGACTGGTTATCCCCAACCATGTGTTTGAAATCCGAAGCTTTCTCGGACTTGCCGGTTATTACCGCAAGTTCGTTGAAGGATTTTCCAGTATAGCCAAACCCATGACCCAACTGTTGAAGAAGGACAAGAAATTTGAATGGACTCAGAAGTGTGAGGATAGTTTCCAAGAACTGAAGAAGAGACTAACCTCAGCCCCAATCCTGATCATGCCAGACGTCACCCAGAGTTTCGACGTGTATTGCGATGCATCACGCCTCGGACTTGGTTGCGTTCTGATGCAAGAAGGCAAAGTTGTGTCGTATCTGTCCCGGCAGTTGCGACCGCATGAAGAGAATTACCCAACCCATGACTTGGAGTTAGCTGCTGTTGTTCTTGCCTCAAAACGTGGCGTCCCTATCTTGCGGGACATCGCTGCGAGGTCTATACAGATCACAAAAGCTTGAAGTATATTTTCACCCAGAAAGATCTGAACCTGCGACAGAGGAGATGGATGGAATTAATCAAGGATTATGATATTGGAATCCATTATCACCCTGGAAAGGCTAATGTAGTTGCCGATGCCCTTAGTCGCAAACCTTGCACCCTGAATGCCCTGATCCAAGCCGAACAGCCAGCCTTGTTCAAAGAGTTCCAAGATTTTGGACTAGAGCTTGTTAGCCATGGTTATCTCGCCAATTAGAGTTAACCCCAACCCTGATGGATCAAATCAAAGAAGCCCAAAAGGTCATGAAAGCATAGAGGGAATTAGGAAGAAGATTTCCCTCGGCAAAGCACCCGGTTTTACCGAAGATGCTGAAGGAGTGCTGAAATTCAATGACCGTATCTGTGTGCCCAATGTCACGGAACTTAAGGAGTTAATCCTGAAGGAGGCCCATGAGACCCCTTATTCAATCCACCCCGGCGGAACCAAAATGTACCAAGACCTTCGAGAAAGATTTTGGTGGCATGGAATGAAGCGAGAGATTGGTTCATTCGTAGCCAAGTGTGACATCTGCCAGCGAGTTAAGGCTGAACATCAGCGACCCGCTGGATTGCTTCAACCTTTGAAAATTCCCGAGTGGAAGTGGGATGAGATTGGAATGGATTTTATTACCGGACTTCCAAGATCCAACCGAGGCCATGATTCAATCTGGGTCATCGTTGATCGACTGACCAAGGTTGCCCACTTTGTTCCTGTCAAGACCACTCATACCGGAGCTCAGTTAGCAGACCTGTATATTTCCAGAATAGTGAGCCTGCATGGTGTGCCTAAGAAGATTGTATCTGATAGAGGCACGCAATTCACCTCAAGATTCTGGAAATCCCTTCATGAAGCCCTCGGAACCAAGTTAGCATTTAGCACAGCTTATCATCCCCAGACCGATGGCCAAACTGAGCGAGTGAACCAGATATTGGAGGACATGCTTCGCGCATGTGTTCTATCCTATGGTTCCAAGTGGGAAGATTGTCTTCCGTTTGCAGAGTTCTCGTACAACAACAGTTATCAGTCTAGTCTGCAAATGGCCCCTTTTGAAGCCCTTTACGGCAAGAAGTGTCGTACACCCCTGAATTGGTCCGATACCGGAGAAAGCAAATTGTTCGGACCAGATACCCTCCGTGAAGCTGAAGAGCAAGTTCAGCTTATTCGTGAACGCCTCAAAACTGCCCAATCCCGTCAGAAGAGTTACGCTGACACCAAGCGCCGTGACCTCACCTTCAACGTCGGAGATTATGTTTATCTCCGAGTGACACCCCTCAAGGAATGCAGCGTTTCCATGTCAAAGGAAAATTAGCGCCAAGGTATATTGGACCCTTCAAGGTCATTGCTCGTCGAGGAGAAGTATCCTATCAGCTGGAGTTACCCCAGGAGTTAGGAGATTATCATGATGTCTTCCACATTTCCTTGCTCCGGAAGTGTCTTGAAGTTCCTGACCAGCCTGATGTTTTCAAAAACATCGACCACCTCTCCATCGACCTGAACCAAGACCTGACCTATCGTGAGAGACCCTCAAAATTCTCGAAGAAGATGTTCGTGTTACCCGAAGACGTGCGATCAAGTTTTACAAAGTCCAGTGGACTAACCACTCTGAAGAAGAAGCAACTTGGGAACGCGAAGATTATCTTCGAAGCGAATTCCCAGACCTCCTTAAAACCCAAGCCTAGCAAATCTCGGGACGAGATTTATTTTAAGGGGGGAAGGATTGTAACATCCCAAAAATATTATCAATATTATATTCCAAAAATGAGAGCCAACAAAAACTTTTGTTGTTTATTGTGTGTTGATTGCTTCTTGTTACTTAAGTTGTTTGTTCTTGTTGTGTGTGTTGCTTGCTCTAATGAACACTTGAAGAAAAAGTAGAAAACAAAATAAAGTTATAAAGAAAGAAAAATAAACAAGAGAAGGAAAATAAAAGTGACAAGTTGTCACATGAAATCTTCAAGTGACAAACTCAATTATTTCAAACCAAAGTCAGTGGAGTTGTAATGTAAACACTCCCATTTTGATTCTTACTACTTTCCCTCTTCAATGCTATTTTTAAAACTAATTTTAAAATTGTAAAGTAAAATCAATTTGAAATAAATCAATTACCAAATTCAAAACCCTATGAAAGAAAATGATGCAAAACATTTTATTTTGCAAAGCCAATTTTTGTGGAGCTTCTACATGTTATGGGGAGGCCCCACAATTATTTGCAAATTTTTCTAAAATGTTTAAGTGCCCCAATTAAATCCCAGAAAAGCTTCTGGATATTAAAAAGAAACTGGAAAATAAAAGAAAAGAAGAAGCAGGGGGTTTTCTGCAAAATGTCGTCGACTTCAACCCGACGACCATCGCCGTGTCGCCGCGACCGTGCTCGCCGTTTCCGCGCTCCCCAGGCCCCCCTGGCCGCGCTCTCCCTCGCTCCCGTGCCTCTGCAGCCGCGGCGCCGCAGAGGAGAGCAGTTACGCCGCCCCTCGCCTCGATTCCACTCCAGCGTCGCCGTGGCAGCTCGCCGTCGTCGACCCAAATTGGCCCAGCTCGCTGCTCCCCGACACGCCGCGCTTGGCCGAGACCTTCTAGAACATGTCCGGACCCCGGTGAACGCCTAGTCTCCACGTCCCTCGCACCGCCGCGTCGGATTGGGGAGAAATATCTCCGCCGTGCGCCATGGACGTCGCCGTGCACTCCGTCCACGATGCGCCGGCCCCCGCTATTTAAACCACCCCAAGCCTCTCTGTGAACACCACACCACCCCACTCCCTCACTGCCCCCTCTCGATTTGCCGTGCACCGCCAGGAGGGCGTGCTGTGCCGTAGCCACTGCCGCCGTCGAGGTCCGTCGTGGCCGCGACGCCACACTGCCCCATTCCCTTCTTCCTGGCCCGTACTCTCTTCCTTAGCATCACCGCACTCACCCCACCCTTTTCCCCTTTGATTAGTGCCCAGACGCGGCCGTGGAACCTCGCCGGAGTTGCTGTCCGTGGCCAAGGAAGACGGAGACCTCGCCGCCGACGAACCACTCCGTCCCAGCAAGCAGGACTCGGCCAGAAGCTTCCACCTCGCCACCGCCGTCGATTCGCATCACCACCTCGACCTCCCGAGCCCTCTAGGTGAGGTTTTGCCCAACCTCGCCGTCGCCGGAGCCACGGCGCCGCCAGAAATGGTCGTCGCCGATGGTTTCGTTGCGGGCCGTTGGATCTCCATCATTTTCCCGCGCGCGCTGTGTCGCTGCCATGTAGGCCCCACATGTCAGGGTTTTCAACATTATCCACTAGTTGATTATTTCGAATTTCTGTTTTTATAGAAATCAGTACTGATATGAACTTTGAAATTCAATATCTCAAGATTTAGGAATCCAAATAAATCAAACTCAATTGTTCTGAAAGCTTATCAAAATGTTTAACCAACCCAATTGGATTCATTCCATTTAATTAAATAAATAAAAAGTATTATTAAAAATACTACAGAAGGTTTAAATTCTAAACTTGTTTGTTTCTGATACTCTGTTAGTCCAAATAATTCCAAACCAATTTTTCTAGCTTAGTACTGCCATGTATTAGCTTCCCTAATTTTGGTAGAATTAATTGTGCAGTGGTATTTGTTTAGTATTCAATTGAAGTTTAAATACCCTCTGCACTCAAACATTTAAATATGTTAATTGGTTAACCCAAATGAATTAGGACCAATTTTTTAGATCACATTTAGCCATGTTTATTCACCCCTAAAAGGATTTAATTTTTGAAGCAAAGAATTTAAATGGTAGCCAAAACTTGATTATTAAGCTTCTGGATTCAAACAAATGTGTAGGGAGTTTAGTAACTCCAATTAATCCAAATCAATTGTGTTGTCTTCTACACTTCAGTAGCTTTCATAGAATTTTAGTTTGTATTTTTGTGACCAACAGAACTCAAGTTATTGAATTAAACATGTTCCACAAGTTTCTGCCATAATTTAGAAGTAAATAAATGATGTTTAATTCAAATATTTTGAAACCAAATTGTATGGTTTGATGTGTGCAGTAGCTATGTGTGATGTTCATGATTGTTGTGTTGAGATGATTGCTTGTATAGCTTAGTGATTGTTTGCATTGTTTGTTTATTAATTAGACGAGAACGTTGTCGGATATATCGAGGAAGGAGAGTTTGCTGAATTGAAGAACAAGAGCAAGATCACTTTGCCAAGCAAGGCAAGCTATTTCTGAGCTTGCACTACAAACATATGCATCTACTTTCATAACATGTTTTACTCTCAAAGCAAGATTTATAAAACCCATTTCAAAAATATATGGATATTATTTTGCCACCCTATGTAGTAGTTTATATAAAACTTTAGGATGGGAAACAATGTTGTTATTCAAAACTCCTTTGAAATTTCTTATGTGGTTATGGAATGCCGAGATGTCGTGTTGGAATGGAGACGTGGAAAAATGGTGATGTTTATGAAAAATGCACAGTGTCCTAGTACTATGGCAACCAATCCTACCCTGTGCGACCACATTTACCATATATGGGAAAAGGCTTAGTCATGTAGTTTGCTCTTATTAGTATGGGATACCTCATCAACGGAGATGACTCCGTTATGCATGAGGGGATGGTCCGAGGATCTACCCCCTGACCCGGGTCCTCACACAAGATGGTGGGGAGGATAGAAGGTTCCACCATAAACCGCCGGACAAAACTATGAGTCCTCACACTTAGGGTTTCTGACGGGAAACTGGACTGGTGTTGATGGAAAGTGTCATATGGGAAGGATCCTATACTAGCATGAGCAAATAAGAGGCTATGGCCGGCGGCTTACTTCGCATACACCTGGTATGGCGAGACGTGGCAGACACGATGAGTTGCCGGATGGATGTGGGTTAAAAGCGTGCTACCTCTGCAGAGTGTTAAAAACTATTCGAATAGCCGAGTCCTCGGATATGGACAATTGGGAGACTGTCCTAAGACCTTGTGCAAGTTTTTAAAAGAACTTTGAGTTTTAAAAAGAAAAATGAGTGGAGAATGTTTCCTACACCTATACCAACGGATCGGTATGAGGTGGTTGGATGAAAGTGGACCATGACGGGCTATGGTCGGAAAAGGAGAAGTTTTGGAGAAACAGATGAAAATGGTGACTTCTTCAAAGATAGTTATAAAACTCTTCTTACCTTTTTCAATAAAGATATAGAGATGTTTTAAATAAGTAAAAGTTGTCAACTAAAATAAAACTGGTGCATACTCATGTTGGGGTAGTTTGCGAGTACATTCAAATGTACTCATATTGGTTTCGTCCCTGGCTATTGTCCTAGCCAGACTACGAGGAGGAACACTACGCAGAGCAGGAATATGGCGACTTCTACGCCAACTAAGGATCTCCACAAGTCAGCTGCCTGTCGGGTTGTCATCGTTAGAATATGATGTCTACCGCCATAGCTTCCGCTATATTTTGGTTTGGCCCTTGAAGGCACCTATGTAAGAACTTGGTCTAAATGACCATTTATGTAAGACTTTATATTCGGTACTGTAATGGATGTGAAACTTTGGTATCCAATTCGGATTATGTGCAACGACAGACTGATCACGGGATCGTTGTGTTAAGCATAATCGGTATTTCGGACAGCTAGTCGGGGTCCCACAATCTCTCTCCCTCAATCAACCCGGGGTACACAACCCAGGGATTTGCCGAGTCCACACCTCGTCAATTGGCGCCGTCTGTGGGAAAGAAACGAGCGTTGGAACCATGGTCGCACCGGCTCCAAAAACTTTGAAGACCGACGTCTGCATCACCAAGGAGCCAATCTGCTTCGGCTCCTTCGAGTACACCTTCCACCCGCCGGCCCACCGCTCGGTGTACGCCGATCTGCACGTAGGTATGTGCCTCACCTTTGGTACCATGCACTACTTCGTAGACAACTGTGAGTACTCAGATCCCGGCGATCGCACGCCTGCGGTGGTGGCACCCGCATCTGCCGCGGCTGCGCCAACCACGCCCCCACCTGCTGCGGAGATCGCATCTGCTGCGACTGCGGCGACCTGCATCTTGACTGCTGAGAAGATCGCGTCCGCCTCGACTACTCCGACCGCCTCCGCTGCGGCAGAGATCGCGCCCAACGCGGGCCGCGCCCCAGCGTCTCCGGCACCACGGAGATCGCATCTGCTACGACTACGTCGACCACCTCGTCGACCACCGCGCGGATCGAGTCTACTTCAACTACTCGATCGCGTGCTGGCAAGGCCAAGATCTGCATCGACTTCGACTACGTCGACCACGCCTTCGCGCGCAACGAAGGTCGCGCCGTTCTCATCCATGCCACTCGCGTCTCCATCGACTCGCAAGATTGTCAACAAGCCAATCGCGCCACGTCGACGACAGCGAATCACTCTCACGTCCGCGGCGAAGGTCGCGAAACTCCAGGGAAGGAGCCTCGGCGGCGACTGTGGTGTTACCACGTCGCACCCATTTTCAGCTCCGAGCACGGCTCGGACGAAGGAAGCAGCAGTGGCAGCACCCGTCCCACTGCCCAGATCTACCCGCGCAGTCTTCATGATCGGCCAGAGGCCGCAGGGCAACAACGACGAACCCGCATACCCACTGGAGGTGGTCATGCCAGACCAGGTGATGCGACTCACCATCACCCGCGACATGGCAATCAAGCCCTGAAGCACGTCGAGGACGGCACATACCCCCCACCGGATGCACCCCGGGAGGACCTTATGGCGGTCCAGAGTACCTGCTGCGGAAGGAAGGCGAACGACTCCGCGCAGAGAAGGCCGAGCTCCTCCGACGCAAGGAGGAGGCCGACGCGTCGAGCGCCAGGAGGGCCGCTTACTCGTTCACTGCCTCAACAGAGGTCTCGCAAGGAGCAAGGCGCCACAGAGCCCGCGTGCCCCTGATGACGGAGGTCGACCGCGCTAGAGTCACCCGCAACCTCGAGTCATCATAATAGAAGACGCAGACGGAATACCGTCCCCAAGACACCCTGAGCCGCACCCATGGCAGTCGAAAATACTGCGGCTGACACGCCGCCTGAGGGGCGACTCGCGCGCTCTCCTCCACAAGCAGCAGATCATGTCTATCAAGGCACTCGAAGATGCACTGGTAAACAAGGCGCCGACAGAAAAAGCACGAGAAGATCGAGATCGCCGCGACCACGAGCCCGCAGCACTCGCAGCCGGTGACAAGACAACTGCGACAACCGCAGTCAGGTGAAGACCTCCGCAACGTCATCACACAAAGGACGATAGACCGCAGCCGCACCCAGCGGCCGGTCAGCACGTCCACTTCGACTACGACCGCAACGACGGCGACTACGAGCCGTGCGACGCCGCATGCTTCAGCTTTAACATACGCGACACAAGAATGCCCAAGGCTTCAAGCTCACGGCAGAAGCAAGTCAAGTACGACGGGAAAGCAGGACCCGAGACTCTGGCTAGAAGACTACTCATAGCTGAGCTGTCTGGGCGGTACGTAGACTACGGCCATGCAGTACATCCAGCTGATGCTCACGGGCTCTGCTCGCGGGGTGGCTCAACACCACCAGAACGCCTTCAGGACGTTGGGACGAGTTCGCGGAACCCTTCGTTAAATCCTTCCTGGGACGTACTCGAGGACCGACGACGTTCGTCGAACTAAGCATGCAAGCAAGGACGAGACGAGCCGCTCCGATCATACATCCAGCGTTGGACCTTGCTCCGTAACACCATGGAGACCGCCTCGGAGGACCGAGAGTGATGGATGCTTTCATGCACGGCGTCTCCGCCGCCGACCTCCGCGAGGAGTTTGGTTAGGCTCCGGCCGAGAAACATGATCGAGGTCATGAAGATAGCAAACCAGTGGGCAGACGGAGAGGACTCGGTCCGCAATAGTTCACATTACTCTTCGAAGGACGAAGCCGGACCAAGCAACTGGCGAGAAGGGCGCCACAAGAAGAAGCCGCGTTACAACGGCAACGACTCAATCGAGCTAGTAGCGGCGGGGGATTCCAAACCCCCCGTGTGGGATGAAGCGCGCGACAGCAGTCGCCAGTACAACCATGCACAGTACAGTCGAAGCGGCCGGTGACCAGAGTCGCCAATACAGCCAAGGGCAGTACAACCGAAACGCTGGAAGCAGCTACCGCAGCGACGGAGGCCATAAACGCGAGTGGCAGAAACGCACGCTAAGCCCAACGGAAGAGCTGGAACAACCCTGCAGGCACCACATGTT